>JAOSBK010000005.1:19509229-19522654 GCA_027568895.1 Erythroxylum shatona | reverse complement strand
TATCATCATGTTAATACTAATTTTATTGTCCATCCTTTTTTCATCCCCTCTTTTTTAGCCTAAATCAAATATGCCCCCCCCCCCCCCCCTCTCTTCTATCTACCTTTTTGCCTTTTTCTCCTTTACCATCCCTTAACTCCCCCACGTAGTTAGTAGCACTATTAACCTTATTATAAAACTTTAAAGTTATTCATCTTATTAGGCATAAGAGATTTATGTTGTAGACTAGCTGTGAAAACTTCATGTTTCTCTAAACTATCCTTAACCTCACTAGATTGTTTAATGAGTTATTCATATCAACCTTTTATTGAGTTCATGATAAACTTCAACTCCATCCTCACTTTTTCCTCCTCACTTGCTTCCTTATCTTTGGACAAGTTTTGCTTCAATTTTGGCTTATGATGAACCTATAATAAAAGGTTAGTAGCAAAGAGTACTTGCGTGTTTTGAAAACTTCTTTTGTAGACATGTCTTGTACCCTCCTCCCCACCTCTGACCAATCTTATTCTCCTTCCTTTGGTAGTCAACTACCTTAACCAGCCACTAACCAAACAAATCTCTTAGAATTAGAAAGCTACCAAAAACCGTTATAACCCCAGATAAACACGAAATAGAACCTCAAATCAACCTACAACCAAACCTAGCTATAGTAACGTTGAAAATAGGAGAATTTTCACCTTTGAATGGAGCTGATGAGAGGAAAACATAGAAGCCTAACAAAGCCAAAACAACTTGGAGCTCAATTGTTGTTGACTCAGGGAATATGGGGAAACTCAGATTCGTGGAGTCGAACAATTAGGAGCTTATCTAGACACCAATGGAAGCATTAAAGATGGGAGCTAGGAAATGGAGTTTTCCTTTAGTTGGTTTCTTCCTTGAAAGAAGACTAGTTTTCCTTGTGATGCAAAAATAGGCCACTGCAGCATGGAGAAACGTTTGGTTAGTTAACATGATGAGAATCTAGAAGAAGACTCACTATGGGTATCTTACATGTGAAAACCAAAATTGAAGGAGGAAAAGCAAGTGTGGAGGAAAAAAAAGACTCAAGAAGTGACCATGACAAAGGAGGTAAGAGTATATTAAATGGAGGACGAATTAGGAACAAGCGAACCACTTGGAGAACAAATTGGAGAAATCTAAGAAATTTTGGAAAAGCACTCACCTAAAAAAGGAAAACATATTGCAAAGAACAAGGTTAAAGAGGACAGTGAGCAGACTCAAGAAGACAGAGCCATAACACCTTTGATATAGAAAGGGGAAGCTTCAGGCACAAAACCTAACATAGAAGATTCATCCTTTGGTGTAGGTATGAAATCCAAAAGGAGAAGATCATGTTAAAAAAGAAATGATGAAGTTAGTTATTTGGAATGTTAGGGAGATTAACAACTTGAATAAGCAACTTGCCATAAGAGATTACATCAGGAACAATTATGTTGGTATGCTATAAACAAAATTAAAGGAAGAACAACTTGAAAATTGTATGTGGTTCTTTGGGAAAGAATAGAAAATTATCTCTAACGATACTTTTCATGTGAATGGGAGAGTGGTAATATGGTATAACTCCTCAAAACTTAAAATAATCTACTAGAAGTGCACTTACCATATGATCTATTGTGAGATGAGAATGAAGAAGACCAAAAGACTCCTTGCTATCACCATAGTGTATACTGTCAATTATCGTTTAAAGACAACCATTTTAGGAGGAGATCATTAGAACAAATAGCAAAATGAAGATGCCATGGACAATAGTAAGGAACTTTAATTGCATATTGTATTCTTGTGAATCGTGAGGTGGAAGGAACTGGTCTCAACAGAACAATAAAAACGACAAAAACCTAATACAAACTACTGGAATGAAAGAATTAAAAGGCCTTAAAAGTGTCTTTACACGGAGTACTAAGCAAGCTGGAAACTGGTTCCTTATAAAAAGACTAGATGGATGTTTAGTTAATGATAAATGGATGTAACAATTCCCTAGTAGCACAACAAGTTTTGAAAACCCTACTGTCTCTAATCATAGTCCTGTGGCGATTAATTTGTTATGCCATAAGAAGAAAAGGAAGGCCACATTTAGAGTGTTCAATCCTCTTATAGAGCACCCTAACTTTAGGTCAGTATTAAGGGAGGGAATGAAGTTAAAGGTAGCAGGCATTAAGGGGTACACACTGTCTATGAAACTTTATGAAAGAAAAGTCTAAAAGTTATCAGCAGAGAAAATGCTTCACTAAGGTAGGAAGAAAAGTTTAATGCATTGAAGAATCAACAAGAATGTCAAAGAATGATAATGAGAAGGCCTGAAGATCAAAAATTAAGAAAAGAGGAAGCAAACCTAATCAGAATGTACAACAATGTCCTCGAAAGCTATAACAACCAGATGAGACAGAAATCCAAGATGACATGGTTAATGGATGGTGAGAGGTGCACTAAATATTACATGAATTTTATTAAAATAAAAAGAAACAAGAATAATATCAAGTACCTGCGAGATGAATTTGGAAAAATATTCCAGGATTAGGAGAACTTGAAACAAATCACCTATGAATACCTCATAAAGCATTTTGGACAAGAAGAAGGCATTAAAGGAATCCTTGAGATAATGGTAAGAGGAATCAAACAAATTACTAAATAAGAAAGGGAAGAATTAGAAAAGCAGATTAAAAGAGAGGAAATTAGAAAAGCATTATTCTATATTCATCACAAAACACCTAGTCCGGATGGGTTTAATGGAAGATTCTATTAACAAAATTGGGATATTCCAGGTGAGGATGTGACAGAGGTTGTGAAGGAATTCTTCTAAAGTGGAGTAATATTGAAGGATTGGAACAAAACTTATGTAAGTCTCATTCCTAAGCAGATCAATGAAATAAAATTTGAGGAATATAGGCCTATAGCCTACTGCAATGTATCTTACAAGATCATCACCAAAATACTCACAAACAAACTAAAGAATAGCCTCAGAAACATCATTAATCCATTCCAAAATTTCTTCATATGTGGAAGACCAATAGGTAATAATATTTTCATATTCATAATTCCTTAAAGACTATAATACCAAGGCTAATAAGAGGGATTGAACAATCAAAATAGACTTTGTAAAGGCCTATGATTCTGTAAATTGGAGGTTTATTTCAAACACCTTTAAAGAAGCAGGCTACCCCTTGAAATTTAGAAAATGGATTGAGGAGTGTATAACAACTTCAATAATTACCATATTAGTGAATGGAGAACCTACCAAGCTGATTAAAGAAAAGAAAGGGCTAAGGCAAAGGGATCCACTCTCCCCTCACTTGTTTGTGCTATCAATGGAGGTGCTATCAACCATTCTTAAATGGAACACAAGACATTCATTTGGATTCCAACAGCACCATAGATTTAAAGGTACTAAAATAACTCATTTTGCCTTTGTATATAATATACTTTTGTTTTATAGGGATAAAAAACACTCCATTAAAATTCTACTACAAGTTATGGGGGAATTCAAGGAAGTTTCAGTATTAAAAAGCAACCCAAATAAGAGTTGCTTATATCTTTTAAAGAATGCTAGTAGAGATGTAGTCGTAAAAGCAATGGAGATGGGAATAAAGGAAGGCAATCTACCATTATAGTACTTAAGGGTGCCAATATCCTTGAAAATAATTAATGCAGTAGATTGTAAGCCACTAATGGACAAATTCAATAGAAAAATTAATCAATAGTGCAATAGGTTCCTTAGCAATAAGGGTATATTGCAACTAGACCAAATCATTTGAACTACCTAGAAACTTACTGGATCAGTCATATTTCACTCCTTAAAAGCATTCTAAAGGAGATTGATAAGAGGCTAAAGGACTTCTTATGGGAAGGATCAAATCACAACAACAAGAAAGCAAAAGCTACCTAGAATTTGATATGTCAAATTAAGAACAGAGGAGGGTTGGGAATCTGTTCAACTAGATTACTCAACAAAATCAGTCTAGCTAAGAAGTTATGGTGGTTGTGTAGTCAGACAACCCCTCTGCCAAAGAATAGTAATCTAGGAGAAAGAAGAGTTTTGAGTCAAATGACTGCATAATGTTTACATAAAAGAGAACAACATATGGAACCTGAAACTAAAACAAAGTATGTCATGGGACCTAAGACAAACACTGAGATCAAGATAATGGATGCAAAAGTTGATCATCCATATAATTGGAAATGGGGAGTCCACATCATTTAGGTTTGACAATTGGCACTTAAAGGCCCATTACACGAGGTAGTGGAGATCCAACATCTAAAACTAGTGATAAGTCCAAACACCAAAGTCAATAAATTTATTAGGAACAATCATTGGGAATGGCCTTATCATAACAATAGGGGAGCGGATATCATCATGAACAATATGTCAACATGTCAAGTTGCAAAGATGAATGAAACCTATGAATTACTAATGGATCCAAGACCTTCAGCTTAAAAGCATGTAAGAATTTGATACAAAAGGAACCAAACAAAATAGTGAATTGTAGCAAACTGGTTTAGGAAGGTAACATTTTCCCTTCATATGCTTTTATCATTTGGTTAGGAATTGTTGGAAAACTCATAACCAATGATAGAATTAAGTTCTTAATTATTTCGTTTACTTTTTTCAGTCAGTACTTTTGCATAGTAAATAATAGAGAAACTAAAATATGATAAATAGCCATTTAGGCCTAGAAGTTTAAAGAAAAATATAACCGTATCATAATATCTAGTTTAATATATTTTATTTTTAGTTATTTAAATGTATAATCAGTAAAATTAAGATGAATACAATTACAAGTAAAATCTTTATGCTAAATTTTTAAAGTTAATTATACCATACTCTCACACAGTTTGGACCTTTTCCATTTCAATCTTTAATTGTTAAGACTATCATAAAAGTATTAAGCTTTGATTTTTATTTCACTCATTCTCCTTAGCAACATTTTTTTGTTAATTTTTGGCAAACGATATCATGTGGCTTGATTAGTTATTACATAGCTAGCACATGTCATAGTTATGACATATAACACATGACCTTAGTTGTTATCATCTCCCAAATTCACGACTTTGTTTGTCTATAGGACAAACTCATTTGAGTGTTACATCTCCCGTATCACACAACAATGTACGTTATATGACACAAACTTAACAAGTAATTGTGCCATGTAATACCTAATCAAATTAGACAATATTGTTCTCATTGTTTATAATAGAAACTTAACAAAGCAGGATGACAAGTGTATGAGCGAAATAAAAACCAAACCTTGGAAGAATATATGATAATTTTTAAAATTCAAGGATTAAAGTGAAAAAGATTCATACCATAAAGAGTATGATGTAATCAGGCCTTTTTGTTATTTCCCTTCTCTCCTTCGTGGATTACACCTATATTTCATTACTGGCACTACAAGAAATTAATACAATCCGTGATGTTTTATCAATAAAACGTCGCGGATTGTAAAGACTTTTTGTGATGTTTAAAAAACGTCACGAAAAATTCAAATTTTTTGCGACGTTTTATAAAAACGTCATAGATTTGTAACACTTTTTGTGATGTTTTTTTTATTAAAACGCCATGAAATAGAAACCGCGACATTTTGTTGAATAAAATGTTGCGGTTTACGTTTTCTTTTTGTTTACTTAATATTTAAAATTTATTCTCGTGCGTTCATTTCCCACTTTCTTCTCTGACGTTTCTCCTCTGGTTTCTTCTCTCTGCCTTCTTCCCACCCAGGCCTCTAGTAGTGTTGCTCCTTTTTCCTCCACTAAGAAGCCCAAGCGTTTCGAGATTTACAGACTCTTTAAAGTGTGTAATTTAAATCTAGTTGGCTTTGAATTATTTTCCATGTTCGTTGGGATTTGGGACGAGAGATCGTTTTTTCCTCTTTTTTTTCGTCAAAAGATTTTTACGAAATTGGAACTAAGAAACTAGTTTCTCTAGCTTTGGGCTTTTGTTTTGCTTTTCACTAGAGGGTAGAGATGGAAATGCTTGGTTTATTGGTTGTTAGTATTTTGGGATGGAGGTTAATATCGCTGGGGTTTCATCCGTAATCTTTTGCTCGTTATGCTTCATGAATCTTGATCGTGTGTCCAATAGGTTAGTTGCCACTTTTCGGCTTACATACATTTCTATATTTAGAAACCAGAAGTATGGGCGGACATGTATGCCTTCTTCGAGTAATAAAACACTAACGAATCAATTATGATTGTTTAGTTGGGTATATGGAATTTCATACAGAAGTTATGTGCTTGTTTCATTTCTAGGCCATACTTTGGCATCTGCTATGTGATTCCCCTTTTGTCTTGAGAAATGAGTGTCAAATTTAGAATAAGTGATTATGAGAAGCTTGACGCTTGACGCTTGTTTATTTTTGTTGGAATTTTGCGGATTTTTAGGTCCATGCTGCTGCTGTTCTCATCACTTATAACAATAGTGGATACATACTGAGCCATTTTGATAGCATTATGGTTCACCTAGGATGGACACTAGGCGTGGTTGGTTTATTTGTGGCTACTGCACTGTACCCTTCCTGCCAAACTCCATCAACTTGGTGGGAGGAGGCACATCAGATACATAGATCTTGCAGGATATATTTACGATATGAGCTAGGTCACAAGACTTGGCAGTGGAGATTTTTAGCTGTATCTTTTTCTTTCTCTTTATGTAATTGCTAGTGACACACTGAACTTCCTTTGTTATGTCTTAGTGTTTTGATGTCTTCTTTTTTGGGCCTTAATTTACAGGTAAAAAGGGATATAATATTCTTTGGTTATTGCAGTACCTTAATCTTTTCATGGCCAGTACTGGGTTAATCATTCTTGCTGGTTCAACTATTCAGGTAGAATGAAATGGCAGCACTCAGCTTTCATTATCTTAACATTGTCCTTGTTGATTAGTTAGATTTAGTAATTGTCAGTGAAATGACTTTGTTTCCACCATTTCCTTGAATATTGTAACTTAAGATATGTTCAATAGGTGTAAATTTTTCCTCCCGGCTGAAGATGATATTTACTTTTATTGTTCTATTGGAATACTATCTCACTATACAAAGAAATTGTTTCTTCAACATTCTGAATTCACTGGTGTTGATATTTTCATGTGAAGTTCCAAACTTGTGAGCTTTCCTCTCATGTTGTCTAATTATATGTTCTTGAATGATGGGTTTATGTACTCTTTTTATGGATGACAAGGCTTTGAAGATTTCATATTGTAATCTCATTGTAGGGCTTACATTTTTCATATTTGCGATTATGGTTCCTCATTTGTTGGCTCTGGCATCTTGCTTGTGCCTCTCAGCATTTCTTACCACAATATATGTTTTTGTAGCCCTTGGACTCTGCATTAGAGATGGTAAATTCACTCATGTGTTTTTATGATGCAGCACTGAACATTGATTTTTGTATTTTTAAGTTAATCACATAAGTATATGTGGAAGTAACCTTGTTGAAAAGTGTTAGGAATAGTTTGACGCAGAAAATTACATGCCTCTTGTTATTGATCCAAAATTCTATTAATTCCTCAAAGGGGTACCATTGTACTAACGTCATGAATGTACATACTTCCGTGTAACTTTTTGGTTGCAATATTATTTTCATCTTGATTGATTTTGGCTTAGAAAAACAGATTGCAAAAAAAGGATTGATTAGTATAATACGATTTCCCATGCATGCTTCTTATTCATTTACTTGCAAATGTTCTCATGATTCATCTACAATTTACAGGAATGTTTTTCTCACCATCTTTTAACTTTGCTTTCAAATTCTGGTGATAGGGGATCATGGTTGGTGCTTCCAACGTATTACTTTTTGATTAAACTTCTTTGAGGGCACCTCTTACCGAGTTCCTACGCGTTTGATTATGAAGATCTTAGAGGTGGGATGCCTGAAGTTGCGAGGATAAGAATGGACACAATTTTAAGCAATCCACGGAGTCTAGTGGTAACTCATACAACTTCTTCCTCAATTATCAGAACATCAAGGTGGTCTTTTACAAATAAATATGTGATCAACATGTCTAGTGGATTTTTTTTTCTTTTGAAAGTTAACTTAGAATGTTATTATCTTGTCTTTTGAAATAGTAAACAAAGGAGGGATGACAGACATCAACTTTTGTTTCTGTGCCAGAGAGGTGACAACGCTTGAGAGTGAATCAACTAACTGAGTCATTTGCGTTTGATTTTCTGGTGGGTGTAGGATTTCTTGCTCAGTACCTTATCAAACCACTATTGGGATTTGTTATTGCAATGACACTTTTCAAGTATATAGTATTTCTTTTAAATGGTGGTTCAGTTCTTAGAATCCATTAGCCTTCTTCATCAATAGTTGTCATATTTTCAATATAGCTATAATAATGTTTAGTTCACATTCACCAATATCATACAACTCTTAAGGCTTTGCCTATTTCCCTTTTTAGAAATCTAATTTTCTTTAATTTCCAAAAAAAAATCATAGAACTATAATGTGATTGATAATAAGGAGATGAGGATTCATAAAACAATAAAGTGCCTAACAAAATGCTTAGCAGTTGAATAGTTATTAAACAAATAAGATTAAAAAAAGTGTATTTTAAAAAATAATTATTAAAATTAATAATTATTAAATTAATATGATTTTCGAAAAATGAAAAAAATAATACAAATAATAATAAAAATGTCGCGGAAGACATTTCGCGACATTTCTAAAAATATCGCAGAAGACATTCCATAACGTTTCAAAAACAACGTCGCAAATTCCTTCACATTTTGCGACGTTTTAAAAACGTCGCGAAAAGTTAGATAATCTGTGACTTTTTTTAAAAATGTCGTGGATTATCCAAACTTTCAGTGATGTTTTTATAAACGTCGCAGAATGTCAGTATTTTCGTAACGTTTTACATAAAACGTCGCAGAAACCTTTTGCCTACACCACATTTCGCGATTTTTTTTGTGACGTTTAACATCGCAGAAACCTTTTGCCTACACCACATTCCACGACGTTTTTAAAAACGTCATTGTGGTGTAGACAAAAGGTTTTTGTTTAAAAAAGTCGCAGAATACATTCTGTAACGTTTTTGGACAAAAACGTCGCAAAATGCCTTATTTTCTTCTAATGTGATTTTGGACATTTAGGTTGAAATGTAAATTAAAAGAACATACCATATTTTCGCTGTTTTCAACAATTGTAGTTCAAATAAGATGAAAGCAAGTATTTTTGGGCAGAATGATTTCTCTTGTATTGAGGTTGTTTGACATCAAAAGCTTCAATTGCTAGTTATTTATTACAGGATTTGTCGAAGTATATATGGTATGGAATCACGATGGATTGCGTAGGTTGTGGTCTATATAAGAATATGTTGAGACTCTTGATGAAAAGTAAGTTTAGTGAATGTAATGAAAGAAATGTTCTCTTTATTGTTTATTTTGGATATAACTACAAGTCTTCAAGGCCGATAATGGTATTAATCAATTATAACATAACTGTTTTCTGCGAAAAAGCCGAAGTGGCTGGTCACAAACTAGCATAGGCATGCACATGACAGATTATTATCCCTGTTATATATATAATTTACAAACAAAATCGAAGACAATATGTGAAAAACAAAAAGGGTACAGTCACAGAGGAGGAGAGATAAGAAGTGGAGATCTAGGGAAGGGACCCAACAACAGGAACAGCCTAGCCTGATTCCTATTCTCGTCAGAAGTAATTGCCTTTAGTTTAGCAAGGATACTTTGCTTTCTCTATCCTCCATACCTTTTCCTTTCTCCAATAATTCTTCCATTATAATTTTCTACTTTTCATGCCCTCCAAAGCTCCTTTATTCTCTGCCTACACTGCACCTGCTTTTTCCTTTACGATTGGCAACCTTCAGGATAATCGCACTTTTCCATCTAAACAGGCACAAATAACCAGCCAACCATGCTCCTCTTTTACCTTGCAGTCTGGTCAGTTTCTTAATCCAACGCCAAAGGGAAAGAACAAAGGCGAAGAAAAATGGTCGACTACTTTGACTATGAACAGCTAGTCAAGGCGACTGAAGGCTTCTCTCATTCCAGGCTCATTGGCAAGGGCAGTCATGGCTCGGTTTACAAGGGAGTACTTGAAGGAAACAAGCTGGTGGCCATCAAGAAATCCTCCATTGGCGTAGATCACGTCTCTAAAGACAACTCCAAGAAGCTGGAGAACGAAATTCGTGTCTTGTCCTCTTTGCGTGATCCAAGTCCACATATAATCAAGTTTCTTGGACACAGCTTTCAAGATTCGGCTGTAAAAACAAAAGCGATCAACAAGCTCTTGGTCATGGAGTTTATGCCCAACGGTTCTCTCCATGACTGGTTGCATGTCGCCAACACACCACCATCCTGGACCCGGAGGGTAGACATTGCTATTCAAATGGGTAGAGCACTCCATTCACTTCATGAAAGAAAACCTCTGGTTATTCATAGGGATATTAAGACTGCTAATATATTGCTTGACTCAAATTGGAATTCAAAGTTAACGGATTTTGGACTTGCTGTGATGCGACATGACTCATGGAGCCATCAAACGACACAACCTGCAGGTACCATGGGATATTTAGACCCTTGTTACACTACACCAAGTAAACTAAGCACCAAAAATGATGTCTTTAGTTATGGGGTGATCTTGTTAGAGCTCATTAGTTGCAGAAAAGTGATTGAAGTTTCCAAGGTACCGGCATCTCTAGTAGATTGGGCACTACCCTTGATTCAAAAGCAACGACCAATGGACGTTTGCGATTCAAGAATTGCTCTGCCTCAATTCATGGAGAGCACGATCAGGCACTTGTTATATGTGGCAGCACGTTGTGTGTCCATCAAAGAAGAGACTCGTCCATCGATTAGTGATGTTGTTATGGGGTTGGATAATTGTATGAGTCAACTAGTTAAAGTACCCAGTTGGACAAGCCTTGTGAGAAGTATGATAGTAATGAGAAGACGGAGAAAAGCAAATTGTGGAGCACAGAAATGTGATGTTCATAATGATATTTCAAAAGGGAAGATTCTGTTAAGAGAGATATTGGCTGACGGTGGTAGACTGAAATGAGTTAGTGTTAGGAGTCGTATAATCCATTTGGGTCAGATTTTTCATTTATGTTGTTTTGATTTGTGAATGGACAGTGGGGAGGGTCTAAATGGACCTGGTGCGCGTGCACTCCAAGCACAAGATTCCCAAAAGTTGGTGGGCAAGCCATACAGCAACATTGGAGTTGTTTGATTCCTTGTCATCCTACGGTGATGTTACATCCATACTTTTTCCTTCTCATTCCCCATTTCTTTTCTGTTGGATATATATATATATATATATATGTACACGCAAAGTTATATTTGCAAGTGAATGGAGACTTATACATGAAATATGGCTTTGTTCCTACGTGATCTCTTGTTTAGTCGTATTTTCTAAACCCACCAGATCAAAATCCAAGTAGAAAATTGACGTTTGACCTAGTCAACTTGAAGCATGTATCGAGTCCATAGAATCAACACCTTTACCTGGACTTCATCTTTTGTCCAAAAAAAAAATAAACAGATCCCAAACTTGTTTAAAATAAGTGGATAACAAGCAAAATATGACTGACTGGTGAGCAAGCGAGAGAGGCATTTGGCGAGCAAGCGAAACATGCGAGAGTGGAATCCAGAGATTGGCGAGAGTGTTCCGAGGAGGAGGTATTACACTGTAGATTAAATATAATTAATGTACAGTAACATGAACAGTAACCCCCACCTTAACAATAGGTTTACCAATCTGATAAGTAACAGGTTAATCACCTTAATCACCGCTTATGAAAATTATGGTGACACACGTAAGGAGGCCCTCGAACTATCTTGAGATTCATTCAAATGCAAGCACCTTCCCTGAACTGGAATTTCCCTCTACCTACGACTCCCTGGACTCTAGTAAAAGAAGTGGTAAGACTCCAACGACTAGTAAGGAGGTACCTAGAACGTGAAAGAGTATAGTTTCCTCTGAGGTTCCTCCACAGAATCCGAAACTTTTACACCCTGTTTGGAATGTGATGAATTGAATTCAATTCATCTGTTTGGAACTAAAAAACATGCATGATTTGAATTCTTCTATGAATTCAAACCCCACTTTCTTAAGGGGTTGAATTCACGTTAAAAACCACGTGAATTCAACCCAACGTTGCTGCTGATTCGTCTAACTCACAACCAACCCATTCCAACATGAATTGAATACTCACAAACCCTACACCAGACGAAAAGCACTCTTCTCCCAACAGCAGCCAACCCACCACCAGACGCTACTGTTCTCCCACGCATCATCAGTTAATGCAACACCAGCACGCATCACTAGCAACGTCCATGCATAGCAACGCATCTCTGCATCTTTTTTCTCTCTCTGTTCTGTTTGTGTTCTTATCTATTGGAGGTATTATTCTTCTGTCTTCCAACTCTGTTTGTTTGTGTTCATGGACAACTCTGATCTTTGTAATTCCTTTGCGTATTGTAAGTGTTGCTGTACTATGGGCTAATCTAAGATTTTGCTTTGTTCTGCCCACGTTTTTTCTGGTAATTTCTGGTAATGGTTTGATAGGTTTCTGCCCACGTTTTTTCTGGTAATTTCTGGTAATGGTTTGATAGGTTAGAAGTGTTTATGGGTTTTGTGGGTATTGAGCTTGTAATGTTGCATCTCCTAGCTTTTGCTACAATTCCCATAACTTTGGGCTTCCCTGGTTCAAATTAGGAAAGATAGCCGATACTTACTCTGCCAATCATGGAATATGTATGTTTAGCAATCATGTCAATTGATTTACAAGCTAAGGAGAGTACGAAAGACTATTCTCTACTCTAAAGTACTGTCAATAATTTGCAATCAGTTTGGCATGCTTCCTCTCAATTTAAACACAAACACTAAACTCAAGTAGCTAATGGGAACATTTCAGTTAAATTTATTGAGACTTTCGATGGTGAAGATCAGATCGGCATTACTTCTTAGACAAACAATAAGCCAAACTTAAATATAAATTCCAGTTTGTTCTTTGTTCCAAGTTTTGTTTGTTTTCAAAATAATGGAGTGTGGATACAAAAGTCTGGCCATACTATCATTTCTAATTAAAAACAATGCTGATATAATTATATTCCTTGTCCCTTTCTCTATGATTATTTATTGATATAAGCAAATGACCTGCTTCTTTTGGTTTTACTCAAGATATTCAGGTGTATTCTCAAACCAGTATATGCATTATCCAAATACGTTTTCAGTACTTATAGAAGTGATCCATCTTTCTATATGATTATTATGATGAATAACATTCTCTTATGCATTTATGCAATTCTTGGTTTCATTAAAATTTTGAAATTGTTTGTTCCCTTTCTTTCCTTTTGAAGATGTTAACGTGTGATAGGAGTAGGAATTGATATGTCAATATTTTTTCTACTTGTGTTGTGACAATAAATAAAATTTAAATGCAGGCGATATGAGAGGATTTGAAAG
>JAOSBK010000005.1:19469506-19496031 GCA_027568895.1 Erythroxylum shatona | reverse complement strand
CTCACTTCACCTTCATCAAACACAATAATCCCAATTTAACATAGGATACTAAAATTGGAAATTCTAAGGAAAGGAAATCAAGAATTTGATCCTATCTAACCTTACCCATAAATTTTCTAAGCTATTAGAACCTATATCCATATATAATTCCAAAAGAAAGTTCGAAATCCTCTTACCTTAAAGCCACCCACGAAAATCTGATTTTGCCTTTAATGGAGGATTTAACCTTCCTCTACCCTTATCCTTCTTAAAGAACTCTTAAAATCCCTTTTCTCAAGCAAGAAACAACAAAGCCCCCAATCCTCTTCTTCTTCTTCTTCTTCTCCTTATCTCCACCGAAGGTTACTCTCTCCCTCTCTTTTCTTTGAAATTTCGTAAGTCTTCTTTAATGACTTAGGGAGACTTGCTTCTAACTTATAAAACCCTACACTAAAACTACGTAGTTTCATTAACTTCCTTCTTAAAACTTAAAAATTTCGTAGGCTTCCTCTTGATTCACGGCAACTCACCATTTATTTCCTTCCTTCTTCATTTAATGACATTTAAAAGGACTAAAAGCCCATCTTTATAAACCTTAAGCCTTAAAAACATATGCAAACTTCCTAATTTGCCCTTACACCATCTTATTCTTTTTAAATTCTAACAACTTATTAAAATTCTAATTTTAACTAAATTCCTTCAATTAATTTCTATAAACTAAGCACTAAAAATCCCAAATTATTTTAACTAAAAGGAATTGTTAATCTAAACCTCAAAATAAATAAAACATGCTTAATGTGAATTGGGGCCCAACACCTTGACCCAAGATTAACAATGCAATTAGAAACTAAAATTCACAAAGATATCAAAAGAACACCAAAAGCAATCCGACTAATCACTTGATAAGTTCGTAAAATTAGTTTGTAGAGAATTTCAGGATTGAATCCCTCACAAAGTAACCTAAAACTATTCTCCATGTAATCTAAATAGGGAGTGCAAAAAACCACACTTTTAAGTTTCAAAAGTGGGCCTAAAAATAAAAAGCCTAACTAGGAAAAATGAAAAATCAATTAGCAATTCATAACAATTTTCTAACATAAAATCCATTAGTAAATCGAGCATATCTTAGGCTATGGACCTCCGATTAAGGCAAATCTTATACCGTTAGAAAGATAAGACAAAAATCTATAACTTTCATAATGATCAGTTAGATTGAGTCGGCCTAAATCAATGTCATAATTTCGTCCCAAATCAAAACACTTGAATAGCATTGTTGCCTTGATGTTATTATTTGTAACTTGATCTCCAAAGGTCTTTTCTTCATCAACCGTGGTACATATAAGCCCACCAAAAGCTTCTCGAAGCCTCTTAGCATTAGCATGAGTAATGGATCCTTTTGTCATGGTCAATGGACCATCTGATAGTTGACTTGTCCTTCAACTCTCTCTTGAGCTCACATCATCCTCTCCTTCTTAAAAAAGATTCATCCTTCAATCTGCAAAGGTAAAAGAAGATAAATCAGAAACATTAAACAAAGCGCTAATTCCACCATGCTCACCTCAGAGATCCAATTTATAGGCATTGTCATTTATCTTTTTAAGAACTTGAAATGGTCCATCGCCTCTTGGATGTAGCTTTGTCTTTCGTTTATCAGGAAATCTTTCCTTGCGCATATGCACCCATACCTAATCTCTGGGTTCAAATGGAACAAACTTTCTTCCCTTATTAACACTAGATACATATTGTTTATTCTTTTTCTCAATGTGCCGACGGATCTGTTCATGGATCTTCCTTACCAAATCTGCTTTCTTTTCACCATCTGCATCAGATAATTCACTAACAGGAATTAAATTCATAACAGTTAGTGGGTTAAAACCATAAACAGTTTCAAATGGTGAAATACTTAGAAAAGAATGAACATTTCTATTGTACCCAAATTCAACAAGGGGCAAGCATTCTTCCCAAGTGCGCAAATTTTTACTAATCACAGCACGCAACAAAGTACCAATAGTACGATTGACAACCCCAATTTATCCATTCGTATGTCGATGACAAGTAGTCGAGTACAACAATTTAGTTCCTAATTTTTCCCACAAAACTTTCCAAAAAGAACTAAAAAATTTGACATCTTTATCACTAATTATGGTCTTTGGAATTCCATGCAGTCAAACAACTTCCTTAAAGAACAAATTTGCAATATGAGATGCATCATTGGTTTTATGACAAGTAATGAAATAAGACATTTTAGAAAACCTGTCAACAACCATAAAAATTGAGTCTTTATCATATGTAGACTTAGGCAAACCTAAAATGAAGTCCATAGAAATATGTTCCCAAGGTGCACTAACAGGCAATGGTGTATATAATCCATGAGGCATAACTTTAGATTTAGCTTATTTGCATTGAACACAATTTGCACGAACACGTTCTACATCCTTACGCATATGCGGCCAAAAGAAATGCTCATGCAAAATGTCCAATGTTTTCTGTACACCAAAATGGCCCATTAAACCTCCGCTATGAGACTCTCTAACGAATAATTCAAAACAATTTGGCATATAGAGTTTATTTTCCTTAAACAAAAGCCCATTATGGCGATAAAACTTATTGAATGCAGTAGTTTCACAAGCATCATACACATTGCCAAAATCAGTATTAGCAGCATACACATCCTTGATATGCTCAAATCCTAACAACTTACTACTTAGGGTAGAGATTAAAACATACCTGCGAGATAGTGCATTAGCTACGATGCATCAACTACCACATTTTCTTTACCTTTCTAATATTAAATGACATATGGAAATGTCTCAATAAAATCAACCCATCTTGCATGCCTCCTATTCAACTTTCCTTTTCCTTTGAGATGCTTTAAGGACTCATAGTCAGTGTGGATAACAAACTCCTTCAGCCATAAGTAATGTTGCCATGTTTCAAGCGCTCTCACTAAAGCATACAATTATTTATCATAAGTATAATAGTTTAGAGTCACTCCATTCAACTATTCACTAAAATATGCCAAATGATGTTTCTCCTGCATTAACACAGCACCTATGCCTACTCTAGAGGCGTCACATTCAATTTCAAAAATTTTACCAAAATTAGGCAAAGCAAGCAAAGAAGTGGAACACAATTTATCTTTCAGTAGCATGAACATCTTTTCTTATTCAGGACCCCTCATAAATGCAACATTTTTCTTAATGACCTTTGTAATTGGTGCAGCTACAATGCTAAAGTGTGGAACAAATTGCCTATAAAAACTGGCTAAACCATGAAAGCTCCTTACTTCTGAAACAGATTTAAGTGTTGGACACTCTTTAATGGCTTTCACTTTATTCTCATCAACCTCAATGCCCTTAGCACTAACAATAAAACCAAGAAAATTAACCATATCCATATAAAAACTACATTTTTTAACATTTGCATATCACTTTTGTTCATGCAAGACATCAAGTACATATTTCAAATAATGCATGTGTTCTTCTAAGCTCCTATTATATATCAAGATGTCATTAAAGTACACAACAACAAACTTATTAATGAATGCACGAAGTACATGGTTCATCAATCTCATAAAAGTATTAGGTGCATTTGTCAAACCAAATGGCATTACCATCCACTCATACATTCCATGTTGAGTTTTAAGTTCAGTTTTCCATTCATCACCTTAGGACATACGAATTTGGTGGTAACCCCCAATCAAATCAATTTTAGTAAAAATCATCGCACCATTTAATCGATCTAACATGTCATCTAACCTAGGAATGGGATGTCAACACTTTGCTGTAATTTTGTTAATTGCTCTGCAGTCCACGTATATCTTCTAACTTCCATCTTTCTTTGGCACTAGTATCACATGGACAGCACATGGACTCACACTCTCCCTGCCTTTAGCTAGAAGCTCTTCCACCTGTCTTTATAATTCTTTAGTCTCTTCAGGGTTACTGCAATATGCTAGCCTATTAGATAATGAAACTCCAGGCACCAAGTCAATCTGATGCTCAATCCCTCTAATAGGCGGTAAACCTTTTGGAAGTTCCTCTTGAAAAATATCACTATATTCCTGCAAAAGATATTTAACAATAGAGGGCAAAGAATCATCAAGATCAGCAGCACTAAAACAAGTTTCCTTGTACATCAACATTATAAGTGACTTGTTTTTCATAATAAGCATCTCTAAAAACCCTCGCTCTCACATACAAGCTCACTTTCTTATCTCTCTTGCACTTAGTGTTTCCCTTTCCCATCTCACTCTCTCTAATTTTTAAATTCTCACTCTCACTCATTTTTCCCTTTTCCCTATTATGTTTGTTTAGCTCAACTTTCTTTGCTTTTTCTGACTCCTCTCGTTGTCTAAGCTTCAACTGATCTTTGTATACTTTTTTAGGAGACAATGGCTTGAGGGTGACAAGTCTTCCATCTTTAGAAAAAGAATAAGTATTTAGATAACCATTACGTGAAACCTTACGATCATACTCCCAAGATTGACCCAAAAGTATGTAGCCTACTTGCATCAGAATCACATCACATAAAACCTCATCAGAATACTTGCCAATAGTAAATGGCACAATCACCTGTTTAGTCACTTTGATCTCGCCACAATCATTCAGCCACTATAGCCTGTACAGCTTCGAGTGTTTCAATAACGACAATATAAGCTTTTCTACCAAGTAAGTGCTAGCAGCATTAGTACAACTACCTCCATCAACAACTAGATTGCATATCTTCCCACCTACATTGCTTCTAGTGTGAAAAATATTTTCCTGCTAATCTTCTGGAACATCATACTTAGCCTGTAAATTGAAAGCTCTCCTTACAACTAGTAAGTCTCCATGCTTTGGATATTCTATATCACTTGCATCTTCCAATGGTGGCATTTTCAGATCTGTCTCCTCTCTATCTATTTCAATAACCCCATCATCTTTTATGATCATAGCTCTCTTGTTAGGACATTGAGAAGCTATGTGGCCATACCCTTGATATCTGAAACACTTAGTTTTGTTGTTATTAGTCACTGGAGTGGTTTCTTTGTTCTTTTCAAAAATTTCGCTCTTTTCTTTAGGAGATTACTTATCTTCCTTAGATTTTGGCATAAACCTATCATCTTTGAATTGAGACGAATTCCTTTCTTCACTACTTCTCTTATAGCCTGACTTCTAAGGCGATCCACCACTATTACTGAATTGAGACTGTCTAGCTAATTTTTTGGTAACTAAGTTATTTCTCCACTTTCATGGAATCACTAACTATATCTTCAATCTCCACATAATGTTGTAGCTCAACTGTGTTGGTAATTTCTCTATTCATCCCATAAAAGAATCTAGCTATAGTAGCCTCTCGGTCTTCTACAACATCTGCCCTGATCATAGCCATGTCCATTTTTTTATAATACTCTTCAACACTCTTAGACCCTTGTTTTATATTTTGGAGTCACTGATGCAGTTCCTTGTAATAATGACTAAGAACAAATCTTGTTGTCATGATAACCTTCAATTCATCCCAAGTTCAGATAGGTTTCTCCCGATTTCCTTTTTTATTAATTTAAACCTAATCCTACCAAAGTATGGCATAGTCTGTAAATTCTATAGCTACTAATTTGACCTTCTTTTCTTATGAATAGTGATGACAGTCAAACACAAGCTCCACCTTTCTTTCTCGCTCCAAATATTGGTCTGGATTACTTCGACCTTGAAAAGAAGGAATCTTCATTTTTATAGTACTCAGGTTTCTATCAACTGCTTCCCTAACTCTCGGTTCTCTTCTAGGCATGTCACCTCTTCTTAGACCTCTTGTCGTATACTCCCTAGTTTGATATCTATCCCACTCTTCCATGTTTGTTTCAGTTGCAACATCCTCAAATTCAGGTTGGTTGGTCAGTGGTGGCGTTGGCCGACCTTGTTTTGGAGCCTCTAAGCATTCTAACCTCTCTCGATAGCTTTCAAATGCAAGATTCATTTAGGTCATTTGATCTTGTAAAACCTTTAAAGTTGGGGCTAGGTCTTTTGAATCCCTTTCTTCACCTGCCTTAGACATTACAAAGTAACAAGAAAAAAGTGTAATAATGTTACTTAAAAAGAAACCTCAATCACTCCCTTACGTGTTTCACTGGAATAGATAATGATTCACTTTTGGCTTTTTCTTTTGATGTAAATCACTCTTGCCTTTTACCGCTCTTGATTCTTTCCTAGAATTCTTTGCCAACAAAAATTCCAAATAAATCTAGGAGAATCAAATTGAAAGTGAAATTCTTACAAAAGAAAATTTGAAGAAATTAAAAAGAAGCAATAAGAGAGCAATGAAAAATAACACGTATGAGTCAAGAACCAAAGAAATTTAAAGGAACAAAATAGAAATTTTGTACTAGGAATTAGCTTTCAAAGTTTTGCTGTTCAAGTTTCAAAATTTTCAATTTTAATTCAAGCGATAATGCAATATAACTTCCAACAATCCACATATTTTTTCTATCAATCACCAAACTTCACAAATTCCAACAAACTTCTTTCGTTAAAAACTTACAATCGTAGCAACACTTTAAGATGAACTATCTACAATCTCAGCAAATTATGATCAACAAATCAACAAAGCACTTTTTTTAGACCTTTTTCATATTTTTTGATTTTTTTCATAAGAACAATCTTAACAAAAACTAACTGTAAACACAACATGAAATATGATTTGAAATAAAATTATGAAACAAGAAAAACAAAGACAATGTTAACAAATGGCAGTGGAATGATAACGATAAAACATGGAGCAAAATAAATAGTAGAAGGGAAACAAGGACAAAAGTAAATATAAATTTGAAACAACAAAGAAACAAGAAAAACAAATAAAGATGATAAGAACAATGGATAGGAACCTAAAATCGAGCCAAAGCTCTAATACCAAATGACATGGAACCCCTAGAATCTACTCTATTAGGAACCCCTTGATCAATAAGATCAAAACCCTAACCCAAGAATTCGAAGTTGTAGGAAGATCCTTCGACGCCTTGACTTAAGATTAACAATGCAATCAGAAACCAAAACACACAAAGACATCAAAAGAATGCCATAAGCAATCCGACTACTCACTTGATAAGTTCGTAAAATCGGTTTGTAGAGAATTTCAAGATTGAATCCCTCACTAAGTGACCTAAAATTATTCTCAATCTAATCTGAATAGGAAGTGCATAAAGCCACCTTTTTAAGTCTCAAAAAGTGGGCCTAAAAATGAAATGCCTAATTAGAAAAAATGAAAAGTCAATTAGGAAGTCATAAAATTTTTTTGACAAAACATCCTTTAGTAAATTGAGCATATGTTGGGCATATCTCCAATTAAGGTGAATCTTATATTGTTGAAAAGCTAAGACAAAAATCTACAACTAATACCAAATGATACGGTATCCCTAGAATCGACTCAATTAGGAACCTTTTGATCAATCAGATCAAAACCTCAATCCAAGAATTCAAAGTTGTCGGAAGATCCTTCAATACCTTAGCCCAAGATTAACAATGCAATCAGAAACCAAACCATTCAAAGATGTAAAAGAACGCCACAAGCAATCCGACTAATCACTTGATAAGTTTGTAAAATTGGTTTATAAAGAATTTCAGGATTGAATCCCTCACAAAGTGACCTAAAATTAATCTCAATCTAATCTGAATAGGAAGTGCAGAAAATCACCTTTTTAAGTCTCAAAAAGTGGGCCTAAAAATGAAAACCCTAACTAGAAAAAATGAAAAGTCAATTAGGAAGTCATAACAATTTTCTGGCAGAACATCCTTTAGTTAATCGACCATATCTTAGGCTATCAACCTCCGATTAAGGCAAATCTTATACCGTTGGAAAGATAAGACAAAAATTTACAACTTTCATGTTGGTCAGTTGGGCTGATTCAGCCTAAATCAATGTCATAATTTCGTCCCAATTCAGAACACGTGATAGCATTATTGCCTTGTTGTTATTGGTTGTAACTTAATCTCCAAAGGCCTTTTCTTCATCAACCATGGTACATATAAGCCCACCAAAAGCTTCTCTAAGCCTCTTATCATTAGCAAGAGTAATCGATCCTTTCAATATGGTCAGCAGGTCATTGATTGATGTATTTCATAATAGTCAATATTTTAATAAATTGTAAGTGAATGGAGTAGTTGTAGCTTGTACCGGCAAGTACGAGTCAATCCCATAAAGACTATAAATATTTGTAATCACCCATCTCTATTATTTAGCTTAAGGATTGATTTTTAATTTTTAATAAAAAGAAAATAAAAAATAAAAAATTAAAGAAATAGGAAACTATAATGAACATAAAGATAATGGAATTCACTTAGAAAACTATCACTATTAGAAATTAGTATCTAGGTTTGAATCCCTTTAAACCCTTAACAGATTGATCTTTTATCACGCAATTGCTTCATTGATGTATTGGATCATGAAGACTCCGATGGTATGTTAATAGCTGACTTTACGACTTCTTAAAACTAATATTAAGGTCTCTAACCAAATTATTCTGGTTAAATCTTATAGGATTGCATTATTGATTTATAAGTCCCTCTATTAGCTTTAACCTTAATCCGGAAGATTTATTTTACCCCATCTCTAAGGTTGCAATCAATTCCTTCTAATTACGGTATATCTATTCACAATAGGATTTCTCAATCTCTACATATGAAATTAGCTTATCAATAAAACACGTAATCAGATCACAATAATCAATTGAATCAATTGCATTAATAAAGGAATCAAATTATATCAAAGTATTAACATAAGGTTCATCTAACCTAAATATTAACTGGACGTTTAGTTACACTTGATCAAATACGAAACCAAACATACAATGAAGGAAAAACGCATAAAAAATAATGGGTTTGTAATTCTAAATCTCCCTGATTATCTTCTTTCGAATGTTCTTGTGATATAAAGGGTTTGATCTTGAAGTTTAATGGATCTTTCAATGATTTCTTCATATTTTCCACTTCCTTAGACTAAAATCATCCCTTTTGGATGTTCTTTAAGTTTGGAAATCACCTCCCAAAGTCTTCTCCTCTGATTTCCCTTTAAAATGTTGGTTTTATAAGAAAATTTAGATTTTTTAGGTTATGTAAGGTCATATGTACGACTGTGCTTAGGAACGTGCATAATTGGAAATGGAAAGGCTGAGATGACTTTTGAATAAGAACTAACCTTGCTTGATCGTTATAGAAAATTTCCTTTATTTCATCCAATTTAAAATAGAAAGGTTGAGAATCAATTCAAACAGTTTCCTCCTCATCACTTTTCTACAAAAGCAAAAGTTGACAAAGAGATGAAGAAAATAGAAATGGGGATGAATCCAATCTCTCCCTAAAAAACTGGATAATTTGCATATGTTTTCATAGTGAAGAAAGTTGCCACCGAAGACTTCCCCCATACCGTATATTTGTAGGGAGAATTTCACATGCCTTAGTTGTCTCTGCAGTAAATATGTCAACAGACACCTCCATTGGGATCAAATTTGTATCATATTGGTCTAAAACTTCTATCATTTCGGCCAACATAATATTTACAGTTAACCTATTATAAACTAATGTTCTTAAGGTTAGTATGCTATTAATATGGGCTTTATTGTACAAAGGTCTTACATATTGAGCCATATTATGAACTGATTTCTCTAAAACTAACTTATTTATAATTCCTAAAACCATAACTAGCACAAATATTTTACATTTTATCTTCTCATGTAAAGGCTCTACTTTCTTCTAAAAAGTTTTGCCAATAGAAGCAAGAAACTTCATAGAAGAAATAAAACATGGCAACTGAATAGGAATTTCTCTTACTATAAAGAATTCAATAGGACTTTCATCTTATCTTTTAGATCAAAGAAATTCTTATAAAATCTAGGATTATGTCTTTCCTTTTCTTGTTTTGCTCTTTATCAATAGCTTTTACATGTCTGTTCTTCTTCTTTAGGTCTAAAGTACTTTCCCCAGAAGGAACAGATCTTGTTGAAGGCAACTCTCTTAAGAATGGCTTCTCGAAATGTAATAATTTACTTCCTTTGAACCTAAAACTAGCTCTCTACTATTGAAGTCATATTTTTTGAGTCCTAGTTAATGGTATTGGATTCTTACAATGCTTCACTTGATGTTATTGATAAGATGGAGGTAGTTTAGTTAGTATTACAAACTAAAGTTGCCTATACTTAAAGCTTGGAATCTAAGTAACATATATTTGCTTATAAATTTTAGTGAACTCTATCTTGTGATTTTATCTTGTAATCTTTACTTTTTATTAGATTATGGCAATGATCTAATTCTTATTAAAACATTTAAACTATAATTAAGGAAAATACTAGAACAAAAAACGTGGCCATTGCCAAACGATCCTCTATGATCTCTAGCTTCCTTTTGACATCTAACAAAATATGTTTGTCAAACTTAGTTGCATTAACAGTTACAACTGGTGGAAATGGATCCTTATCTATCAACATGGTCTGATAAGCTTCAACAAATAATAGAATTCCTTTATTAATATGATCTTAAATAACATTCTTAAACCCTCCATCATGAATTCGTAGAGTTATTTTATATATTGTGGTACTTATAGTAGTCCTTCCCTCAAATCTCTTCATTTATGAGAATTTTGTGTTTTGACAACAAAGTAATAAACTTCTCTTACAATAAAAAACAAAATTTTTCCCTTATTTTGGAGATAACAAGTGTATTGCATTGGAGTAGTGATGTTTGTACTTTCCTTTTGGCTTCAAATGATTTCCATTTTAGAGTAGGGCAGACATAAGTTTTATAGATATTAAGCTCAGCCACTACCTAATCATATGGACTTATTTCCATAAAAAAGTACATATTTTTAATATGTCCTTCCCTAAAAGCTCTTCATATTCAGAAACTTTAGTTATTAACTAATAAAAATCACAAAATTTCATACCTTGAAATTCTTTTCAAAGTTTAATATTAAGGACCCTTTGAGCTAACTTTACATACTTTATGTCCATGAGTGTAATTTGGCTTAGACCTTTATTCTCCTAAATTGAGTAATGAACATGTTTGCATTCTCATCATTTTTTGAGTAATTTTAGGTAGTTTGGCTGTACTGATTTCATGTTTAGTTTTGAAAAACTGAGTAATCTTTCCATTTTTGTTAATATAAGGACAAAATTCATGGGCAATGAAGCATACCAAGAAAAATCCTCACTTATCAAAGAATTTGGAAACAACCTAAGCTTGAAATTATTGAAATTTTCATATTGAGCCAATTTATTGCATTGAATAGTGAATATGACATGTGCTTGATAGTTGACTAGCCATCTTTACCAGAAAACAAGGTAAACTCAGGAATTTTGTAATCATGAGGATAACGAATCATCTTTGACAATATGCTCCAAATAAAGTTTATAGCATTATGGGCCGCCAATCTATCTCAAGCCAAGCCTATATAGTTCTTGAACAAATTCTATAATAACTTTAATATCAACTTGAATCCTCATCTATGGATGAGCAACAATAGGAACAAGATTATAGTTTATAGTAAAAATGCTGCCTCCTAAGCCTTAATTTCACCCATTAGCTTTAAATTTAAAGCAAAATCCTTGTTTATTAGAAGCTTGGGGCCTAACAATCTATCACCCATTTCTAAAATTAGCGCACGGAGGCACAATAAGAATATCTTATTTTTTATGAGGATGAACATATCTTTCTTCTATAGAGGAAGAAACTAGAGGACGGCTATACTTACCAACTTTCATGACATTTGGTGTAAGCTACCTATAAGCTCTTTAAAAATTTATCTTGTTAGAGAAGAAAAATTCTACCTAATGACCTATACCAAAGTAGTAGAAAGTCTTTCCATATTCTCTGTTTAACATCTTACTTACTTCAATTGTGGAGGCCAAATTGGCTTTTCAACTATCAAATATCATTTTCATAATTAACAACATTTCTTTTTGATAGTTATGGTGATTTCAAATTCTTGTTAACTAGAGACTTAGCCAAAGGTAATGCTACCTTCTCTAAATTTTAAATCATTCAAGATACAAACCCTTCGTTCTTTACTACAATAGGGACTTCTCCCTCCATGGCTGGAGGCATGGCAACTTCTTTTGCATTCTTTGTATGTGACATTGTTGTCCCACTAGGCCTGCCAAATTGTTTATCACTTTCTATGATCAAAAATTCAAACATGCTAAGGAGCAATTCTCTAAAAAATACACATAACTTCTAATCGACAATATGAGTGGGCTTTGGAAAACTTAGATAATATAGTTTTAAATTACCAAATTGTTAAATGCTAAAGAGTGTTGAGGCTTAAATTTTAAATTAAAAATAATTTTATTTAAGTAAAGGATGAATACAAAGTACTAAGAAAGTTGAACAATGATAAGGTTTATTATGATACTAGTGTGTTTATACATCCCTCTCAGATTCAACCACCTTAAATAATTCTCATGTAACTTTTTAACTTTAATTATCCTCCAATATTGGCCACATCCTTACTAACTGCTCACAAATACACAATTGTTTTCAAAGTACATGTTAATTATGTTTCAATTGTCTTGACTCCTAAATCTTAGAGTTCTTTACTGATTCTTGTGTCTAAGAATCTCCTAAACATTCTAGTTATCTTTTGAAAATCTTAATAACTAGGCCTTTTCATCTTTAGGCCAAATGGGTCGAAGTTCACTCAACCTATCAGTAATATAATTGGGGTCAAAACATAGATAATGAGAGTTGCCTAACCCTTAGAGATAAGGCCATATAAATCTCCAAGATTAGGATAAATTTATCATGAGAATTTACAAAATTTTTATGAATTAATGTGTTCTTAGGGATTTTAATTAGAAAGAGATTTTAGTTGATCAACTTAAAGATATAGGTTATACATTTTGAGAAAGAATATAGTAGAAAGTTTGAAATTCTTATTGGTGTAAGTAACTGTGGTTAATTATTGAATTAAGATAAACTTAAGCATAGGAAAGATTTTTAGGGATTCATCATCTACATCTTATTTATCTATTAGTTGATTAATTATTATCTGTCACCTTAACTATTTATCTTTTATTCATTATTTTAATTTTATTGCTTTTCCTTTTCTAATTTATTCACTCACTTTGTTAGATTAGATAATATAAAGGCAACCAGTATTGGCAATTATAATTCCTGCGGCAATGATACTCAACTAGTTTTGAAATTAAAATATGAAAATGACATTATTTTGCTATTACTTGTTCAAATAACCCGAGGCTTGAAATTGTTTGAAAAAAGGCCTAATGGTCAAAGGTCAACTTAGGCTCGAGCCCTATTGCCATCTCTATACTCAACTCATTGAACTATACCATATTAAACAATTAGTATGCTTACTTAAGAGATTTTTTTTATTATTTTATTCCATATTTCATTTTGTGATTTATTAATTTAATGACCTACAAAAATAAATAACTTAACTCTTATCTATTCCTTTTTTAATAATTAGGATTGTGGTTTGAATCCTAAATTAAAATTATAAAGAGAGTTATTAACTATCTAAACAATGGTTTAAGAATTTTTAAAATAATATTAAATGCGAAAGTCAAAATTACCCCCTAGTGAAAGTTTTCATTTATAGCTAAACTTAAATTTCTCATGCTAACAATTGCATATGACTTTATCTTTTGCCGACATAAAATAAAAAGTAAAATGATGCAAGTGATTATTTTGAAAGATAGAGTTATTTTAATGTTTAAAATCAATTGAATAGATGCATTTAATTAAATTAAATATTATTTCAAACAAAATAAAAGTTAGAATTATTTTAGTTTTTTAAAATTAAATTAATAAGTTTAGAGGAAAATTATTTAAATATTAGCGACATTTTTATATTTAGTTTCGTCAATCTAATTTTGATATTGCCATTATTGGGTGGCAACTGGCAACTGATTTTAGTAAGCTAATAAAGTAAATCGTTTCTTGCTTAACAGTCCAATTCAACCATCTACTCAGTGATTTATTTTATAGAAAAAGTTAATTCGTTTGAAGTGGTTACTCAATTCTTCCGTCGATTGGTACAATGGCTTGTCAATCTATCTAAAGAAGAAATACATTCACTCCAATCCAAACTCAAGCATCCCTTTGTCCTTCTCATTCGCTGCCTCTCCTCGTCTCTCTCTCTCGCTCGCTCGCTCTCTCTCTCCCACATACACGCACAGACACACATATAGCAGATAAGATTTCCCCTTGTTTGCTTAGGTAGGCTTTGCTGTTTCTCTAAACCCTAATCCAAGAAATTATGGACCCTCAGTTCACTCACAATCTTTTTGAGAGGCGGCCCTTTGTCAAGTCCAAGATTCCCGCCGTTAAATGGTTCAAGGAATGGTAATCACATTTTTCTTTACTTCTCCTATTCCGTATCATCATGCTCTTTCTTTGTTCAATTTGGTTCAATTTTCGGAATTGCGAGGTATCTATAAAATTCTTTCTTAGTTTTGGTGGAATTAATTTGCTTCTGTTATACAGGCATTATTGATCTTGTTTTATATACTTGTTTCAGGGTGCCTCAGGATGTTGTGGCAACTGGTGGCAAGTGTTATCTTTTGAAGTGGGTAACAGGTAACAGGGTTAATGTTTCTTTTAACCTATTATTAATCTTCTAAACATAATTCGTTGAAACATTGGTACAAGAAGAAGATAACCATAACATATTGTTTCTTCTTCTTCTTCTTATTTTGAACTGCACTGTTTCAAGCACGTTGATGGTAACGTATACCAATAAATTTGTTTAGATGAATAACGTAGATGTACATTTTAATCTATGGGTTGGAGAGAATGTTATTGTAAGACTTCTTAGCTTTGTTTCGTGGATGATTACAGAGACATACTTTCTCTGTATTGTGATTTTCATCTTGAGATGGTAGTTTCTTTTGATCAATAGAGCTGCTGAACTTTATGTATGTTCTTTGTTTGTTGATACTTGCAATTGAGGCTGGAATTTGGGGATATGAATTAAAATCAAAAGGATAGGTCTAGGAATCACTTAAAATTTGTACAAGAACTAAGAATCCCTCATAGAGCTTGTAATGAAAATAGCTATTAATGTAACTGCATTAGGCTCCATAAAAATCAATAATCGAGCTGTTGGTATCACAAGTTTGATAAACTTTGCAACTCTAGACTTGGCAACCTAATCCTAGTAAGGTAAGGAGTAACAGTTTATCTTATTTTTCTTAATAGGAAAACCCAAATCTAGAAAAGGTTTCCTAGTTGGACAAGGAAAACAGCTTCTTTGTTTACTAACTAAATGTTTCTCATTTTCCATCCCTTTTTCAACTTCTTACAGGCAGCTATTTAGGTACATTTAACATATAATTTTTGCCTTGTCTTTCTTTTTAAGAAAGGTCCTTTTCAAAGATTCTATATATATTCTATATAAATCACTATATCATATGTCAAACTGAGATATTTTAGCTCCCTAATACTTTTTCATGTTAAATTTAGTGTTTAAGTCAAGAAAGTAGTATCCTAATCCAATGTATAGGTGAATACCGAACATATATAACTCCGCTTCCCCCTTTGCCCCTTAACTTTAAAATTTACAAAAATGGACATTCTGTTCATAATTGCTGTTAGCAGTTCATTTGTCTAGTGAGCTTATAACCTAGTTGCATGTAGTTTCACCAAGGGAAATCCTTATTTTCTTTATTTTATGTAAAAATTTGTGGGTGTTTTTTTTAAACGTATTGTTCTTGTTTTCAATCCAGTTGTTGTAATTGGACTTATTATTGGTTTCAATTGAAAACCAATTCTGAAACTTTGTTAAAATTATTTTTCATTCTGCTATATGTAGAGAACCAATTGAAGGTCTTGAGGGAGAAGGCAAAAAATACTCCAACTCCTGAGCCAGAACCTGAACCTACTACAGAAGTTCTGTTTCTTTGCAGTTTTGAAGGTTGCGGAAAAACCTTTACGGATGCTGGGGCTTTGAGAAAACATTCTCATATTCATGGGGAGAGGCAATTTGTATGTCAGTTTGAAGGCTGTGGAAAGGTAATGGTGGATTTCTTTAAAATTTTTCAATCTGATTCTTTCGGGATCTGGTAAGTTTGGAGATTTTGAGGATCTAAATACACTTAAGATTAGAAAACTGTTGTAAGTTGATATGTATGGAATAACTAAAACAAGCTTCGATGGATCACAACAAATTTCAAATTTCTGTTTTGGCAGCAATGAAGGGTAAGTAACTATAGCATTTTTGGTCATTTTGAAGTCATACTGTTCAATTTTTAATTTCCTTAAAACTAGACATGTGATGTTGGTGAACCGGGAGATTTGCCCTTTTTGATGGACATAGTGACATCATCTTTTCTTTCTTGATTGCTGTGGACATAGCTACTAAAAGTCTCTGAGATGGATTCTAGCATATATTCGTTTGCATGATCTTGCAAATGGGGTATCCTTTTAATTGTTTAGAAAGATTTTTGAAACGGGAGCCTAAATGTGTGATTTATGTAGTAGTTAGTTAAGTTGTTGTATCTGATTTGTTTTTGCCTTGTGTTGTGTATACTTCTGCTGTTTTTTTCCCTGAGGAAGTTGGTTTCAGAAGTACAAAAGATGGAATGAAGTTATTCTTTGTGATGAGTCTGCTGTGAATAGATTGTGGCTGGTTATAGGTACTCATAATATTTTCATGATGATGCCTAACATAGTCCTACATATTAATGAAAAATATAGTTGGGATACTCTGAGACATTTCATTGATATTTCAAGCATATCTATGTACATAATCTCATTTTCATGTTTTTATGAGTTTTGATGATTAGTGCATGTTTGCATGAGTATATAGTACCTGTTAATAAGTATCCTGAAGTTATTTCCACTTGGTGTAGCTAAATTGATGTCCTTTAGAGAGGATAATTTTCTGGCTTGTAGCTTACATTTGTTGCTGTAAGATGGTCATGCTGATGTGACAGACTTCATGCAATTTTTCTCTAGTTGTTAGTGCCTGATGGAGATACCTGTACCTGTGTGTGTTTTTGTAATCAATATTCAGTCTTTGAGCATGATCTTAGAACTCCTCCAACTTCTTATGGTCACTAGCTGTCTGTATAGGACGTCAATTTCAAAATCCAATGTTGCCAAGCCAATCAACCAGTATAGGAGATTAAAATGTCAAATGTTTATCTTTATGGCAATTAGTTGGATTATAACTTGGAAAGCTGGAACTCTGCAAAGTTGAATGATTGATATGATGGAATCATGGTTCAAATCATGAAGTTGAATTTGCAAAAGGGAGAGTGAAACACATAATACATTATTTCGTTGATGATATTGCAAAAGCAAGATGCATAAAATGTTGGATATTTGTCTATGATCAATTACAAATACTATTGCTTGCCAAATTTCGAACTTTATTCTATTAGAAAAAAGGAAAAGTGTCAAATAAGTCTCTCAACTTTCGTATGATTTGATGCCCAACTCTTTCACTCAACTTTCGTATGATTTGATGCCCAACTCTTTCAAAAGTTCAATTAATTTCACCCTTCTTTTGGAAAAGTGTTAACTAATTTGTACAGAAAGTATATAGTATTAAATTTAAATATCACTTTAATTACACCTATATATAGTCTTGTTTAATTTATAGAGATAACTTTTAAACTGCAAGTTGTGGTTTTGAGTGAAATACTATATTAATATCACTTGAATGAGATCTTTAATGTTTTGTATCTCCGCATTTTAAAATATACTTCTGTTAACATTAGCTAATTGTTTATTCAAAAAAAAAGAAAGACTATATTGTTCATTTTAGGTTATGTAGATACAAGTTTCCAGAAAATTTGGGACCAAATTATTTTAGGCATAAACATTATTGGATTATTTGATCCTTTTTCTGTTTTAAAGTTCTCAAAATTGATCACTTTCTCTTTCTTCAAATTTTTGTTTGATATTTCTCAAGGCTTGCATATGTTGTTGATATCTTGTATCTTCACTGCAGAAATTTTTGGATAGTTCGAAGTTGAAAAGGCACCACCTAATTCATACAGGGGAAAGAGACTTTATTTGTCCTTCTCCGGGTTGTGGCAAGGTGATCACTCTAAGCTCCCTATTTTCGTTATGCCTTTTATATTCCTCTTTACATGTTGATTGCAGCCCTGGGTCAGATCAAACACTTGAATATTTCTTTATTTTTATGATCATTCTTCCATACTTCTCTCAAAATTAATTTGGCTCTTTTTTTATTTCTTACATATTGTTTGTGCAATACTACAAGTTTCTCTCTCATAAGTGTAGTTTTTGTTCCAACTCTTGTTTGTTGTAATCCCTTTCTAACTTTGTGTCACTAAAGTGGGGGGTTTTCATTTATTTATTATCCGGGGTGTTTTGACAGAATCTGATTGATCGATTAATGGGGCCTTCATAGGTTTTCAGTCAGGATTACCACCATTGTCGAGACTTGGATTTGCATCATTACTTGGGTAGATGAGATGCTTACTTCATATTTGTACATAGAAAAGCAAGTACCATACTATTAATAGTCATGAAAACTGCAGGCCTTTTCTTTGGATTTCAACTTGAGATCACACATGAAAACGCATTCACAAGAAAACTACCATATCTGCCCTTACACAGATTGTGGGAAGAGATATGCTCACGAGTACAAACTGAAAAACCACATTGCATCGCACCATGAAAAGGTATTTACTTCACTGAATATGTTTCTGCCACAGTTGCGCTGTGAATTTTTCAACTCCCTTGCATTGTTGAAAGTTGTTCTCCTTGACGATGCTATCTCTGCAACAATTTAAACCTGAAATTTTTTCTCGGGTAGGAAGAAAATCCGGAAAGCAAGCCACTAATCTATTTGCTTTAAAATTTATGTCATATTGATACTGTTTTCATTGCTTGCTGAGGCATCTTTACTGATTAAATTTTCTAGCATGAGCTGGATTTGATCTATAAGATCTTTACTAACTTTGCAGAATTCAACTGTTGATATTAAATATTCCACCCCTCAAGAAAAGATGGCTAAAGCTCCCAAGCCTTCTTCTGGCGCCTATGGCTCTGCATCCTCTGACCGACCTTATGTTTGTCCCTATGATGGGTGCGAGAAAGCCTACATTCATGAATACAAACTTAAACTCCATTTGAGAAGAGAGCATCCTGGCCATATGTCTGATGAGATTGCAACTCCAAATGCTGAGAATGAGATGGACGATGCCAGTGACCAGGATGCTTCTGCTGGAAAGCGTGCCAACGGAAAAAGTAAACAGAGTAGGCCCAAACCGAACATAAAGATGCCTCCAGAAAAAATCAAGCGTAGAGGTTCAAGTCCCACTCCTGTCACAATGAATGTCACAAAAAAACGCTGGCCTGCTAAGGAAGAAAGATACGAGGAAGATAGTGAGGAAACTGAGGAGGAAGAACGGGACAATGCTGAGGAGGGATGGAGATATGGGGAAAACAATGACGAAGATGATGAAGAGACCGAGTATGAAGACTGAGGGAGCAGTAAACAATAGGGTCACTTTATTATCTTTTACAGTTAGTTTTGGTTGTAATATAGTGTTCGTTTTAATTATATAATTGGCGTTTACCTCTTAAAGCCAAATTTAGTGTAATCTGCTTCTCTCCCACCCATTCGCAGCCTCAACCGTAGGAATACTGTGCAGTTCAAAGGTTTTGTTATTGTTTGTTTATTATTACATGCTCTATTGAAGGCATTGTTTGGGCTGAATTTTGTGGAAGTTTGGGTCAGGCAGTCTAATGTCTAAAAGGAAGGTCCTTAGCCTTGCACAAAGCAAACTGCACTTATCTACATAATGCAACTGTTCTGGATTGTTTGGTGTCAAGGACCAGTGCGTAGGTAGGGTAAACAAAACATCTGATGCATACTCGTTCATGTATTCGTCAAAAGGATATGAAGCAGTATCAACAAATGACAATATTGGAAAGGTACGTGGAGATTAAACTCTTTAGTCGAAACGGTATCTCAGGTTAACTACACGAGAACCTTGTATGACCTTCTTGTATTTATTTGTATATTTACTTTTAGGTTCTTTTAAAAGTATCATATGTCTCTGTGATAACAATTTGTTTTTCTCTTACCATTTGATCAAGATGTTAAAACTCATATGTTGCAATTATGTATTCTATGCATGTCCTTTTAAAAGATATCCCATCATCTAACATGTCTAGAAAGAAAAAATAGCCAGTTACATGGTTAAAACGGATGAAAAAGTAAAATAATTCCATAATTGAAAAATTGTTATGCTAAAATTATTATTGTAAAAACAACTATCCAACTTTTCAGTTCAAATTGTTCATATCAATATCTATGGTGTTCATTCTTATTAATTATATCAAAATAATATCATTTTTTCTTTAAAACTTACAACTGCTAGATAATGTTTGTTTCCTTCTTCAAAGTGCATATATCTATTCACAAATTTTAAATAGTGAGCCTCGTGATAATTCTACAATCATTAATTAATTGTTATTTTTTAATAATAATTAAAACTTAAGAATTGAATGTTTTCAAACTTTTATGAGATAATTACCAAAAAAAACTTTCATGAGATAATTCTATATAATATATTTATCTGTTGTCTTTAACTTTAGTAATATTTTTAGCTGGTGAAATAAAAAAGGGAACAATAAGAATTCTTGACCTTTAATTTAATGATTAAATATTTGACTATTTTGGTAGTAAAACTATACCATTTTCTTATATTTTTAGGTTAAAATTATAATAAAGAATATGGAACCATTAGAAAAAGATTTGATGAACTTAACATTCTTTACTTATGGTAAGGTTGATTTAACAAATAATTATTTTCACCCTCTCAAACATCTTACAGAAATATTTAATATAATTGTATGTTTTGTTGTATGATACTTGAATTTATCAAATGAAAGAACATCTTATTAGTATTAAGGGTAAGATTATTTCATGCAAAAAGCACCATTTGATGTACATGAGAGGATTGAAAATGATTTGCAATAAAAAATAAAAAGAAAAGAGAAAATAAAAAAGAATCATAATATAACTTTTAGAGGCGATGAAGCACAACAAATATTAGATAAAAGATAAATAAAAGCTATTATTGAAATAGATTCTTATGTTTCTCCAATAACCACTCCTAATTCGCAACCAAGTTTTAAAGTATTTTAATTGATAAGGATGCTATTTTACAATGTAAAAGAGCTAGGGCTAGATGGTTCTACGTTCAAATATTCCTTTAAATACTTTAAATTCACCTTATTTTCAAGAAATAGATGCTTCAACGACCACAAGTATAAGATTTAAGACATCTTTTTATTATGAGTTTTTTGTGCCTTCACTTCAAGGCTTGAAAAGAAAATTCAATTGATTTTAAATACATAAATTCTAATTATGGAACAACATGTTGCACTATTATGGCAAATGAGTGGAGTGCTTAAATATAAAAAATCTTTATTAATTTTTTAGTTTAGTAGTTTTTAAACTAAGGGAGGTTCTAATCAATATTTTAATGATAACAAAATTTAACAACTACTGATGAGTTTATTATTTTGATGAGATGCTATATAAGAATAAGATATAACTATAACTCAAAAAGATAGCCCATAAATGTGATAAAGAAAAGTTGAAGCTTTCAACTATCGAAATGAAGATCAAGTCAATAAAAAAAAAGAATATCAAGGCACATCCTGGTCGTTATATAGTTTGTACTGTTAATTGTAATCTCATTTAGTAAATATGATAATCTTAACATCTCACCATATATAAATATTTCATCTTACTATATTGCATGAGTCTTTTCCATCTTTAAGAAGTGTTAAAGCTTTTTCTTTAAAAAAAAAAACTTTTGACCTTTTAAACACTCTTTAAAGAACATTTTGGAAAGTGTTTAAGTCATAATTCAATTGAAAAAAATTAAGTTTGAGCATTTAAAGTTGTCTAAATCATGATTTAAAAAAAATAGTTGACCTATACGGGTTAGTAGCTGTTTAATACAGGTTAAAGTTTTCAGATTTGATGTACCAAAAGATTGTACATTGATTGATATATTAGTTGACTAATGTACCATATTATTTGACCCATAGTGATTAATTTTCTAAGTGTTTGTCAAGCATTTGAGCATCCATTGTCTCATATATGAGTGAGCGAGCCTCTTTGGTATTATCAAAGTGATAAAGTGGGTTATTTTGAGTTATAATCTTTTATGTACGATGTTTTATATTGTATTTGGAGGTGTTCTAAGTGGCATTAGGGTTCTTATTCACCATTAAGGAAGATTGTAAAAAGTTTCCTCTTTATTGGAAAAAGATTTTATAAAGGTATATTCTTCACCTTGAAAGAAGAGTTATAACAATTTTGTTTAAAATTTATCAACACCAATTCACCCCCTCTGGATTCCTTTAAGGACTAATAAGTGGTATTAGAGCATGTCTATTAGGCTAGCATTTTATGAAATCCTACAAAATAGATCATAATGGAATATTTAAGAGTATGACCATCATCATTTAACTAAGAAGGATAAAACATTAGTAGAGCTATGACTATCTCTATTAGAAAACAAGGCTGCAATTTTCTTAGTGTTCAAACTTATAGAACTATAGGAAATAGTTTCAAATGGTCCTTTTATACTCATAAAAATTATAGATAATAAAAAGGTTCTCAAACTAAAGAAAGAATGGGAACCTCAAGATAAGTAATTAATTTCCTTAAATAGTAAGGTCATACAAATCTTATCTTATATTATAAATTACATATGATGGTATAAATCAAGTCAAGGAGAGCAAAGTGAGTATGTTAACCATCAATATGAATTGTTTCAAATAAGTAATGATGAAGGCATATATAGTATGTATGCAATATTCATTGATTATTAATGCCCTTAAAGGTCTTGGAAAGACATATACTAATGTTAAAATGGTAAAAAAGTTACTTAGGTCACTTCCAAGGACATAAGGACATAAGAAGCCAGATTAATAGTTATATAAGAAGCCAAAGATTTGACAACACTATCATTAGAGGACCTCATTAGATCTCTTCTCATATATGAAAGCAGCTTTCAAGAGAGGTAACAAGAAACAACTACATATGAAGAAAAAGGACTTGGCGTTTAAAGTCTTAATGGAGGCATCAAGTGAAGAAGAGATATCTACAAGTGGAAATGATGATAAAGACCTTATCTTTATTATTAGGAGTTCAAAAAGTTATTGAAGAGAAAGAATTTTTTCAAAACAAAGGCCTTCAAGGAAGGCAAAAGTGATTCAATAAATAAATCCTTTAACACTATTTGATTTGAATGTAGAAAACCAAACCATCTAAAAACATAATATCCCCTAATCACAGATAACAAAAAGTGGGAAAAAATAATAAGAAGGAGAAAAAAGAAAAAAATGAGAAGAAATCACTTAAAGTCTTAAGTTAGGATAAAAAATGATTATTTGGATGGAGAGACAACTCATATATGCTTTATAACTAAGGAAGATGATGAGGTAATGCCAATTCTAATTCATATGATAGTGATAATTATTTGACATATGATGAACTAGTCAAAAGTTTAGAAATAATGAGTAAGAAAAAGGAAGAAATTATCTTCTGAAATCAAAGAATTTCAAAAATAGTTAGATGCATGCATGCTTGAGAATGAAGAGATGAAAAGTGAACTATATAGCATTAAAGCATTAAAAAATGTGATCATTGATGACAATTATACATTAGAGGCATTGAAGCATGAAAATGAGACATTGAGAGAGGATATCAATATTCTAAAGGATTTATTTCGAAATTCATTAAAATGAGCGAAAAACTAGAAAGCATGCTAGGTGCTTAAAATAATTCCATAATAGGTATGAGATTGGTTATACGTGTGGGAGTGCCCCAAACACAAGGACAAGAGCCTTTACCTAACATAATAAATGAACATGATATACCCATTTCTAAACAAACAATTTCATATAAGATATACATAAAAACACCTCCCTAAAAACAAAACTCATACTTTCATATATAGATTTATACATAAGAATAAAGTTTAATACTCTCAATGGAAGAAAATTCATAGCTTCTATGATATCGTGTAAACCTATAAAAAAAGCATGCATCAAACCTTCATTTACAATAGATATCATACACATAATCAATAATATCCAAAGGAAGACTCATTATATATACTCACATTAAAGTCCAACTAATGCTTTTTTGCATCATCATTTATTACATGACATGGTATGCCATTTTTATGGTATACATGTACATGTTGATAGTTACTAATCCCTAAAAAAAAGTTGACAAGTATATCTATGAAAGTGTGGGCTGAGAAGAAAGAGACTAATAATTAAGGACCTTAGTTCATTTAGGTATCTAAAATACAGTGATGACCTTGTCTTATAAGAAAAGAATAAAAGGCACATGAATAATAAGCATTGGAGACATATTTTTTTATGTTATTCTTACAAATCATATAGAGTGTTTAATAAGATGATTCTTGTTATTTAAGAGTTTATATATGTTGTTTTCAGTCTAACTACATTGCCTCCGAAAAAGTCTTAAAGATATTGATGTAGGATATGGAAAAAGTAACCCTTGAAGAGAATAAGGGTAATCACTAAGACTTTTCAAAAGAGCCAATTATTAAACCAAGTGAGGTAGATGCAAAGATGAGATGCTTCTAATGCATTGAAAATTCAAGAAGAATCATTAACTAAATTATATCATAGATAATATTCAATAATGTGTAATAATTATTTCAAATTTTAAAAATTTTGCCTATCTTGCATTTGTTTGTCAATTTGAGTGTAAATCCTTAATGATGACTATTAGGATTGCACTATGAATAAGGGATTAAATAATTTTTAGTTTATAGTCTTTAGTGCCAAGACATAAAGATTATGTGTAAAATAAGAATATTAGGTTAAAATTTGTTTATATAATGCATCTATTAGCCAATATTTTCACTAAACTTGTGAGTGAGGTAGAATTTGCACAATTAGGAGAGTTGCATGATTGATGGAAATTTTATGTGAATAATGTCCATTTTGATGCTTATAACTATCCTTGTTTAACATTTCCATAAATTATTAACATGTTTTAATATTTTATTTTAAGTTTTAAATATTTTTGTTCTACAAAAGGGTCACTTTTAACCCTAACTTTTTCACCAATCGACAAGTTTAATTGTAACATTCTAGAGTGAACAATTATAACCCTAACATTTAGAAAATATTAAAATTAGAGCTTACCCTAATAGAAAATTTAACTCCATCTGTTAAGTGCTAGGTCAACACTGAACTGACAATTTTAAATTTTTTATGGGCCCCTAATGCCATGTCATTAATGATGTGGCAAGGTGAGACCCATTTTTTTAAAAAAACTTTAATTTATTTATAAGTATGGGACCCACCATTTTTAATTAAACATTTCTTAAATCAAATAAAATTTAACATAAACATGTTAAGAAAATGATCCACTTACTTCTTTTTGTTTAGCCTTTGTCTAAAATCCCTCTCTGTTGAGATGTGATCCAAAACTTCAGGAGCTTGAAACTGTTAATGTGAAGAATGGGTTAGCCACGCTTCTGCATTTTCTTCTTTTACTTCTCTTGTTTGTTTTGCATGTTAGGCTCCACTACCAAATTAGCTGGAGTGGTTTTCTCTTTCTGTTAAACATTGTAAAAGCCTATATAAAGATTGTTTAGCTTCAATAAAATTGTAGCAATATTATTAGTTTCAGTTTACCTAAATTTACCATCGCTAGAATTTGTTGTTTATTGAATAGAGTGCTCTGTTTTTAATATTGTGGTATCAGAGCAAGGTTGGTCTTTGACTGAGCAATAGAAAGGGTGAAACACGTGAGGGAGAGAAACACGAGAGATGAGTGCTTCTTTGAGATGGCAGCAAATGATCCACACCTTCATAGCTGCTCATCCCAATGTTTGATGGAGACAAATACCAATTCTAGAGCATGAAAATGAGGACATTATTTAAGTCCCAATATTTATGGGAGCTTGTTGAAGAAGGATTTCCAAATCTTGATGAAGTAGCTAAATTAAAGGAAAACAAGAAAAAGGATGCAAAAGCAATGTTTTTTTTCTAACAAGCTATTCACGAAAGCATTTCTCCAAGAATCATGAGTGCCAGTTCATCTGATTAAGCATGGCTAATCTTACAAAAGGAATTTCAGGGGGGCAAAAAGGTTATGACTATCAAATTGTAGAAACTTCATCGGGAGTTTGAAATAGCAATGATGAAGAATAATGAAATAGTGCAAGAGTATCTCTCTCAAGTTTCAATGCTCATGAGTCAAATGTAAGTTTACGGTGAAAAATGTGATGATCAAGTTGTTGTGGCTAAGGTGTTGAGAATTTTTATGCCCCAATTTAAAATATGTAGTAACTACCATTGAAGAATCAAAAGATCTATCAATTTTTTCTTTTGATGAATTGATGGGATCCTTACAAACCCATGAAGCAAGAATTAACAGGTCAGATGAGCAAATAGAGGAAAAGGCCTTTCACATAAAGGGGGAGACTTTAATTGTTGGACCCCGAACCTTTCTATTAAATGAGAGATTGTTGGCGATTATTCATGTGTAGAGAAAAGGAAAATTCTTGA
>JAOSBK010000005.1:19433315-19453354 GCA_027568895.1 Erythroxylum shatona | reverse complement strand
CTTTGTTTTTAACAAAACGTTTTCGAAGAGTTTTAAAAAGGGGAATACACAATTCAACCCCCCCTTCTTGTGCTTTCATATATCGTATTATAAGCACTGTAATAACGTGTGATTCACTTCAATTTGATCCTACGATCGAAAGGACACTATGAAGTTTACAAAGGGAAACTAGAACAACTCCAGGAATGCAACAAGGAATTGAATTTGAAGAAGCTATAGCCATTTCGAGAACCCTAATAAGTTGGCTACACCAAACTTGACTTGAAGATCCTTATACATTACTTTTCTTAATTTTGTTGAACATATTACTTTTAAGCATAATTCTAGAATAAGCCATCTTTTGCTTAAATTTCATGGTCCTGCACGAGAGGATGTTCACAAGCATTTTAAGGAGCTTGATATGCTCTATCTTAGTATGAAGCCTCTAGGGTTGACGAATGAGTAGATTATGTTGAGAGCTTTCCCATTTTCACTGAAAGATGTAGCAAAAGATTGGCTTTTTGATTTATCCACAGGGACTATGAGTAAATGGATCAAAATGAAAAGGTTATTTTTAGAGAATTACTTTCCAACATTAAAGGCAACTAACATATGGAAAGAGATTTGCGGGATAAAGCAACATCATAGAGAATCCTTATATTAGTAATAGGAGTGATTTAAAAAGTTAAGTACCAGCTACCCTCACCACAATATCACGAAACAAATCCTTATCCAATACTTCTATGAAGGATTATTGCCTATAGATAGGAGCTTGGTAGATGCAACAAATGGTGGAGCACTATGTGAAAAGACTCTTATGGAGGCCAAAACTTCAATTAAGCATATGGTAGTAAACACTCAACAATTTGGCATCTTTAATAATGTTCGTAGGGTAAATGAGGTTAACAGTTTATCCACAGAACATCAGTTAGATGAACTAACATCTTCTGTTAGACAAATTGTTGTCAGGTATGCACAAGTCAAAGCTTGCGGTATATGTCAAAATATGAATCATTTGATAGATGGATGACCAATTTTACAAGATGGAAACATAGAGTATGTCAATGTTACAGGGGAAATTTTCTCTATTAATACAACCCATATTCTTAGACCTATAACCTAGGTTGGAGTGATCACCTAACCTGAGGATAAAGGGACTAGGCATTAAAAGAACTTCCCATATATGTCATAGGGAGCACAACAATTCCAACCTAGGCTACAAGCTTTTTTTTCCATCTCAGGTACATCTTTGGAAGATATATTTAAGTCGCTTGCCACGTCAGTAGTATGCAAAACAATTTCAACAAGAGATAAGATCTTGATTTCAAGGCACAAGGTCTAGCATCTAGAATTTAAAAAGCCAGATGGATCAAATGGAGCTAGCTATCAATTGCTTAGAAACATAAAGCAAAGGGAAGTTGCCATCTTAACTTAAGGTAAATTTAGAGAATTTTATTGCAGCGACCTTAAGCGGTGGTAGGGTTCTTGAGGATCCCAACAAGATCCCACCAAAGATGGCCAATGAAGATGAGATTGAGAAGGAGTTAGGAGTAGAAGGAAATTTGTTGTCTAGCTCAAAGTTAAATTTTGAATGTCGTAATGTGGTTAAAACTAACCCTCCATCATTTTCTAGCATATTGGAAAAATCAAATAAGGAAGAAAAGGATGAGGATTTACTAGAGATTTTTTGAAATATAGAAGTTAATATGCATTTTTTTGACACAATAAAACAAGTGTCCATGTATGCAAAATTCCTTAAGGAATATTATACCCATAAGAGAAAGTTGAGAGGTGATAAGAAGGCCATGATGGGTAAGAATGTTTCTACAGTCTTTATAAAGAAAATACCTCCAAAAAGCAGGGATCTAAGTATGTTTACCATTCTCTATAAGATTAGTATCACAGTAATTAAAAGGGTTGGATTTACGAGAATCAATCAATATTATGCCTCACTTTACCTATGATTTTTTAAAATGGGACCCTTTAAAAGAGACTAATTTTATCATCTAATTAGCTTATTGTCCTAATGCTTACCTTGATGGGGCAGATGAGGATGTTCTGGTGCTAGTAGATTAGCAAAATTGAATAAGAGAAAAAAGATAAGGAGAAATTATAGATTTTCTGGAAGGTAGAAGTGAATATACCCTTGCTAGATGCAATCAAACAAGTACCTAGGTATGCAAAACTCCTTGAGGAATTATGTATTAATAAAAGAAAGTTGAGAGGCGATGAGAAGGTGATAATGGATGAGAACATTTATGCGGTCTTTAAGAAGAAAATACCTCTGAAATGTCAAGATCCAAGTATTTTCACTATCCCTTGTAAAATTGGTAACATCGAGGTCAATAGAGCTATGTTAGATTTGGGAGCTTCAATCAATATTATGCCTCGTTCAATTTATGCTTCCTTAAATCTAAGCCCTTTAAAAGAGAAAAGTGTTATCATTTTTTATGCAATGAAACATCTTTATGATGATTTATGTTTTCTCTATTGATGTGATTGATCCCTTAGTGCAGGAAATGTTTAAATTGACTTACAAGGATCAAAATTAGAAACAGTCTTGACTAAGCATATGGAATTAGATACCATTAACGATGTTGAAGTGGGAGAAAGAGTTGATTGAAATGGTAGCTATCTTAGAATCATTGGAGAACTCTCCCAAAAGGTATGCTTTGGCTTCCGTACAGTTACCCAAATCTTACCAAAGGTTAATACCTTCTGATGTGTAGGTACTTGATGTGGAACTAAAAACAATGCCTACCCACCTAATGTATGCTTATTTAGGAGATAAGTAGACCCTTCCAATAATCATTTTGGCAGAGCTAACTTCTGAACAAGAAACAAACTAGTGCAAATGTTGAGAGAGCATAAGAACATCATTGGATGGATGATTGTTAATATTCAAGGAATAAGCCATTTTAAATGAATGCATTGTATTTTGTTAGAGGAGGATGACAAGTCCACAAGGACAACATAGATTAAATCCTCCAATGATGAAAGTTGTGAAAAAGGAAGTGTTAAAACTTCTTGATGATAGGGTCATTTACCCTATCTCTGGCAGTAAGTTGGTAAGTCAAGTTCAGGTGGTTCCAAAAAAGTTTGCAATCACATAATGACTAATTAGGATGGTGAGTTGGTTCTCACCTACGTTTAAACCATGTGGCAAGTTTGTATTAACTATAGAAAGTTGAATTTGGCAACTCATAAAGACCATTTTTCCTTTTCCTCTATTGATTAATTGCTTGAAAGCTTGGTTGGATGTCAATATTATTATTTTCTAGATGGATTTCTAAGTTATCTTCAAATAGCTATTGCATCAGAGGATCAAGAAAAGACCACCTTTACATACCCATTTGATACATTTGGTTACTGAATGATGCCATTTGAATTGTCAACGTACTTGCCACTTTTCAAAGATGTGTGGTGAGCATTTTCTTTGAGTAAGTTGAGAAAATCATCAAAGTATTCATAGATGATTTTAGCATTTATGGTTCTTCCATTGATGAATGCCTAAAGAATCTTGCTTTTATCTTGAAACAATGTATTAAAACTAACCTTGTGCTTAATTAGGAAAAATATCATTTTATGGCAGATCAAGGTATAGTTTTAGGGCATATTATAACCTTAACTCTCAAATGTGTGGAAAGTACGTTCTTTTCCTGGCCATTGATAGATGGATATTTAACTATATTTTCACACCCATATTTGATGTATTTTCTTTGATATTTTATACTTTTATCATAGATTTGGTACTTAATCTTCTCCAAGTGTGTTTATAGAGTACAATTGCTTCATGGACTAAAAGGAGAAGAATTTGGATGAGATCATTACAGAAATTTAAGATTTGAAGTGCAGAAAGGATTCACAATCGTGCACTTCCCTGAGTCTATGCATCTTTACGATTCTTATAATTTTTGGTTAAGCACGATTTGATGCACATCTCCCCATAACCCTAGACTTTAATATAAAGGATGTGTTTAAAGCCGAAAAGGTGCAAGCAATCAGAGGAGACAGTGGGGAGGTGATTCCAGACATGGAACTCATTCTCAGGTGTGATTTTGATCCAAAGAAGTGGAAGACACGAAGAAGTCATCCAAAGATCCATCGAAATACAAGATCAAACCTCTTCATCATAAGAACATTCAATAGAAGACAATTAGGGAGATTTAGAATTATGAACCCATTGCTTTTTATTCTTATTTCTATTTATGTATGTTTGATTTCTTATTCAATCATGTGTAATTAAATGTCCAGTTAGTATCAGGTTAGATGAACCTTATGTTAATACTTTGACATGATTTCATATTATCAATGTAAATGGTTTGATTGATTGTTACTATCCAATTACTTGTTTTATTTATGTTCTAGTATTCCAGAATATTAGACCATAATTTGATTTCATACATAGCAATTGAGAAATCCTAGGTTGAATAAATCCACGATAATTAGAAAGAGTTGATTGTAACCCTAGAGATAGGATGCCATAAATCTTTCGAATTATGGTCAAATCTAATAGAAGGTTTTATAAAATGGTAAAGTAATCCTATAAAATTTAACCTGAGTAATTCTGTTAGAAACCTTAGGATTAGTTATTAGTAGACTCAAGGTCAGCTACTAGCATACTATAGAACTCTCCATTTTTTAATAAATAAGTAAAACAATTGCATAATAAAAAATCAATTTGTTAAGGGTTTAAGGAGATTCCAAACCTAGATACTAATTACTTGATATTGATAATTTTCGAGTGCTTCCTGAATTCTCTATTCAATTTTGTTGCCTATTTTCTTTGCTCACTTAGTTTTAGTTTCTTTTAATTAAAAATCCAAACTCAATCCTTAGCCTAGATAATAAGGAAAATGTAATTACTAGTATTCATAGTCTTTATGGGATCAACTCGTACTTGTCAGTAATAGCTACAATTATGTCATGCACTTACGGTTATTACAATATTGACTAACTCATGAAATTAGTCAAACAAATTTTTAGCATCGTTACCGTGAACTTTAATATTAGGAAAGCCTGAATGTTATTACTCAAGTCATTTTCATTTTATTTTGTTTTATCTTTGTTTTTATTTTATTTTATTTTATTTTATTTTTGCTTTTGCTTTTGCTTTTGCCTTTTCTTTTTCTTTTGCTTTTTTTTTATTTTATTGTGTTGTATTTGTGGCTCATTAATTTAATTATCTTTTGAATTTCTCTACTTCATTTTGAGTTTGTGGTTTATCATAAGAATTACAATTCATTGTCATAGCCACAACTCATAAAGGAAGGATGAAGCATACTAGACTTTTGTAGAAGTTAGAATATGTCTTCGTAATCTATATCATCACCATATTTGGTGTTCTTATATATTTTCGGAAGCGTAACTGATGTTTAAGCCGTGTCTTGACATTGTTGGGAGTTATCACTACAATTATGAATGTCGAGCACCAACACATATATGGAAGCGACTAAGCATGTTCTATCAAACTTATGGTGTAGTATACAGTAATAACTACAATTCATAATAGAGTAATTCTTACACCTATAGATGGAACAATTACACTCCAGCTGGATATTTACTGCACCAAATGCCTCCAGTTAAGAAGATAACTTTGGAAGATATGATGGCTAATTTTATTCAAGAGTCAATCATGAAACATCACGAACAAGAGGCTCGAATACTAAATTTGGGGAATTGAATGAGCCAATTGGCAGACATATTATCTTATGAGATCCAAGGGAGTGTGCCTAGTTATATTGAAATGGATGTTAAAGAACATAGACCAACAATCACTTTCAAGAATCACGACAAGCTTAGAGATAAATTAATGGAAGTTGTTGCTGAATTGAAAGCTAATCGACACAAATTCGAGTGTGAAGAAAAGATAAGTCTCTCCCTAGCACACTAATGGCTAAGCACACGAATATGATATTTGAATGGTCAAAGAGCATGCAACAACATGGCCTTAAGAAGACAAATATTGCAGCAAACTAAAGACTTTAGGTATGACAGTTGACGACTCCTTCTTAGTGTAATTTATTATGAGCTCATTACCTTATGAGTATGGAACTTTTCAAATTATACAATACTATAAAGGATAAGTGGAGTGTCAATAAATTGTCTAGTATGCTCATTCATAAGAAAACAAGGTTGAAGAATCAAAGAGTTAATTTAATCAACCTTACAGGTCAAGTAACCAGTATAATTCACAAGCCAAAAGCCAAGAACGTAAGAAGAAAGCACCTGTTAAAGTGACACAAGTTGCTACAAATGTTGACAAGAAGGAATATAAGACATATAGGTGTTATTTATATAAGAAAGAAGGACACTGTAAGAAAGATTGTTTAAAACATATGGTTTGGATTGAAAAGAAAGATACATCCAACTTTTTTGTATGTTTTAAACTAAATTTAACTGAAGGGCCTTCTAATATTTGGTAGCTTGATTATAGGGCTATTACTCATGTTTCTAATACGATACAAGTATTTCTTAGAATCCAAACCATAAACCTGACTTTATAAGTGGTTAGGGGCTAAAAGTTGACCCCTTACAATTAACAGATTACAAAGATTCGTGAATATCCTTGAATATCTGCTACTTTTGTCTGTCTAACTCCAAATCAATTAAATGCTTTTTCTTTCAATGCCTCTTTTCAAATAGGGCTTTGAAAGAAATAAGTGAGAGATGCGTAATTGGTAGCATCCCTAACGAATTCCTACATATTGCAAATCGCTACCACTATCTACAGTATAATTCACAAAGAAATAAATGGGTATCTAGAATTGGGTTATGGTGATATGGGATTAAAGGAACAAGAAATTGTTCAAAGAGTAGGAGAATATGATCATCATCTTCACCCAAACAGCTTCTTGATCAAATCAACATCTTCCCCCTCAGCGATCAAATGAGGATGAGATGGAAAAAGGAATATTAATTTAATAGAAGAGTTCTTCTCCCGTTGCACCACTTACTACTCAAAACTTAAATACATACCGTAAGCCCGTCAATAAGAGGGATTCAATATTGAACGAGTCCATCATGTTTTGACTAAAATAATGTAAAGCCCTATTTGCTCACTTTGTATGAAATGTAAAACATGACAGGGTGTTTTTTTCTCTTATTTGTTTTATCATATTGTCCATGGCATAGAGTAGAACCGGCGTAGAGGATCTGAACCTGCTTCTATGCCAATTTGCAGCAACAACTGATTCTTCTCTTTCTATAGACATTTACATGTAATGTGATTATTAGCTGTATTTATTCATTTACATGTAATATAACTCTCTTTCTATAAAAATGCTCAGGAATTCATATAATTGGATAGTTTGGATTTCCAAAATCTTGTGATTAAAATAAATAGAAAGTCAAACGCAACTCTTTACATATGGATTACGGACACAAACCGAAAAACAACAATTTTATAGTAGATCAAACCCATGCCCACCCACCATGACGCATTATAGGTTATAGACATGGCGTTGTCTCCCTCCTCAGATCGCAACACACAAATCCAACCTATCATTGTCTAATTAATTCGAAGCGTTAGCTTGGTTGCAGATGATCGAGGAGGAGAAGAGGGGAGGAGGCTTCTGTTACCCATAGTCAAACTTTGTTCTTTGGCTTGGAATCTATGTTCATATTAGATATTTGTGTGTGTATAGATTTATAAATAGAGCGCTAGAGATTATGGGAAAAGGCCCATTATGGTTTTTGAGAAAGGGAAGCAGGCGCCGCCTGAAGACTGTGGTGGAGCCGGGACCCCCACCTCCCCCGTTGAGAGCCTCGTCTCCACCGCCGCTGGATGGAGAAGCTAACGAGAATGGAGTATTGGCGGTGGGGAAGTTGAAGAAGAAGGCAATCGGGGCGAGGCTGTGGATGAGGTTTGATAGGTTTGGGAATTCAGAGGTTGTGGAATGCGACAAAAGCACCATTATTAAGCGTGTTGCTATTCCTGCTCGGGATTTGAGAATTCTTGGCCCTGTTTTCTCTCACTCCTCTCATATTCTTGGTAATACATTTATTTTTCTACAATTCGCTATGGAGTTTTGAGTTTTGACATTTATGCTGTTAATGCCAAATTTTCATCTCTCTTTGTTTTTCTTGGGTAAGAGTTCAATCATCATATGTGCTTGTGATGAGCCTATGACTTCCCCGTTTACGCTGTTTCTGCAGCTGGTGATTGGCTGTTTGTAGTCTTGTGTACGGGATATTGAGCACAAACATAGACTGCTACTGGAATTTCGTTTTTAGTATACAAACAAATTGTCATCAAGGTTTTCTGTTCATAAATTTGTATTCTTAATAAAACGGTTTGTTTGTTTCCCCCATTTTCCACTTTGATGTTGCTTGTTTTCCTCATTTCCAGTTTACCTATATCCATCTATGATTTTCTGATTCCTGTAAACACTTACCTCCTATTAGTATTGGACTCATCCAACAATTTATGGGTACTACGGAAAATTAGTATGTACTTTTGTTTAGTTTATTGAAGTGGCCGGAGTAAGGCTAAGAATGTCTTTTATCACCTTAGAGATCTTGGGCTGATATTTATCTGTCTCTTACTCTTTTCATACTTTTTCTTACTGGTCTTTTTTGTTTTAAGAATTATGATAAAGATTTGGAATTAGATGTGATTCGTCTTATTTTCAGCCAGGGAGAAAGCCATGGTTGTCAATCTAGAGTTTGTAAGGGCTATAGTTACAGCTGAAGAAGTTCTTATTTTGGATCCTCTCCACCAGGAGGTTGTTCCATTCGTGGATCAGCTTAGGCAACAACTTCCTCATAAAAGCCCACCTATGATTCAAGGTGCAAGACATGCCGATGGTCAAGAAAATGAACCAAGCGTAAATGTTATCGCTGATGGGCAATGGTTACCAGTTTCGGAAGCTGCTGAAGGATTGCAGTGTGAGCTTCCCTTTGAGTTCCAGGTTCTTGAGATAGCATTAGAAGTTGTCTGCATATATTTGGACTCCTGTGTGGCAGACCTGGAGAGAGAAGCTTATCCTGTACTAGATGAACTGGCAAGGAATGTAAGTACCAAAAATCTTGAATATGTGCGGAGTTTGAAAAGCAATCTCACTCGTCTGCTTGCACGCGTCCAAAAGGTACTATTGATTTATATTGTTACTTTGTCGCAGTTTGTATATCTTTCAGTGCTCTTCTTTAGTTCTTCATTGTATCAATCTTTCTGTTTACACATAATGTACATAAAGGAAAGCAATGAAATACAGAAAGAGGATATCTCGGATGATTTATGCCCAATGATTATTCAATATAGTCCTTGATAGAGGAGAGACAAATTGATGCAAAGTAAGTAAAGTGGTAATAATTATAATAATAGTAGTTTGTTGCTTTCTTGGAATGGAAAATATCATTGAAAAATAGCTTAAACTTTTTTTCATACCTTTTTTGTTATGCAAAAACCATGTCCAGACACAGTTTTCAATGGCAGATATGAAATGCTTGTATAGAGAAGTAGGTTTCTACCTAAGGCCAACCGTTAGCTAAAGGGTACTGATCCCTGCTGTAGAGTGTTAATACAGGGATGCCTTTCTTTTTAGAGCAACCAATGTCATGAAATGAGCATAAGTTAGGGGGCAATGGGGAGGGGAGAGAGGGGAGTTCAATTGTCAGCCCTCTCTGCAGCGATGGATACCTGGGCCAATTTTTCGTTAAATTGTTGCGATGGGATTTGATAAACTTTTAGGGCAGACCAGGCTAAAGTTTCCTTTTATGATTTTTACTTTGTCAATATCTTTCTTGACATTTGAGACTTATCATCCAAGTTGCTCCCTGTATGTAGAACTTGGAGAATAGAGAATCCAAATGCTTATTGGGGCCAAAATGCTCGTTTTTTTCACTCAGCATAGTGATATCTGTTTTGCCACATAGGTTTGGGATTTAGAATGCTCTCGTCCATCCTTTTCACATTGCTGGACTCTGTGCTGCTTGCCTGCAGTATTGAACTTTGGTTGGAAGGAGCTTTCCAGCATGTGTGAGGCATGAAATTGCATATTTCTCATTGCTTGATTCTGAGCCTCTTGCAAGAAGGTGATCTGTGGGAAAGAGCAATAAGAAACCTCGGGGAGGGGGGCAGGAGATTGAGTTTCAACAATTAGTGAATGGTTCTTCTTCTCAGAAATGAAATGTTCATAATAGAAATAACAAAAGATCCACCTTTCATGGAAGTAGATGCTGGTTATCTATTCTTTCCACTGAAGCTATTTTCTGGCTGTGAACCTCTGTTGGCAACCTTCTCTTGTTTGAATTGTGGGTATTGTTTAATTGAGAAAAAATTGGAACAGATTCAGCTTTCAAACAGGATCGATGGATTTCCATTTAATTTATTCAGATGAGCTTAAAATAATGAGCATTGACCTTAACTTACCTGTGCGTGGGCATTTCGTTAGTTTGCTTATTTTTCACTTCCCTGACTTCCTCAGTGAAAAGAGAACAGAAGAATTTAACAATGATAATGCACAGGCTTGTTTGTTTATGATTTTGTCATACGAATTTGATGTCTCCAGCTATGGGGCATGATACTTCAAAATGATTTCGAATGCTAAAGAACCGACTGTATTATGCCTATTTCAGGTTAGGGATGAAATTGAACACCTATTAGATGACAATGAGGACATGGCTGATTTATATTTGACAAGGAAATGGATCCAGATTCAGCAGTCTGATGCTTTGTTAGCATCTGCAACTTCAAATTGCATTGACCCTTCAGCACCCTCCCTACCTCGACTTGGTTCTCATAGGAGCGCAAGTCTGGTGACTGGCAGTGCATTGGATGATCAGGATGTAGAAGATTTGGAGATGTTGCTTGAGGCTTATTTCATGCAGCTGGATGGGACACGGAACAAAATATTATCTGTGAGTACTTGATTAAAACTATAGAGAACATTGAAATTTTGTTGTTAACCTGTCCAAAAGATGTAATAGAGCTCGATATTCTTATAACATAAAACAAGCTTTGTCCTTATTTGGCAATCAGCTGATTGCATTAGCTGTTAACTGATAGCTGATTCTATCAATTGATTACATTAGCTGTTTGTCATTTGATGTTTAGTAAAAATTAACTGTTTAGTATTAACTTATTAGTTGTAAAATGACTTATAAAGACATAATTTAAAAAAATATAAGGGTATAAATATTATATATCTTAGTATTTCGTTGAATATTCTTATAGGAATTTAGATTTTAAATATTAAATTCTACAAAAATTAATTTTATAACTCTAATAAAAAACATATAACATACAATAATAATAATAATAATAACAACAACAACAACAACAATAACAACAATAATAATCCTAATGATTATGATTATACATCCAAATATAAAATATAACAATACAAATGAAGTTTAACAACGCAATTCAAAAAAGAGTAAAAGAAATGAACATAGGGATAAAACAAAATGGGTGTAAATTAGAGAGAAAATAAAAAAGATAGAAAAGAGAGAGTTAGGGATAAAACAAAATGGTTGCAAGATACCTTATAATTAAATTTTAAATTTATTCATTAATACATGATTAAGAAGTTATGTTTTAATACCTTATTAATTCACATGTATGTCTAAATTTAAAGTACTTTAACAATTTAAATACAAAAATTGTAATAAGTCCTAGTGAACTTATTCTAAAATTAATTGAAAAATCATGATGTCTTTAATTGACATCATTAGTCATTACTACATAGTTACAAATCTATCTTTTCATACAGGATCAATTTACACAAAAAAATTTTATTAAATTTATAACAACTCACGGTATTTTTAATTACAAATTCGATTAAGAATGGATAATAATACTTTTTTATTTGATGAGCATATTTTAATAGAAGTTATTTTTAAAACCTAAAATTATTAATTAGGACAAAATATTAGTGCTTTTTATTAAGTAGTAAATAATATTTATTTAGTAGTAAATAATATTAGAAAATAATAAATATCAACAACTATAAATTTTTATAGCATTTCGTAAAAGTTTACAGAGAAAGGTTATGATTACAAACTAGTCAAAACTATTACACGTAACTATTACACACAACACTAATTAACATTAGGGATTGATTTGGGAAAAACTTGAAACTACAGGAACTCCAAGATTAACTAAAACATGACAAGAGTTTCGGCGAAAATGACTCTTTAGAACAAGGAGTGCCCAAGAATTTAACAAGTTCATACAAGCAACAGCTGATGATGTTAGAGCAAGAAGATGTATAATATCTGTGCTGCTATTCCCATCCAGTCATAGTTTAGACTGCGGCAATGCAAAGTGGCCTGAGAAGAGAATAATAATCACTGCATTTGAAAAATCAATTCAACCTGCAGCAGTTGCCAACCAGCCTTATCACCAACGTCATGAAACTTCACAGCTTCTTCCAGGCGATCATCAGCTAAACAATACTCTCTTGTAGCTTCAAGATCAAGTCGGAAAGGACTTTCCAAAAGCCTTTGCAAAGAAAGACTATCCATGATGCCTGCCTCACAAAATGGGACAAAAGCTAAGTTTGCAAAAAGAAGACCTGCTTCATATACGTCATCTGCAATACCTTACATCTTCAAATTAAAATAACAATCACTAATACTTGATGAGGGCATTATTGATATCATGAAGAGAAGCCAAGTATGGATGAAAAAGTGCCTCATCAACTGCGGCCTGATGCACACAATAACCATACAAGGTTAAAAGATAAAACACAGGCATAAAGGATAACTGGATAAGCCATTACGTCACTTGAAATCTGGCAATTCCTTAATCATTCCTGTAATGCGTTTAGTAGGATCAAACACAAGCATTTTTTCTAGAAGATCTACAGCCCCATTAAACACAAGCATGTATGCGCTCATATTTTGAAGTATTAACAAAAGATCTTGTACAATAGTGTCTCATCTATAAAAAGATGTCAATCACCCTCAGATTAAAGGCTTATGATTCACTTGTTTTACCAAGTCGGGGGACCACAAACAGTGAAGCGGGCCACAACTAAAAGTTAAGACAACCTCATCACTCTTCGTAGTTCAGTCTCTGCTTCCTGCATATGCTATTTCCTTTCCTGTTCTTGCTATTACTAGCCTCCCCTTAGTTAAAGATCTGTCAGTCGAAGCCTCCCTGCATATGGCTTTTTGCTTCAGGAACCCCTTTATGTTATTTGTGTCTCTTTTTGATCCTGGACTAGAGTTGTCCCTAATTACAACTTACTCTAGCGAACCCCAACTCCATTGTTTTAAAAGAAAAAAGAAAAGTAAAGATGCAAGAGACATAAAGCTCAGTAAAAGCTATTATTTCACATTTTAACTCTTATGTCCGAAAACAAAAATCATACAAAGATTTTTAAGAGAAACAGTCACCTAACCAACGACTCCATTACCAAGCATAGAACTCATTGCAGATAAAAGAGGACGAAAGCTTTTATCTTGGAGGCCATAACTTGAAGACCAGCGTACTTAACATCCCAAGTAAACTCTGTTATGGCCCAGCCAATCCCACCGAAAACATCAGCCTTGTCAATAAGGTACCTCAAATACTCCTCATTGTCGGTGGCCTTGTACGGCCACAAGGCTCCCCACAACAGCTCATCCATGTACGCACTCACCGACGTATAGTAACCCTTCACCATCCCGATACTCTCGTCGTACTTTCCTCTATACTTATCTCCAAACTCCAACAACTACAACCAAGACCAAATAATATGAAAAATTAAAAATTACACAACTAATTTGTCTCTTTAGTGATTAACAAGCAAAATCGAACACTAGTTTTTCCTTCAACACCCACTTTTCTTCTTCCTGATAGAGAACCAACAAACTCCCACGAGTGAAACCTCTCCATGAACAGAGACCCAGATAGGGAAAAAGAATCTTAGTTGTAAAAGCTAAATTTTTATGAGTGATAACAAGGAACCAAACAAACTCCACTTTCTTCTCACTCACTCGAAGCTAAAGATGGGAACTTCTCAATATACTTTCTCTTCATTACACTGGGATCAAAGCGAGAGGAAAGAAAACTTACTTGTCGCCGAGGGATCAAAGCAAGAGGAGAGAGCACCGTTCTAATTCTCATGCCAGCTACACAATCTGTAAACACATCCGTAAACCGGTGATGGTGATCCGGTGGAGATGTGAGAGCCGAGAGGTACGAGAGATGCAACGAAAGAGCCTAAGAAAGGAAGAGAAATGACGGCAAAATCGACATAAAATTAAAAAGTTATCAGCTGACTGCATAAAACGCTCCTCCAGAGGAGCTTCAACCCAACCAGCTCTTTACTAAACAAGTTTAATAACTTTTTCATAAGGCCAATTAGATAAAATGAGTCAATCAGATGAAAAAGAGCTAATCAACTCTTTAACAAACAAGCCCTTTATTGTCCTGTTAAACATGAATATTAGACAAGTATATATTGGCTTGGAAAATATCATTTTGTTTTCCCTGGAAGATATTTTTCATCTGAATATGCTTAGGTTAAGGTTCAATTAATTGCAACAGTCTGTAGGTGAATCTTGGTTACTCGTATAAACTTGTTTTCTTACCAGGAAATATAAGGCACATGGAAAATATAAATGTATTTTTTGCTTTGGAGCTTCTTGCAGGGAAATAAAGATAGAATATATTAATCTTTTCCAGAAGTCAATCCGCAAATGAGCATTAATAGAATTTTGTTTATGATTTTACATTATAAAAAAATTAAATATTAGTGTTGGTAGTATCGAGTGAGATTGTGTTGGGAATTAAAGAAGTGTGTGATTTGAAGTAGCTGAACTAAATTAAAGGGTTGAGGAATTACAAATTATAATGCTCAGTTATGTTATTAATAGAATTACTAATCTACTTTTATCGTGAAGTAACTGAAATTGTTCTTCAACTAATTTGAATTTGCGGGTTCGTGAAAATATTGATGACACTGAAGACTATGTGAACATACAACTTGACAAAATATTGCTGATTTTGAGAAGCCTGTGAACTCTGAGGTTGTTCCTGTCATAATCTTCTTTCATGGTGGAAGCTTTGCACACTCCTCTGCAAATAGTGCTATTTATGATACACTATGCCGTCCACTAGTGGGCATCTGCAAGGCTGTGTTGGTGTCTGTAAATTATAGACGTGCACCTGAAAACCGATATCCATGTGCTTATGATGATGGGTGTTCGTGAACCGCAAGTGTACGATTTTTGGTGGCGCAATTTCTATCCCATATTGGGAAGAAATGAGAATGGGAGAAATTTTTCAAGTTATAAAAGAACACCTCCCCTTCCTATTCTACATCTATCCCAAAATTTGATATATACTCAAAATTTGTACACATATTAAATTTAGTATTCTCTTCTTAATAAGAGCAGGCTACCTTAAGTGGTGCTCGGAGAGAAGGCACAATTAGCCGAACTCCGTTATCAATTTTCGAATGTGTCCTTTTTTTATCTCTTTTATTTATTTCGCATTTATAGTATTCAATATTATTTGTCGGGTATATTTATAGTGTTATGTTCAATTTATTTGGGTGTATTTACTATTTATATATATACACGGGTTAGGTTGTGATAAATAAATCGTGCACGTAATTTCTGTATAGGAGGTCGGGTTTTAAGTGGGAAAGTTTATGACCCCTCGGCCCTTTCCTGGGAATTTTACTTGAAATGGTAATACTGTCTTAAGAGTCCACTTGACGATCTTTCCTGGGTATTATCGAATTGATTTACTTCACCAGTTATTTACCTTACAGGAAAAAATTACCCGATTTTTCCAACAAGTGATATCAGAGCCGAAGGTTCATCCTGTAGATTGTTTGTAATATTTGTAATATTGCATACTATTATTTGAGTTTATAATAACGTTTGTAAATTCACCAACAACTAGGGACATAACAAATATGACACAAGCGCCATCGACTTCCTCATCCACATGGTAGAGGATTCCAAAGTCAAGTATGAAGTTAGCGGTAGAAATATTTGATAGTATTGGTCATTTTGGCATGTGACAAGGTGAGGTTCTAGATTTCCTTTTCCAACAGGGCCTGGACATAGCTATTAAAGAAAAGAAACCAGAATATGTAGAAGATAAGGATTGGAGTATTATAAATCGATTGGCATACGGAACAATTCGATCATGTTTATCTAGAGAGCAGATGTATGCTTTCAAAAACAAGACTTCTGCGCACAAATTGTGGAAAGCATTGAATGACAAATTTCTGAAAAAAGTGATCAAAATAAGCTCCTTATGAAGAAAAGGTTGTTCCGATTTGAATACCAATCAGGTACTACTATGAATGAACACATCACTCTGTTTAATCAATTAGTAGCAGACCTGTTGAATTTAGATGTACAATTCAAAGATGAAGACTTGGCTTTGATGTTGTTATCATCCCTTCTAGATGAATTTGAACACTTAGAAATTACTTTACTTCATGGGAAGGAGAATGTATCTTTAGATCCTGTGTGTTTCGCTTTGTATAGTCATGAATTGCGAAAGCAAGATAAAAAGAAAAATAAAGCGGTTATAGAAGATGAAGTATTTGTGGTAAGAGGTTGTCAGCAGAGCCAGTCTGTTGGACCCCAAAATTTTTCTTAGAAGATTTGAAGTAGTAAATGAGAAGTGTGGATAAATTCATATTTTACTTTCGGTGTTTTGGTATATAAGAGACTATGAAATGGGAAAAATTAGGGTGAAAGTGAAGAATATGTATATATGTGTATGTTTTGTTATTGGTGTTCATGATTAATCATGGACTATAATTTCTTCATGGATGATATTGAGTTGAGAATGAGGAGTAAATGAAGTAGAAATTGTTTTCTAACTTCAGGAAAAAATTCTGGATTGATTAAGATAGATTTAGATAGAGTTATCTTCTAGAAAGTGTAGGTCTTTCTTTTAGCTTTTCAACAGTATATAGTGTGCAATTTTTGGACCTCTGGATTGAAAGTTATGGTCTTTAGAAAGGGAAATGCTTAGGAGTGTATAGATGTATCGTTCGTGATGACGTCATTTCTTCTGTAAGAATGCATCATCTATAAGGATGCATTCGTCTGTAAAGATGTATCGTCTGTAAAGATGCTTCATCTGTGATGATGTCATATCTTCTATGATGATGTCATTCATCTTAAGAGTTGCATCGTCTTAAGTTGACTTTGCATCGTCTTAAGTTAACTCCATTCGTTTGCTTATTTGTTATCGTCTTAATGCTTCGCTTTGTCTTAAGTTGATCCGCTTCATCTTAAGACTGTTGCTTCGTCTGTCTTTTGTTTCGTCTGTTCTTTTGTTTCTTCTACCCTCTTCACTTCGTCTATGATGACGTTATTCATCTTAAGACTTTTACTTCGTCTGTCTTTCGCTTCGTCTTAAGACTTTTGCTTCGTCTGTCTTTTGCTCCATCTTAAGTGTTGCATCTTCTTAAGTTGACTTTGCTTCGTCTTAAGTTGACTTTGCATCGTCTACATTTTGGCTTCGTCTGCCATTTGCTTCGTCTGTCTTTTTGCTTCGTCTGCTTTTTAACATTCGTCTGTTTTTGGCATTCATTTGCTTATTGCATTCGTTTGCCTTTGGCCATTCATCTACCTTTGGCCATTTCGTTTGCCTTTGGCCATTTGTCTGCCTTTGGCCATTCGTGTATGTTTTTGTCCATTCGTCTGCCTTTGGCCATTAGTTTGTTTTCTTCCATTCATCTGCTCTTTGCCTCATCTGCTGCTTGTTTCGTCTGCCTAATGCTATCGTCTGCTTCCGCATTTGCTACTTATTGCATTCGTTTGCTCATTGATTCGTTTCTTCATTGATTCGTCTGCTTGCCATTCGTCTGCTTTGCTTTGTCTACTTTGCTTTGTTTGCTATTAGATTCATCTACTCCGCATTCATCTGCTCCAATTCTTCTGCCTTGTTTCGTCTACTTCTTCTGCTTTGCTTCGACTGCTTTGATTCATCTGTTTTGTTTCGTCTGCTTTGCTTCGCGTGTTTTCAGTTTATCTATTTTTCGACTGGTTTTGCCTGATCCTATTGTTTACTTCATATTTGACGCTTCAGACGATCGAATTTGTCTTCAAGGTCTTCATGAAATCTGACCTCTAAATGAAGTAATTCTTGAACCAATAGTTTTTTAACACATTCTGTCCCTCCATAGAATTTGATAGCATTTAGTATTGATTTGAGATAGATGAATTGAATCAAAGTAAGGGTATCGGTTGGAAGAGTAGGACTGGGATGAATTTAAGTGCAGTGTACTGTTTCAATATAAGAATAGTCCGAAAATGTTTGGGGCTTATAGAGTTCTGAGCTGAATTGATTGATTTTGGGTGTCCTTAGAAACGTAAGACAATGGAGAAGATTCTTCTAGAAGTAAAAGTTATGTCAGAATGATCAAGGATATTGTTGACAAGACACTTCAGCATAAAAAGATATAAGGCATAAATGGAAGGGCAATTGGGGCATTTCTCGATCATTAAGGACATAATTGAAAGAAGAAGTGTTGTTTGGCTATTTAAGAAGAGAGGAGAACAAAAATTGAAGAGAAAAAGAGCAAGTGTCATGAAAAAGAGAGAAATTCAAAGAGAAGAAGAGAAGGAGAGAAAGAAGAGAAAACAAGCCAGGGTTCAACTTTTCTTAGTCTTCAAAAGAGATTTTGGAGCTGTTCAAGAAAGAAAAAAGGAAGAGGAAGAGAAGACCTTCTCTTTAAGCTAAAGATCCCTTCATTTGGTGAAGAATGAAGGTAAGATCATTTTGGAGCTTTTGGATTTTTGAAAGGAGTTTAGTTCACAGGGTTTGGAAAATGCTTGGGTTTAATCATTCTATAATAAGTTTTAGTGATTTTTGCATTGTGAGATTTTCTATTAGATTCCTATTGAATAAGGCTTGATTTGTTTTAGGGAATCAAGAGAATCCTACCCAAGAGCAAAAGGGAAAGACAACCTTGACTTGGATCTTAGCAAGGAAATGAGGTGGGTAATATATTTATGGTTATTATGTAAATGGGCATTTTGCCTATGTGTGTGTATATACTAGAATTGCTAAATTGTGAATTACTATGATGTGTTTTATGTTATGCATTGAAAGATGTATGACATTTTGATATAATTGAATTGTGATTTTGATCATGTTATGCCTTAATATTTGTCATGGAATTTTGTATAAATGAAAAGAAAGGAAAGAACATGAAAAGTGTGAAAGCATTTGATAAAATGATTTGAGCATGATTATGTGCTTTTGTTTGGGCGAGAGTAGAACCATTCCGTTCGTCACGTGCACGTTGACAAGATCCTTCTCCCAACTACCCGCTTGTGACATATGAGCTTTAAAATTGGACTCATTATGTTCATGGGGTAAACTTCAGTTTCTCCATTTTATTTCCATGGAACCCTCGAGCCAATTGTTTGTGCATTGCATAATTAAACTGTCAAGTATGATGCATATTTGAGTGTTATGTTTTGATGGATGAGTCTTCATAATATGTTCTAAGTGATGACATTCAAATTATGAAATTTTGAGCTAGAAGTGTGGATGATAGAATTGTTAGATTAAATGGGATATATATATGCATACTTTGGTATAATTATATATATGTGTGTGTGCCTGAATTGTATGGCTCGTTGCTAATGGCTATAAATATATTAGTTACTGAGCTGTGTAGCTCACCTTACTATTCCCTCCTCAGGTGCAGAAAGAGATGAATAACAATTTTTGCAAGACATTGGAACTCCAAGATAGTTAAAGACTTTTGCAATTAAGTTAGTTCAGGAACTTTTTGTATTTTAGAATCGTTTTAAGCATAAGCATTCAATTGTATCATGTGTATTTTATATCTTGTATTAAGCCAACGGTGTGGCATTTGGTATGTAAATCAAGTTTTCCAAACTCTTTTTCTTTGGTAATGAAATGAAAGATTGAAGTAGTTTAGGTTGTGTGTTCATAATTGACTTCCTTGCTAAAATGGTTGAGCTGAAATAATTAGTTGGTTTGAAGTTTTACTGTTGTGGGCACGTCATGTTGGACCCCGAACTTTGAGTGGAAATTAGAAATATGAAAATGAAATAAAATGAGTGTTTTTGTATATGAATTGTGTTATAGATGAATTATGAAATTGGAATGTGAA
>JAOSBK010000005.1:19407821-19430136 GCA_027568895.1 Erythroxylum shatona | reverse complement strand
TTATTTAATGAATTATTATTTTATATTTTCAGTGGGCCTCAAGGAATTTTTTTTAAATTATTATCTTATGCATTTAGCGAGGTTATTATTTTATCCCATTGGCCCAAGTCGGGACCGAAGAAAATTATTATTTAATCAATGTTATTAATTTATCGAATATTCATTTATCGAGGTTTTACTGTAGATGTATCTGTTCAGGGATAGTTTGGATAAAGATTTAATATTTTAAAAATCAGAAGGAATATAAAATTGATAAAGGAAGAGATTTAAGGTTTAATTGGTATTAGACTATCATAAATTAAATATATAATTAATAAATAAAAATAAGCAAAAATATAATATAAAAATGAAATACTTTATTGGAATAAATAAAATACAATAATGTCTACTAATGTATAATAAATTTAACAATTTAAACTAGACTTGAATTTACCATAAACATAAAATGATAGTAACAATTAAAATTGTGCTTCTATCTCTAATACCATTTAAAGACTCATAAATTCATGCATTTTATCAAAGTATCTTTAACAACATTTGCTGTTGCATTTAAATAAATTATAAATCAATAATAAATGAAATTACTTTCTATTATAATACATTGTATTTTTAATTCTAAATATATTCAAAATAAAATACCGACTAACTATTAGTAGAACTTAATTTTAGGAGTGGTAATGTACCAGGGCCATCTAGATCTGAGCCTACCCGACAGCTTCTACATTCAAACCCAACCTGAGGCTCGATTGATTGACCGCTGAGCTTGAGCTTGAGCATGAGCCTGAGTCTGACTTGGCACTGACAACCTAAAGCTTGATTTAGCTCGAGTTGGCCTAACTTGATTTTTTAAAAATTTTAAGTTAGAAAAATAAAAAATGATGTCATTTTTTTATAATTATTAGGTCTGACCAGGCCTAGGTCAGTTTGCCAAGTCTACTTAATTTATTCATTTTGACAAATAATTTGAATCGCCTTTTCTAGTCCACTATAATCAAGATCAAGCAATGTTTTTTTCTTCTTTGATCAAAAAATGAATATTGTCAATATAATTAATATTAATTGAATTTTATGTTATTTTCTTTCTAAACTTTCTAAATTCATTTAGAGAAATTATAAAATCAATAATAAAATGTAAAATTTCTTTAATAACAAAATTCAATTTTAAAAAACGTATTCTTTTTCTATAAATTATAAAGTCACTGAGCTTTCGATGTTCTAGATGATTTTGTTTCTTCATAGAAATGTATAAAAAAAAGTTCCAATTATGTTCACAATCTAATGCAAAAGTTGTATGATTAAGCAATGTAATGGCAACTTTTCTCAACGTTGAAGCACTTGATAAAATAATACCTATACTCATTTATATTTTAAACTAACAATTATAAAATCAAAAAGATTATTAATAAGTAAAGGATAAACTAAAAGTATGAAAACTTACTCTCTCATTGCAAATGCCCTAACAAAAATCTTTAGACTTTTTTTTATATAATTTTATTTTATTTATGGCCTTTGATTGTTCTTCATCAAAGAAAATACTCTCGCATTTAGTCACATTGAAAAGACCACCTATAATATCAATAGTTGTACATAAATCTCCTCTATATAAGCAATAAGGATTGAGAAAGTAAGTTGTTAAATGGATCTTTTAAGTAAGAACATCTACATAAGGCTTGTACAATTTCTACTTACCTTTAAAAAGATTAATAATTATTTTGAAAATTCTATACATACCTTATATACATGTGTGTGTGTGTGTGTGTAAATTGTTTATGATCATAAACAAGTACTTCAAATTTTAGTGAAAAGTAAATATAAGTCATAAGTAATTAGTGTGAAAGGAAAAGAAGTTTAAGTTATTATTCTGGATAATAAATTATGGGATTCTTGCTTAAGTGTTGTGAAGATTGTGGTTCTACTTAGACAAAAACATGATTACATATTAAAACTATAATCTTAGATACATGTAAAGTAAGATTAGAAACATTATTCATATAAACAATATCTTTTAAAATGAGATTTGTACAATGAGCAAAACATGGAGACTAATAATGTACTCATACTTTGAGTTTAACAAGTACTCAACTGTAATTAGTTGCATTTTCTATAATAAAGTGCACAATATTTTTTAGTCCAACCCACTTGACAAATTTATAAAATAATCTGAATAAAATATGAACATTTTTTTTACTAAATCAGAAGCATAAATATATTTTGTTAAACAATTTATTCCAGCATTATAATAAACAAGAAATTTATCAAGTTTCTTTGTTTTTGATCATTCCCCCCATCTGGCATAATAGTGCATCTTGTTTTTTCCTAACTAGATTTATAACAAACTGACATTGTTTTTAAATCTTAAGGTAATGGTACACAGATTTCATAAAAAAGGCGCCTTAAATCTTAGACTTATCATTATTATAACATCTACTACTTCTTAGATATAAGGTGAATTTAAAGCATCTAAAGGAATACATGACTGATAAAACCATTTATATGAAGCTCTTATACATTACAAAATAACATCCTTATCAATTAAAACATTTTCTAAACTAGGTTGAGAACTAAGGGGTGGTTCTTGGAAGAAAGTAAGAATTTATGTCAATAATAGCTTTCTTTCTTATTTTATCTAATACTTGTTGTACTTCATTTCCAAAAGACATATTAGGGGTCTCTTTGTTTTCTTATTTTGTCTTTTACTTGTTCCTGTGAATAACTTCTAATCTTTTTATATAAATCAAATGATAAACTTTTACAAGAAGTAATATGACCTTTAATACTAAATATATATTCTTTTATTCTATAAATATCTCCCCCTTTAAATAATCAACCATAAACATACAATCATATTGAATATTTTCATTATATGTTTGAGAAGAAGAAAATAATTTCACACTGGATCAACCTTTAATCATTACACTAATACACAAATTCATCAATATCGACTCTTCTGTTAACTATTATAAGTTTTAGTTATGTTGAGAAGAAATTAAATGAAGAAGATGTGTTCAACAAGCAAAAATTGAACACCAAGTTAAAAGTTAAAACAAAAGGATATACAGTGGCCTTATTTTTTTTTTTTTGCAAAAGCAACTCTTTTTTTAGTGAAATAGAGTATAAAAAAATCACATTTTCTCTTATAAAGAATAACATAAATGATGTTGATATGTATCCGATAACCAAATAAACCTTTTTAAATTCAAAAGGTGAATCATATATCTCGCAAGTCTCACTTTACCATTGTTCGATAGTTTTAATTGAAAAACTTTCAATACAACAAGTATGTAGATTGTAACTTGTAGTATAAAAGATGTGGATCTAACGAGGGTTGAATATAGTCACCTAAAATTTTGAATTACATTTTGTCTAAGGTAACAAAAGATTGAGTTAATTGAAAATTAAAGTAAACTAATGAAAGTTGATGATTGAACAAATAAATGATAATAATAAAATTAAAGTACTCAATAGTGGAAACTTAGGGATTATCCTATCCTTGTTTTGTCTTCTCTTTGCCTTGTTAATTCAAATATGTTTGATGATAGTTATCCAAATGTTTTGATTACTTCTCTTAAGATCTAACTAAGTAATCCCAATTAAAATAAATAAAAGTTGAGTTGCAATCTCTCGATCTCTTAAAACTACTTATAACTAATTAATTAGATTTGAAGCAATCTTAAGGATAATTAACTCACAATGAAGACCTCTCTTCAATTGCTTATTAACCTAATATTTATAAGTTTATTAAGGAGCAACTCTCGTTGCACAATAATTGACTTTTCCTGAATTAGTCAATATTTTAATAATCGTAAGTACACAACGTAACTATAGTTAGTACTGACAAATATGGATCGATCCCACAAAAATAATGAATATAAGTAATTACCCTTCCCTTATTATCTAGCCTAAGGATTGATTTTAGATTTTTAATTAAAAGAAATAACTTTAACAATTAAAAAATAATAGCAAACAATAATGAACAAAAAGATAATGCAAATTACTTTGAAAACTATCAATATCAAAAACTTGTATCTAGGTTTCGAATCCCCCTAAAACCTTTAACAGATTGATATTTTATTATACAATTGTTTTGTTAATTTACTAGACCATGGAGACTCTTATAGTATGCTAATAGTTGATCTTGAGTCCATTAATATCCAATCCTAAGGTTTTCAACCAAATTACTTTGGTTAAAGTTTATTAGATTGCTTTGCCAATCTCTAAATCCCTCTATTAGGTTTGACTATATTCTGGAAGATTTATGTCATCCTATCTTGAGGATTGCAATTAACTCCTTCCAATTACGGTAGATCTATTCATCAATAGGATTTTTCAATCTTTATATATGAAATCATATTATAATATAATATTCCTAGGTTTATTAGAACACAAATAAAACACGCAATCAGATCACAATAAAATAATCAAACCAATTGCATTAATAAAAGAATCAAAACATATTAAAGTATCAACATAGGGTTCATCTAACCTAAACACTAACAAGATGATTAGTTACACATTATCAAAGACAAAATCAAACATATATATAAAGAAAACAAATTGAAAACAGTGGATTCATTATTCAAAATCTCCTTGATTGTCTTCTATCAAATGTAATGGTAAGAGACACATTAAAAGTGGCTAATATTATGCATAGTCATAAGCTAATGGTGATGAAGATGAGGATGATCCATTAGATGTATAACCCTATTATAAGAGATAAGGTCAGGAATATAATGATAAAAGACAGATTAAAGGTAGCTAATATTATTGACAAATTAAGACAGACAAAGCTTAAGTGGTTTGGACATGTTAAGAGAAGACACCCAAATGTTTCAATGAGATGATGTGGGAATATTGTACTTAGTGATTGCAAGAATAAAAAGAGAGGCTTAAGAAGAATTGAGGGGAGGTGATTAAAAATGATATAACACTGTTAGAATTTACAAAGGACATGACCCACAATAGAAAACTTTTACGTACTAGGAAACAAATAAAAGATCTCTTATACTCATAGGTCTTTTAACATTTTGCTCTTGTTATTAACCTAAAATTTTAAATATGTAGTACTTACCTTTTAAAATCTTAGCCTAAACTTTTTTTCCTACTTAACTTGATTATGATTATTATTATGATATTGATGATGATTATTCCTACTATCATTTGTATTTATATTATTTTATTCTTTTTCGTATTATTTAGTTTATTACTTATTTTACATTTTATTTAATAAGTATTTATTTACTTTTTATATTTTTATGTATTTGATTATTGATTATTTTATTTTAAATTATTTTATTTTATTGTTATTTTTTATGTGGACCGCTTGAAGATTGTCTCTGTAATAGTTAGAGATAAGACGAATTATTATTAGAACTTCCAAATTCTAGATGTGAGTGGAATTTTAATTGTTATTCGGAATTATTGGTAAAAACATCCATCAAGATAGCAACACAACTACAAAGGAAAACTGGTGCCTCTAATAATAGAATTGAACACGGGGTTACAGATATCCATTTTACACAGAATTACAAAATCAGAATCTATAAGTTACGCAGAGAGTAGAAGGATAAGAGTAAAATCATACAACGAAGCATGTGGAGCTTGAATTTTAGGGTCATGCATCACTAGCTCTGCCAAAGGCGCCGCACCCAACACCAATTCCAAGAAGAAAAATGCCCAATTTAGTAATGCCTAATAACAAACAAACTTTAAATTGTTAAAGGGATACACGATGACTGGAATATTACCTAAACAAGAAATCTAAACACCAGGGAAGTTAGGGATCCGGAGATAAGGAGTCGACCAATCAACCATTGTTAAGAAGGTTCTAATGGAAATAGGAATAAGGACCCAACATCCACCAAAATTTGGATTAATTAACATGCAAGGATATCTCTTGCGAAATATTAGAGATTGGAGATTAGATTGATGATGATGTTAGAGTACTCTCTCATGCATATATGGCCCATATGATCAGAAATGTTGTGATGATCTGTTGTTGTCCATTGCCTCTGTAATGGGCAGAACAATATATGGACAATTGTGGGTTATTTTTGGGTCCCTAACTTTCTGCTTTCGTTTTAGAAAAGTTTACGCCATTAACTTGAGAGTTTGAGAGGTTAGAAAATTCATAAACACTTCATTCAACAGTGAGATTGAATAAGTGGATAGAGTTTTTGGGTTACAATGGTTGGAGGTATGATGTTCATTGTTTGGGTTATGCTTCCGCCTATTTATGATATATACATATATACATACATGATTTATATGTGATATATGAGGACTTGTATGTGATACATGAAATGCATGTACATGAATTTTTCTAATAGATGAATCATCTGGTGTTAAATTGGGGAATGGAAGAGGACGACATCAATCCCCTCATAACACAAAAATCTTTTGTAAACTAGTTGGGTTGAACTCTTAGTTGATAATGCTTTTGTTGGCCCCAACAAAAATGTTGTGATGGTCTGTTGTTGCCCATTGCCTCTATAATGGATAGAGCAGTATATAGACAATTGTGGGTTATTTTTGGGTCTCTAACCTTCTGCTTTTGTTTTAGAAAAGTTTACACCATTATCTTGAGAGTTTGAGAGATTAGAAGATTCAGAAACACTTCATTCGATAGTGAGATTGAATCAGTCGATAGAGTTTTTAGGTTGCAATAGCTGGAGGTATGATGTTCATTATTTCGGTTATGCTTCCGCCTGTTTATGATATATATATATATACATACATGATTTGTACGTGATACGTGAAATACATATACATGAATTTTTTTGATAGATGAATCACTGGGTGTTGAATTGTGCAATGGAAGAGGTCAACAACAATCCCCGCATCACACAAATATCTTTTGTAAACTAGTTGGGTTGAACTCTTATTTAATAATGCTTTTCTTGGGCCCAAACATTACTTTTAGGGCTTGGGCTTAAAGTCATCAAATTTTAGTGTTTTAACACTTTTGTATCTTAAATTGGTATTTCTACCTTTTTTGGATTCGCTAAAATTTTGGAAATAAATATATTTAATTTCTAAAAAGAAATATGTTATATATATGTGTGTGTGTGTTGAAATATCTTCATACTAATTTTCACACATTATACTTTTTCTTTTTAAATTGTATACCTTTTATTAACAATTTTAATAAGATTATATCTAGTTAGAACTATATTTGAAATATTCAAACCAGGGTTAAAATGTGTTTTTAAAAAATACTTTCATATATTTACGTGGTTTAAGTTTTTATATTGTTTATACAAATTAGTTATAGATCATAAATTTGACAAATAAGAACTTAAGCCAAAAATTCTACAATTAAGTAAAGTATTGTCTGTTTTATTATAGACATTGAAAGCGCGGAAGCACTGTTAGGCTTCTTATTACGGTACGAGTATGGTATAAGCAAAACGGAAGCTGTACGAACTTCAATACAAACAAGTGGAGAAGTGTAGATTACATTTACATGTCTTTGATTTTTCTTGTTATTTATTATTCAACGACAAACAAAGGGAGAAAAAACTACAACTAACACAGAGACAGACATACACAGGTTGTTAGAGAGAGACAGATGAGTACTTTTGTTAGACTCTAGGAACCAGAGACCAAACCCTAACCAAAAAAGTAAAGACAAAAAAGAAGATCCAATTACTCACTCGACTGCTTCTTCATTTGGGAGAGATCTCAATTTCAAGGTGACCTTTTTTTTATTCTTTTTTATTGTTGTCAATGGACCAGCTCATTTTTTCTTCCTCAGCTTCTTCTTGCATGTTAACCCTCTCTTTAAATATAACTGCGAATCCGGTATTCTTGGGGTTGCGTGCTTTTGCATCCGATTGTACCCCACTCTGGACTTGTCTATGCTGTTTTGATTTGACGAGAAAATGTGGGAGCATAATCAAAGTTGATATCTCGGTTTCTATCGTGGTCTTATTGTTCTTGTTTGTGGATTTTTTCTTCTTTTCTATGTATGTGATAATGTATTTTGTTTGTGGCATTAAGGATAGTAGTTTATTCTCACATAAATGTTTATTACCATTTGGTTTTCTTGAATTCTACTGTGCTTCGTACTATGAAATTGCATGTAACTGACAATTTGGTGGTCTATTTTCTTTTCTTTTCTTTTTTTTTTCTGTTTAAGATTTCTGCTGCATTGGTGGCTTGATTTGTTATTTAACTTCACTAGTGATGCACAATTGTAGTTACGAGTGGGTTATTTCGTAGCGTGTCCACTTGCTATCACCGGATTCAAATATTGTTTTTGTGCTGAAACTTGGAAGACAGCACACTGACTTCTTCTGATATTTGAAATAGTGATGTTGTTAAGGTTTTCTAGGTCAAAATGGTAAATTTTATCCTTAGATGGATTGAGCTGATCCTTTCCTATGATAACCAAACTCCAAAGCCATATGCTTCATGGATTTGTTTTGAGGTTTCATCATGTGCGTAATAGTTTAGATATTAGGTTAGTACATTTTAATACGCTGGGAAAAAAATTGGCGCTGAAAGACAAAGTGACAAAACAATCATTTTTTATGTCATGTCATTTTTCATTGGGTGCCTAAAGTTTTCTGGCTTAAGATGATATCAATTGCAGGGAATTGCAACTCCTTCACTATGGAAAATTCCAAAGGTTCATCCAATATCCGAAGTTTGATGTACTCAGGAAAGCATGCTTTACTACCTCCAAAAAGTCCATATCCAATTGTTTCACCATCCTATGCTGATTATGCTTCAAACAGTGTGATAGGATCAAAATCTGTACAAAAACCAAGAGAGCATAACATGCATCACCAGCGAACTTCTTCTGAGACTCTCCTCATAGATGAACATCCTTCTTGGCTTGATGATCTCCTTAATGAGCCAGAGACACCTGTTCTGAGGGTTCATCGCCGTTCATCAAGTGATTCCTTTGCATACGTTGATGTAGCTAATACTTCTAACATCGGATCAGATAGGTATAGACATAAACATGTGATGTCGACACCCTTCTGTGGATCTCAAGAATTTGATCATCATAAAGATTTCCGACAAAATGCTATCTATACTGAAACAAATATGGTAAAACAGAAGAACAGGTCTTGGGATTCACCTTTAAACACAACACACCATGCAAGTAGGCTCCTTCCGACCAGGGACAATTCTGTTTCTCCTAATTTAGGATCAGCATGTGTCTCACTAGAGTCAGATGGAGTTCTATCTTCAGCCAGTGAAAAGAAAGATCAATCCGAATCTGGTGCCTATGATTTGGAAACTGCCACTGAAAAGAAGGATGGTTCTCATTCTAAGTCCTCTGCATCAGAGACTGATACAAAACGTGCTAAACAGTATGTATGGAGTTGTCTTGTTTCTAATGTGATTCAATATGTTTGACTGACATTCTTTTTTGGATCAACAAGAATGTTCTTCAATAATTATCACTTTTGTTTTGCTAGTAGTCAGAAGCTAAAACAATGCTTGATTGGTATTGGTGTAGTAATTGTTATTTTGGACCTATAAGTTAGTTTCCATATATTAGCTTGCCAGAAAGACAGAAGTGCAGTATGAAGGATGGGTAGTAGTGAAATAATGAAATTAATTAGAAATGATCAAGTGAACATTAAGAGTTGAAAAATTAAACGCAAGCATTCATAAATTGGAATTAGTATAAAAATTTTAGTATGGATTATACTAGTAGTTTAAGATTGCTAAATGTTTGATTCAGAATCTATGTTTTTTTTCATAAACCGCCTTGATTCTTAATATATTATGTTGTAGTTCCTCTCACTAGGTCATAATTCTGTAATAAGATATTAATTTTTCAAAAAGCATTTATTGTATATACCTGATCTAAAGGATTTGTATGCAAAAATTTAATGTCTGAAGGAAATATTGCTTTGCTTCAAAGGTTTGCCATGAAAAGGTTTTAGTTGGAAGAACCCAAAAAAAAATTTACTTTGATAATCTAATTTTAATGAAATGGTTAAGTTATCTTAAATTACGTTTAATTCTGAGATCTGTTGTAGTTTGTTCCCTGAATGACTTCTTGGGTTCAGTAACTTTTTCCATTTTCTTTATTGACATGGACAATCAGTTACATGTTTTAATATAAAAGAGGATGGTCAAGGAGTGAGTTGGACCACTTTGAGAGCCTTAAGACAATTTGCAAAATCTAAGATAGTAGTCGAATTAATTTATGTTGCCTTTTAATCATTATATAGATTGTTTGTTTTGTTGATACTGTGCATGCTTCTTGATATTCATTTAGATTTGCTTGGATTGAGAACAATGTTTTGGTTCTCATGGTTTATTTCTTGTTATCTTTTGGTTGATGGATTTTTGGCACTTTTTTTGTTTCCTTGCATGGATGAAGAACAATTTATTCAAACTACCTGTGACTATAAAACCTGAAATAATATTATACTTATTGAAGATATTGAAAATTTGGACATGCGTATATTCTTATTAGTGGCATACAAAAGCTACGCAGTATGTAGTCATATTAAAAGTGAAGCAAATGAGTCCTTGTACCATACAGACCAAAATGGTCTTAAACAAATCAGTGGAAATGGATGTGCGTAATAGACATAATTTTAACAAAGAATAACTGCTAAAAATTGAAGTCAAATTATGTTCTGTACTTCTAAGTTCTTTTGTTCCGATATCATTGTTTTGACCCAAAAATTATGCATCCTAGACATAGTTTTGTGACAAGCTCAAATTCTTCGTACAACAGGGGTGAATCTTCTCCTACTCCCTGATTTTGATTTTTATCTTAAACAATCTGTATGGAAGATAGGTACTGATTACTATTTCTAGTTTCATTAGAACATCCAATCAGGTAGTGATGTGTTCTTCCTTTGAGGTCAATTCTGTAAAGAGAGAAAAAGTACACACTCTTACTTTCAGTGTCACTTCACCGTAGCAAATTCATGGGTTTTCAGTCTCCACCTTCTTGCCTGCCATTGAGGCACTTAATTCAGTATTTAGCATATTAGTTATTAAGCTTTCTTACGAGTTCAAAATGAGACCTTTTAAGGATAATTTGAGTCCCATATTGAAGTTCTATTATTGAAATGCCAATATTTTATTTTAGAACTAATATTTCTGACATCCAAGAATTAATCTATTGAACTTTTACTTGGGCTCTAATAAATTTTCAACAAGCATTGGAGATGCCTTTCTTACCTTTTCTCTTGTATTGTCTTTTGCCATGTGTTAAGTTTAATACAAATAGAAGCATATGTCCTATGTATGTGGCTTAAAGGCTTTATTTCCATCTGCCCAAAATCTTGCATCTTCTTTTGCTTGTTGTTCAAAGAATTCTGATATTTAATGCCTTGAGAGCTCAAATAAGGTTTGATGTCTATGGGAAGGTGAATTATTTGATAAAATCCTTATTGTTGGAGTTCATACATGTGTTGTTAATTTACAAGCTTCTTACTTCTGGTTTTTGGCGTATTAACTTCTAGCTTTCCCTGTAAGTGAGGGTTCAAAACTAAACAAGTTTTTAAGAACACAACTTGACAACCCTTAGATTAGATCCATAATGTTTCTTCCTGTTTCTTCATATAGTTAGGTAGGCTTTATTGTTGGATTAGTTTGCACTTAATTCTCCAATTTATGTTTACAACATCAATATGATGGATTCTCATTCTTTATATTATGATTTTCATTAGAAGTATGAACTTTTACCTTTTATACTCCTTGAACTTTTATACTCCTTGAAACATGAACGAGATATTGGTTAAAAACTATATGTAATATCTTAAAGGAGTGCAAGGACAGTTGAGTGAATTTAGGTACAAATGTAGAACTGTTTGGATGTACAATACTATTGCACTTCACAGTTGTGCTTATTGTTGAACGATTTTATTCTTTGGCTTTTCTGAAAATAATTCACCAAACCATTTTTTTCTTTCTCGTAATTGGTCTAATGGTTTTTCTTATACCTAATTTTCAATAAAGACTGACATAGTGGAGGAGCATAATAACATTTAAAAGGCTACGTGGGTTGAGATAAACTTTCTTAAACTTGTTGCTAATTTGAAATGTAGGTCAGACGTAGTAGTTCTGAAATAATCATTGATTGTTCAATTATTTTGTTTGGACGACCTGCAATTTTTGGAATTAATATGAATTTTTTTGTAGACCAACTACTTGAGGTATTTATATCACGTGATTTAAGTATGTTCTTGAAGATTTAATATAAATTATCTCTTTTGAAGATCTTTCTTTTAAGAATTCAATCTATGGAAATGGAATAGTTTTCTCAGTTTCTCTTTGGTTTCTTTATATAGGTGGTATATATTCTTTTTCACAATTTATGCTACATAAAACTGTTAGCTACTCCACTTTTGCATGTAATATGATTAATAACAGAACCAGAATAGATAAGCCAAACTCATGAATTGAGTTACATGAGAACCAAAATTGACTTAGTGGGTCTCTTGTAAATAAAAAAGATAGAAAGCAAATAGTGCAACAGAAACTCACCAGATATGCTCAACTCTCAGAGATGCACATTCAGGGGCCATTTTACTGCATAAATTTGGTTGTTTTTTTGTTACTTTTTGATCAATAGTTGAGCAGTTGCACATCCTCTATAACTTTTTAGGCAAATCATCAATTTTTTTGGTTAAAATTAGCATGTATAGTACTGGTCTGCTCTATTATGAACAGACTGGAAAGGATTATAGAATAAGCTGTAAGAAGACAATGATCTATCCTTTTCAACCTTAAGACTATTATAGACAATTTTATGGTTATATACGATCCATTATTGGCCCTCTCGATATAGCTTTTAGCTGTTGGGTTAAATGTTTTCTTGACATAGTAACAAATCCTTGTATATCAAAGAGTTTTCAAGTTCAAGTTGCCCAGCTCTTATATTTGGTGGATCTGTGATTTGTTGTGTTCGTCGACATTTCATGTAAGGGGCCATAATAGATTAATATAAAATTTATTCTTCTTTTCGGTTGAATGATTTGTAGATAATGGTGACATGAGAGGCTTCCACAGAATTGCTCTCACTTGAAGGCAATTTATGGAAAATGCTGTTAAGTATAGATGCATACTGGAAAATTACTGCATTCTTTGTTGATTGGACTTGGTGTGCATGATTTCTCATTTTTGTCTTGAACTTTTCAGCGAAATGTCAGATTATGGGGCTGTCTACATCCTAGAGAAGGATGTAGACAACAAATTGGACTATCTTTTAACTGTTTGTGTATAATCTATGGTTGAAGCATGAACTTATTATCTTGGGATAATAAGATTTCGTTCTTATACATTGAGATGTGCTATCTGTTGACAAAATTACAATCTTTATCATGGACTTTATGTTGATGATTATGAACACACTTGAATCAACTGAAATGTAATATGACATATATGTTAATGTAACCTATAATTCAATGTATGTAGGCAATTTGCTCAACGTTCTCGGGTTCGAAAGCTTCAGTACATATCAGAGTTGGAGAGAAATGTACAAGCTTTACAGGCAAGTAATGTTAGAGCAGCAACAGAAACTGAACCTATCCTCATTTTGAAGTATATGCAATTTACCTTACAACAGAATGACAAAAACCTAATTCTGATATTGTCAAATTTCCCTGTACTCAACACAGGCAGAAGAATCTGAGGTTTCAGCCGAGCTTGAATTCCTCAACCATCAAAATCTTATTCTGAGCATGGAAAATAAAACCCTGAAGCAGCGTTTGGAAAGCTTAACACAGGAGCAGCTTATTAAGCGCTGTAAGTTATATTACTCAACTTCGGACAGTTGAGCTATCAATGTCATGTTCCTATCCTTTATTTGATTGGTTGGTCACATTGGTAAACAGCTTAAAGTACTTCTCTTTTCCAGGATCTGTTTCAGAGTTTTTCTTTTTGGCTAATTTATCCCGTCATTTGTTCTTGTGCTTGGTATTTATATAACTGTTCACCTTTGCTCCCAAGCCCAAAGTGGCCCAAAGGGCCTCTTTCTAGCACTTGAAACGTGTGGGAATTTTGTCAGTTCTCCAATTAATGAGTTAAAGGATGAAGTTGAATGCAAGTTAGCTAATGAATAAGAATGCAAAAATGTCTCATCATAAGGAAACTTATGCTTTTTTTTTATATTTTCTTTTCCTTTTGAGATAGTGAATTTGTCCGTTTTTGTGTTGATTAACTTGTGAGAATGGCATCAGTGGAGCATGAAGTTTTGGAGAGGGAGATTGGAAGGTTACGAGCAGTGTTTCAACAGCAGCATCAAAAACAGCAACTGTCTTATGGTCATCATCGTACTTATAGCAGGGATCTTGATTCCCAATTTGCAAACCTCTCTTTGAAACACAAGGATGCTAATTCTGGAAGTGAACCTGTCTCTGGGCCACTCCGCTTATAAGTAAAATTATTAAGCCAGAGGATTGTTGTGCAACTAATTTTGGCCTTGGCTGGTTTACCAAACTGACTGCACTTGTTATTTTGAGCCATGTGGAATTCAATGCCAGTGGAGATGTAGTGTAGGAGATGTCACATTTGTACTTAAAAGAGTATCGGCCTTGTGGAGTTCAATGTAATGAAGGATCTTGAGGGCTTTATTAGGTAATTGTTATTGTAAGCCTCATTTTGAGGAATGCTTTCGTGTATAATTTGTCAAATGAAAGAAATCCATGTTCTTATATCCTGCTTTATTTGTATGGTTATGAGAATCCAAGTTATCTTTCATAAGGATACTCGAAACGGATGCAAATACTGCTGCAAATTCATCAATATGTGACTACTTTTTTCCCTTGTTCAACTCCTCACTCTCAATTCATCACTACAGTTACCCATTTTGTTTTGTATTTCAGATTTAGTGTTTTGCTTTTAATGTCTAGATCGCATGAACTTAGAACTAGTTATCATTTGAACGATTACTTGATAGATGAAGACGGTTAAAGAGGGAGGAACTGGGGGGCCTACTCTCTTTTTCTTTGTTTTTTACAGTGATAAAATATAGTCCATATACATTATTAGCCACATCAAAATAACTGTTCAGACTTGTTGAAGATCACGGAGATTTAGTTTCACTCGAGATATGATGCATCTAATAGAACAATTTCTTTTGTAACCAATAATAAAATAATTTAGTTACTATTTAAAAATATTGTACTGTTTTTATAAAATGTTTTATTGTCTTAATCTCTGTTTGACAATCAGCGGATTGCATTAGCTGTTAGCTGTTAGTTGTTAGCTGATAGGGGGATTATATCAATTGATTTGACCAAACGGGTAACGCTAGCAGTTTATTTAAAAATATTTGGTAAAATTAGTTGCTTAGTATTAACTGCTTATGTGTAAAATAATTTATGATGACATGATTTTAAAAAATTTAAAAGGATATGACTATTATATCTTAGTTTTTTTTAATATTCTTGTAAGAATATAAATTTTAGATATTTAATTTCACAAAAATTAAGTTTATAACTCTAATAAAAACATAGAACATATACTCATAAAATAATAATAATAATAATAATAATAATAACAATAATAATAATAATATAATATAATATAATATAATATAATAATAATTATATTTATTATTATTACTACTGCTTTCTTTCTCCATATTAATCAAATTGAAGTTCATTTTTTGGGTACTAACTTATTTATTAGGCTAATATTAATTTATTAGGCTAAGTGCCTAATTTTGGGCCAAATGTCTTTTGATTCGATCAATTTAAGGCTAAATATTTTAATCTGCTCAAAGTCTAAAGTTTATCGAATCTGCTCAATATTAGGCTATTTTGGACAAAAATCTGACAAGTTAGTGTCATTATTAATTTGGAGGTCTAATACAAAACTCACATGCACTCACTCGTCTCCTGGCCATAACCAATTAAATGAAAAATCAAAAATTGCAAAGAGAGGGAGTTACGACAATGTGCTTAGGTTTGAGAGCCCTCTCGTGTTCATATTCTTCCATGTCTCATTGATCAGATAGTGTATCTGTTCACAACTTTCTTCTTCATAAGCTCTTATTTCGTGGATGTAACATTGAATTGATTTCAGAACATTACCTCTTTGTAACTCATACTATTTAAAACATCCAAAAAAAGAAAATAAAAAATGGTATAGAAGACCTGTAGACTATGAATAGAAACAAGAACATTTAGGTTTTCAATACTGAAGATGTTCAGAGATTGTCAACTAACCTAAAAATCATTAAGGACTATTTGATGACACTAGGTACCCATCTTCCTTGACTGATTCCATAGCCTTGTCTGTGATTAGATTTACTGATAGAAAATATGTGTGGACTAGAACCAAAGGACCACCTATAGATTGTCAACAATTGTGGCTGCAATTGTTACTAGTCAACAATTGTTGGCTAGTAGGCACCAAATTCGGTGCCTACTATGCCTAACACAGTCAAGACACTCCTGTCTATAAAAAGGCAGGAATAGCATGAAGAGAAGAGCAGCAAGAGCAGAGAAAAAGAGAGAGTAAGGTGAGAGAGAAAAGAGAGATCAAAAAAATATTGTGTATTTTTTGAATCTGAATTTTCCTTGTAATTCTCTAGTTTTCTCAGTAGTAAAAGTCTTCTATCATTGTCCGTGATTTTTACCCTAATTTAGGATTTTTTTAATGTAAAATCTGTGTGTTCATTACTATTCTTTCAGTCCTATTTAGCTGCAAACCTGCTCTAATCCAGTCGATTTTCACAACAAGTGGTATCAAAGTGAGGTCAAAAAATTACGATAAATTTTTTGACGTAATCTGTTCGGAGTTCTGGTGAGCACAGTGAAAGTTGGTAAATAGTAACCTCAAAGGTGACAATGTTCAAGCATTTAATTTTGCATTAAACTGTGCAGTTATTGTAATTCACATGTACATTACTATTCACTTATACGGTATTATTCACATATATGATACTATTCACGTGTGTAGTACTATTCATACATTCGGGTACTATTCACATGAGAACTAAATTCTGTTTGTGATAGAAGCAATGACAACAAAATTTGAGATTGAAAAATTCAATGATAGTAATTTCTTATTGTAAAAGTTGAAGATAAAGACAATCTTAAGAAAAGATAATTGTCTGACGGCCATTATTGAACGGTCAGTTGGAGTTAGAGATGAAAAATGGAACGAGATGGACGGGAATGCTGTAGCTAATCTTCACCTAGCTTTAGCTGATGGAGTATTATCCAGCATAGAGGAAAAGAAGACTGCGAAGGAAATATGAGATCATCTCACAAAATTGTACGAGGCCAAATTACTCTACAACAAAATTTTTCTGAAGAGAAAACTATACACTTTACGCATGACGGAATTCACTTCGATGACGGAGCACTTAAATACTTTAAATACTTTATTTTCCCAACTCATATCATTGGGGCACACAATAGAGATAAGTGAACGTGCGAAACTTCTACTCCAAAGTCTACTAGAACCATATGATCAACTCATCATCAATTTAATAAACAACACAGATACTCTAGTCTTCGACAATATTGCAGCTGCCATTCTGGAAGAAGAGAGTTGGCACAAAAATAAGAAAGACAGGCTGACAAATTCGTAATAAGTGTAAGCCTTGATAGTGACGAGTGGAAGATCAATGAAACGTGGCCCAAGTGGGAGCCATAGTCATGGTATATCAAAATCCAGGAGTAAGAAGAATTTTAAGTGCTACAATTGTGGCAAGAAATGGCATCTAAAGAAGGTTGGAATCTGAATAAGAAAGATTCTATTCCTCAAGGAAATGAGGAAAATACTCCAGATGATGGAAGTGCAATGGTCTGTGAAGTAGCAACAACTATTGGAGGTAAGAGAAGATTTGTTGATGTATGACTTCTTGAGTCAGCAGCTACTTTTCATATGACCTCTCAAAGAGAATGGTTCCATTAGTATGAATCTGTCTCTGAGGGATCTGTGTACAGTTGTAATGATCAAGCTTTAAAGATCATTAGTATCAGCACCATCAAGCTAAAATTGTATAATGGGACAACTTAGACTATTAAAAAAGTGCGACATGTAAAGGGCTTAAAGAAGAATTTGCAACTGGATGATCTCGGTTTCAAATTTGAGATTCAAAACAATATCATGAAAGTAATTAAAGAAGCGTTAGTATTTATGAAAGTAGAGAAGATTGTTGCAAATCTGTACATGCTAAAGGGAGTAACTTTGCAAGAAGGAGAGGCATCCGTTGTGGTGATTAGTCCAAACCACAAATCTACAATGACGTGACATAAAAAGCTTGGACATATGTCAGAACAAGGAATGGATATACTTAGAGAAGAATCTACTTCCAGGACTCAGAAAGATAACACTACCCTTATGAGAGCATTGCATTGTGAGTAAGCAATATCGATTGAAGTTCAACACATCAAAGTTCAGAAGCAAAGAGATTCTAGAATTAATTCACTCAGGTGTTTGGCAAGCACCAGTTACGACCCTAAGAGGAACAAATTTCTTTGTATCATTCATTGATGATTATTCGAGGAGATGTTAAGTGTTTCCTATCAAGAGAAAGGCATATGTGTTTCCAACTTTCAAATTTTACAAAGAGCGGGTGGAACTCGAATATGGTAAGAAGATCAAGCGTTTGTGCTCAAATAATGGAGGCGAATATACTGGGAAAGAATTTGATAAATTCTGCAAGCAAAAAGGCATCAAAAGGCTGTTCACGACGGCATACACTCCTCAACATAATGGAGTAGCAGAGCGGATGAATAGAACTCTGTTGGAAAGATTAAGAGCGATGTTGAGAATTACAAGCTTAGATAAGAAATTCTAAGTAGAAATAGTCAATACCACTTGTTACATGGTGAATCGAGCCCTATCAACTGCAATTGAGTTGAAGACACTGATGGAGATGTGGACTGGTAAGCCAGTAGATTATTCCAACCTTCATATATTTGGAAGTTCGGCCTATGTGATGTTCAATGCCCAAGAAACTACAAAGTTGGATCCAAAATCCAAAAGATGCATTTTCTTAGGGTATGCTGAAGGTATGAAGGGGTATCGTCTGTGGGATCCCACTGCCCACAAGATTGTTATCAGTAAGGATGTTATCTTCATAGAAAATAAGGATCAAGAGCAAGCAGAAAATGTTGGCACTGTACAAGAGAATCTAAAAAATATAATAGTACAAGTGGATAGGGAAGTTGATCAAAATGATTCTTTTGAAGCTGCATCAGAGCATGAGGAGTAAGAACCAATTAAATATGATGTTCCAGATACTCGAAGACCAACTCACATAAGAAGAGCACCGAGCTGGCACTCAGATTATATTATAGAGAGCAATATTGCATACTGTCTTTTAACTGAGGATAGAGAGCCATCAACTCTTCAAGAAGCAATGAATAGTTCAGATGCAACTCAGTGAATGGTAGTAATGCAGGAAGAAAGTGAAGCTCTGCATAAGAATAAGACATAGGAGCTGGTATCACTATCACAAGGAAGAAGACCTATTAGCAATAAATGGGTTTACAAGATCAAACGGAGTGGTGACGATTAAGTAGAGCAATATTGTGCTAGATTGGTGGTAAAAGGATATGCTCAGAAAGAAGGTATTGATTTTAACGAAATATTTTCTCCTGTGGTTTGACTCATTACAGTTCAAGTAGTTTTGGCAATGTGTGCTATATTTGACTTACATCTTAAGCAGTTAGATGTAAAAACTACATTTCTTCATAGAGATCTTGAAGAAGAAATTTATATGCTCCAACCAGAAGGTTTTGAAGAAAAAAGAACTTGGTTTGCAGGTTGAACAAATACCCATATGGTTTAAAGCAGGTGCTGAGGTGTTGGTATAAAAGATTTGATTCCTTTATCATGAGCCTTGGATACAGCAGACTGAATGCAGACACTTGTGCATATTTCAAAAGGTTTGAGAAAAAAGATTTTATAGTCTTATTGTTGTATGTAGACGATATGTTGGTAACAGGTCCCAATAATGATCATATCAAATAATTGAAGACACAATTAGCTAGGGAATTTGAAATAAAGGACTTGGGAGACTAACAAACAAGATTCTAGGGATGCAAATTCACTGAGACAGAAATAATAGGAAGATTTGGCTTTCATAGAAGAATTATTTGAAGAGGATCTTGCGGCGATTCAACATGCATGATTGTAAGTCAATTTTTACCCCTCTTCCTGTTAGTTTCAAGTTATCCTCAAGTATGGGTCCTAGCAATGAAGAAGAGAGGAAGAAGATATCTCGAGTACTGTATGCATCAGTAGTGGAGAACCTAATGTTCACTATGATTTGTATAAGACCAGGCATTGCACATGTAGTGGGAGTAGTTAGTAGATACATGGCGAATCCTGGTCGAGAGCACTGGAATATTATTAAGAGGATTCTCAAATATATCAAAGGAACCTCAGATGTTGCATTATGTTATGGAGGGTTAGATTTTACTGTCAAAGGATATGTTGATGCTGATTATGCAGGTGATCTTGATAAAAGTAAATCCACTATAGAATATGTGTTTACACTAGCTAAAGGAGCTGTGAGCTGGGTTTCAAAACTGTAGCAAGTTGTGGCTACATCAACAACAGAAGTAGAATATGTAGCAGCTACACAAGCTAGTAAAGAAGCAGTGTAGTTGAAGATGTTATTGGAAAAACTTGGGAATAAATAGGAGAATGTTACTCTGTATTGTGACAGTCAGAGTGCTTTGTATCTTGCCAAGAATTCAGCATTTCATTCAAAAACAAAACACATTTGAGTTCAATATCACTTCGTTCGTGAGAAAGTGGAAGAAGGAACAGTGGACATATAGAAATTTCATACAATGGATAACCTGACAGATTTTATGACAAAAGTAATCAACGGTGACAAGTTTATATGGTGTCGATCCTCGTGCGACATGATAAAGACGTAAACAACATGAAATGACAAGGTAGAAAGAATGATGTAAAGATCTTATTGATAATCAATCAAATTTTCAAGTGGGAGAATTGTCAACAATTGTGATTGTAATTGTTAACAGTCAACAATTGTTGGTTCGGTGCCTACCATGCCTAACATAGCCAAGACATTCCTGTCAATAAAAAGGCAGGAGTAGCATGAAGAGAAGAGCAGCAAGAGCAACGAAAACGAGAGAGTGAGGTGAGAGAGAAAAGAGAGAAAAAGAGAGACCACAAAAAATATTTTCTGTATTTTTTGAGTTTGATTTTTCTTATAATTCTCCAGTTTTTCTCAGTAGTAAAAGTCTTCTATCATTGTCCATAATTTTTATCCTAATTTGGGAGTTTGTTTTACGTAAAATCTGTGTTCATTATTATTCCTTCAGTCCTATTTAGCTACAAACCTGTTCTAATTAGGTCGATTTTCACAACATAGATATCTATGCATTGTCTATGTACTCTTGCAATGTCGGCTTTTATCCACTGACATACCACTTGTGCTCCACTAAGTAAGATTTACATAAATCTATCCACTAAAAGAAATAGATAGCCATATTAAGAAAGTAATTATACACTTAATTTCTACATGCAGATTAATACTGTGAAAGGTGAAGTTTAATATTGATTTCTTGAGGTAGTATGTGACATAACTCCATGATCCCGAAGAGCAACTTAAGCCACTTCATTTACGTAATTGACTATAGCTAAGAAAGTTAGCTTCATGTAATACAGAAGTTGGTTCATCATGTTTATATCCTACCTGAAACCAAAGAAAAATATCCCATTTATCAGATTCCCTTAAACCCGTTAGAGTTGTTCTTGATTCAGTTTAAATATACAACGATTACACTAACCTTTCAAGGTAAAGGTGAAGAGCTCAAGTTCATCCAAGGTGCCATACACATCATAAATGTCATCAATTATTGTATCGAGTTGACCGTATTTGTGCTTTGTGTTCTGAAATAACTATACTTTGGTTCCGTTGCTACCACTACAACAAAAACATGCATTTTGCGTCGTCTGATAAACGTCGTAGAAGCTCTAAAGACGTCGCAGAAAACCTTCTACGACGTCCATTAAAACGTCACAATAGACGTCGTAGATGGTGAGTATGTTGGAACCCGATCCGGAGACCGGACCCCAACTGCTTATAACTTAACACTCTTACTCTTGCTTTAATTCCACATCTATTGGACCCGTTTCCCAGGGCCCAACTTCCTGAGTCCTGAAGCCTCGCGCTTATTACCTTGCAGGGTCATTAGCTGTACTCAACATTCGCGGTGAGCGCACACTAATTTAACACCAAAATAATGAGTTGACATACTCATGAAATTTGTAGCCTTACGTCTCGAGTTCGTTATGAAACAAGATTTACCTCAAACGGAGTCATATAACTCAAGATATGATTCAAAAACCTAATAGAGTTCATACCTGAACCGTGCTCACTTAA
>JAOSBK010000005.1:19392599-19407721 GCA_027568895.1 Erythroxylum shatona | reverse complement strand
AGGGAGAGGGAAGGTGGCTCGAGGGAGAGGGCAGGTGGCACGACGGAGAGCTAAACGTGGGAGAGAGATGAAGCTAGTTTTTTTTTTCACTTACCAGTAGTTACACGACGTCGTCTCATCGGCTTGGAGGGCGGGAGTTGAAAATCAATACAACGACGTCATGTTGTACTGGAGGGCCAAACAGGCCGGAGAATGATTTTTAGCTACCCTTTCCCGACGTCTAACTCTCCCCAACGTCGGGCTAAGTTTTATGCGACGTCTAACTAACCAAACGACGCTAAACACTTAGATTTTCCACGACGTCTGCATACAACGTCGTTGAATCTTGACTCCTTTCGTGACGTTTGGAAAGACGTCACGAATTCCTCCTACATTTCGCGACGTCTATTGGGAAGACGACGCGAAATGCATGTTTTTGTTGTAGTGTACCCCAGTTGTCCACATGAAACTCTTAGCTATCCTATCTTTTGCAAAGGGTAGTTTTTCTTTGAAGCCCGTGCGAAGAGACCTCCTTAAGAAAAGTAAACAACACCTTTTGAGAAGTGAGTTGTTTTAATTTTTTACTATGTCGAACACATAGGAACATAAGGTTACTCGGATGCTCATTTTAGATCCTCCTGGTGAACTTCCTGAAGCTTGTTGTACTCCATTTTCACAAGCTCAAGAACTATAGGATTCATGGATTGCTTTTTTCTGGTACACATCCGTGTACCACCTGGCTTCCAACCTTTACATTCTCTAATGTAATGGGAGCTCCAGGGAATGACTAGCTAACATGGGAATGTAATCACCTTTGTTGTAGTTCATATACTCTTCAAGGTTCTTCCCTGTAAAATCTCTCGTATCTTCCAAGATGCTCTCACCTTCTTCTGCGAGGAATAATGCCTCCTACTTGCTATCTCTTGTCCTCACACAACATGCTTTGATGTTTTGTTGATTATCCTTAAAAACGTCCAAAATCTCTGCAATTTTTTTTATGTATATTAAGACTGATGATGAAGAGCTCATTGCACATGATATAAAAAATCTCTCCTCATACCTTGCGAAACCATAAAATTGTGTTGTCTTAAGAGTATGAACTCAAGAGCTTCAGGTTACAAATCATTACTCGACGAAGTATTACTATATGCTTCTTATCGTTGGAAATTCTCTCCAATATGGTTCTTATCTCATTTTTGAAAACATAAATAAACTCAAGTCCCTAAATCGTGTCAATTAGTTCTAACTGATCTAAACGATTCATTGTTTTATTCCCTAAGATCGCACTACCATCTTCCTTGAGCTTATCGATTCATTCTGTAGACGACTCCACCTGTGCAAATAAATGGAAATTGAAGTACCAACAACAGAAAGCAACAAGAAGAAATTACCAAGAAGTCACTTGTTAGTGATTGGATGTAATTATAGTGCCATAAAGTAGGTTGGTAGTTCCCAAATCTAGGGGTTATTGTCTGGTCGGAGACTTTAGGGTTGTGAACAAGCAACAAGTATTGCTTTCTTAGAGGTAAGCTTGTGAAACTGCAATTGAAAGCAACCAAAGGAAGGGCTATTTTCTTTGAGAAATTAGTAAAATGAAAACCTCAAATTATTATACATATGATATTGTGTCAATGAGGATCTTTGTTTTTTGCGAAAATTAAGGTAAGAATAAGTATATGATTCTTTTGTCACGTTTTTTCTATTGTTTATATCGACCCAATGAATAATATTTATTATGAGTAAACATATGTTTAAATTTATTTTATAAATATATAAGAATTAGTTTCTAAACTTGAAATCATCAATATTAATTGGAGGTTGTAAAGAAAATTGGAAATTTTTTATTGTTCCATTTCCATGTCCATTTCCATTTCCTTCTTGTAAAAATATGAAAAGACCAAAACTTGGTAGCTAGCAAGGTCACATGTATGGAAGGAAGCACAAAGACCAAAGAATAACAAAGTAAAAGGGTTGTTTTTTTGAATACAAGGAAAAAAACACACAAGAAAAACTAATTAGCCGCTAGCTCGTGGGTACTGAACACCCTGTTGATCCCGCAAGAGGAGCTCTATAAGGGACAGGGGAGGTTCAGGGAGATAACGCATCCCTGGGTCGGTGCGAACAGCGAGGGCAGCCAAGAAATCTGCACACTGGTTCTCCTCTCGTGGTACGTGCTGGATCTGAGCTTCTCAGTCTCGTCTGAGTAACTCTCTGGTACCTGTCAACAAAGAAAAATTCTCAGTAAAATTAGAGCAAGACGATAAGAGAAGATTAATCACCTATAGGGAGTCGGTTTCGACAATGACGCGTCGATTCCCCAACTCCCAAGCCAAATAAAAAGGTTATTGATTTAACAGTGTGAGTATGATACTGCCAATTTTTTTTGTTTAAAATAGCTTTAATATTAAGTAGACCTGATAAAGTTTAGATTTTAATTGAACGCCCTAAATTGATCAAATTAAAAAAAACTTTTGGCCAGCATTTATCCTTATTTATCACTAATATGTGTCTTTTAATAACTTAGTTGTAATAAGCTTGTTTTCCCTATATTTTGTTGAACTAACAAGTTAATATTATGTGAATTTCTAGACACTCAAATATATATTTTAATTGTTTAACTATAATAGGGAAAAGTGCAGAATGTTTAAATAAAATAGGGTAATAGTATGTGGTGAAAAGAAAATAATAATAAAATATGATAGCTTGAATAATTTATAATATCTTTTAGGCATAATCGTCTTTTTATCTCTTAATTTCTCAGCCACTGAAACAAAATACTTTTTATAGGAGTATTTTTAAAAATATTATATTGGATTCAATCCATCAACTTAATCAATTAGTTAAAAAAAAGTGGTTATTCGTTTACCAAAAAGGGCTTTAGTATTATAAATAGTGGAGATAAAGTTAGTAAATAAACCACCTCACGTGCTTTGATGGTCTTACTATGTTAAATCAATGTGCATCTTAGTTCTCTTTTCCTTTTTTACTTTCAATTTTACCTGATATTATGATCTGTAAAATAGATCATTTGAAAGTTTGAATGCAATTTGGAGATGAACATAATTCAATTACCACCTATAGGAATATTATGTATTTAATATAAGAATATTTTATTTCTCTAATAATAAAGTAATTTAAGAATATTGTAGTTTCTTACACGTTTTTAGAACTTTATAATCCAACGCAGGCCTTACAATTGAAAAAAAACTAAAAATACAATTAGAAACTCAAATAAAATTTTTATTAAATTTGAAAATAAAATAAAAACCAAAAATCATAGTAGAAACAAATAGGTCCTAATATAATAATGATATTCTAAAAATGGATTAGTTGAGCACAATTATAGTCTTATCTTACTGTCATTTTAATGTAGTGCCCTTTACTTATTGGATTATTGGTTTATTACAAATATCAAATTTGGAAGCTTTGAAATATGAGTCTAACTTTATTTTCATGGAGATGCAACAAAATAGATAACGAGAGTGAATGTTTACATTTTTATTTGCCTATTTATTTGCTTTTTAAATTATCAATAAAAGAAAAAAATAAAAATTAAGTAAACAACTATGAGCTACATAAAAGATGATTAAGTTGTTAAACGTATTACTTTTGTCTTCTCATCCTCCAAATCAAAATTAAAAAAGGATGGGAAGAAATAATAGAAAATCCAAAGTAAAACAACAACAATCAAATACCAATGCGTTAATATTGGTGTCTTTTTCCTTTGTAATAGCAAGTACTAATAACACTTAACACATTACACCATTAAAATCATAAAATTATAATGACCCTTATATATTGAAGTTACACCATATTTATTAAATTTGAAATTTTTTATTTTTAAACTTTATATTTATGATTGTGATTTATGTGTATATATATGTTTCTCATCGAACTACTATTTCTCTCAATTGTGAATTCTTTTTATGGTGGATGTCGTTTGCCTCTGTAGAATAATGTTAGAGTAGAATCTTAATCATAAAGTTTGATTGCTTGGAAAGGAGATCACAAGGAATATATATTTGCATTGTTTTTCTTAGTTACCTATTTTATTTCTTTTCCTTACATGGGTTGTATAGTGATAATGATTTCCAAATAACTTCTCATGTATATAAATCTTGATGTTTTGTTTATGAGTGATGCTGTATGATAGGGATGTAGCAAGGAATATTACTTGTCTCAAAAGGTAACCTTAGTTAAAAGAAGCCCAAGATGTGGGTTTATCCTTCCTCTAATGATTGCCTATTAGTGAGCTCAAAACATGAGATTTCTAACTTATAGGAATGGGTCGCATAATTATGGTATATCAATTGCCCCCTAAATTGTAACACCCCATTCTCAACTGACATATGCACGTGTGCCCATCGGATACACGTGTACATGCCTTTCAGAAATGACATGTTAACTATCTCACCTTCACTGTACATAACATGGGATCATACACCTCACACATTTTCTAAACTCAAAATGTTATCGCATTAATCAAAATCCATAATCTACATTGTTTCATATAACATAATACCATCCAAGTTTTACAACATTATCCTATAAGTTTAAAAACCTTCGTACACATCAAATACAATAAACATGAAAGAAATAGCTAAGTCCTCAATCTCAGCTGACCGACCTCTGAGCCATATTTGACTATAACAGTTGCACAAAATATGTTTTTATGGAGTCTTAGAAGCTAGGTCGTCTCACTCTCAAACCTGAAAAGCAACGGTGCAATTTTGATGAGTTTTGCGAACTCAGAAGAATAACCAACCTCGATGGTTCACTCATGTCATAAAACAAGATCAATTCTAGCATGTAATTATAGAGTTCAACTCCACTTGAAAAGTATCAAATACAATCACAGATAAATTATTTTTCAGTTACATAGTTCAATCATATAACAACATTCACACAGCTTTGCAAATCATTCAATGAATTCAAATTATATGCGAATGCGACATGTATGAGACTCACATTCATTTTTATTTTGTTGTGATTGTTTTCTTTTACAGTATCCTGAATTACCGGGCTCAGTTAGTTAGTCAGTGACTCATTGATCATAGTGAGCCATAGGCTTGAACTACATATGTAGGAGATTAAGGCTCTTATTAGTAACAGTATTGGTAGCAACATCAGTCATAACTCCTTTATGTTACATGCATTGGAATAAAGTGCATGCCACAATTCAGTCATCAAATCCAATCACTTTCGTTTGCATGTAATATAACAGTATATCAGTCACAGTATCAATTACAGTAACAGTCACAATAGCAGTAGTCATCGGACTAGGTTCGGCATTCAACTTTTCAGTTGAGAATCAGAAAATCATTTAGGCAAACATATTCACATTCAATCAGCACTTCCAATATCAATCTCATGCATCAAAACGCCTCGGATAAATATTGTCCAGAATCTAGTACACAATTAGTACAATTCAGTACAGTTCAATAAGATCAAAATGTAGTTCAATAATGTACAAAACAATAAGGTGAGACCATCTTAGGTTACTCACAGTATGCTCCAAACAGCTATTGCCTTGATGTCTCGAAAATATCTAGATGTTGTCATTCAATGTGCTCCTCTATACATACAATATATACACATATCACAATATTGCATAATTTTGTATTCATTAATGCAAATTCATGTATTCTAATTATGTACAATGCATGTTCATGACAATTATCATTTATTTTTTCATAATAACCATTCGGATATCCACATTCCATTGATCAACTCAGATTTGTTTAGGTACACTTTCGAGTCTATTTTGCACAATTAATTTCATCAGGAAAGTGAAGAAATTTGGTAATATTTTCTTCTAAAACATTATTCTCCTATGCCTTAAGTCTCTATTGATACCAATATCATTCAATTTAGTTTATTATTCAATGAGTTATGCTCAAAATACCACAGACTATGTACATGTGAAATGCTGGTTAATGTATGATCATGCATTCAAGTTGTACACCTCATATATCTCAATTCTAGTATCCAAAAATTAAAACATTTATACCAATTTAAAGATAAGAGAAAAAGATACAACTTTGGTGAAGACACATCAATCTAGTTCAGCCTACATTAATATAGTTTATTCAATAATCACAGGATATGATTTCTGTCCCTAGTAGTGCTTCAGCTTAAGCTTACATGCCAATTTTGAAAATCTTAGAGACATAATTAAAGGTCGAAATCTTTATGAAATTGCAAAATTATGTCTCTAGTTTAATCTGAATTAAGAATCAACTCATTAAGAAATCTACAGCTCAAGTTATAATAAGAATAGCGAAGCATATTCATGAACATTTTCCAGTTCATAACATTCTAGCAGACTTTCACACTTTCATCCTATCAATCAATTTCAAATCAATTCAGATAGTTCTAAATTTTTATGGAGAGAAAGAAAAATGTCTTAGGAATCTGTTGGTCTAAGTTTGAAGTATTTTGGAGTTTGGATGAAAAAGTTATAGCCAAAAGACTTAAGGTTGTTTAATGAAATACTCTAGCTTATAACCCATACATGCAACCCATCACCTTTTCTCTCTCTAGATTAATAAAACGCAGCTTCTTCTTCTCCTCCTCCTCAACCCAGTTTTTTTTCCCTTCCAGATTCTGCTTCCTAAACTTTACAACTAATATATCTACTACATAAACCATCTTTTCTACTTCATCATAATTAAACCCAACACAAATAAATCAAAAATCCAAAATTTTATACATACATAACAAAAACTGCATTGTTCACGTGAGTATATCCCATTTTTCTGTATCTTTCTTCCATCTTCATTCCATATTTTTGTCATTTTAATCCTTCTTAAAACACAACACCATACTACTCTAAGTTCTCTTTAACTCCAACCTCACAAAAATCCATCACTAACTTTACCCAAACATTTATGCATATATAATGAAAACAGAGCATGTTCTAACTTTACTACATATATGTTTCTACATGTCTGTTAATATCCAACAACAACAACCTCATTTCATCATATAGTTTTCTTTCTTTTTTTCCTTCTCTCATCTAAATCTTCCCATTTTCATTACAACTTACTATCAAACTCATTTTAATTCTTTCAAACATTTCCGAAAACATTCACGCATATCAACAGAGCATGAACACCAACCATATACGTAATCTTTTAAACCATAACAGAAACACATATTTCTTCATCAACTTACATAATTTTCTTATATCTCAAACAAGAATCCATTCAATATAGTTTTGAACAATTCCTAATTCTCAAATCCATCATCTAAATTATTCATCACCGTAATCACAGTTCTCAAACCCATGCATGCATGTTTATATTTACACCAAAAAAAACTTATGAGAGCTACTTACTTGGTTAAGCTATTTACAGCAATAAAAGTAAATCAAATGCACATAAATTTCACAGCTGATGTTTCAACAGAATCTCCAGTATTGATAGTAATGAGCAAAGCTTCGGTGGTTGAAAGGAAATTATAATAACTCCATAGAATCAAGTAACAGTTAGGTTGGTAAGTTTGTAATCGATGTGAGATCAAGACAGGGTTCTGAAAGCAGAGGAAAATTATAGGAAACAATTTAAGAAGCATTTGGTGATCAACCAAATGCTTCTCTCCCTTCTCTAGATCCGAAATAATTATGAAACTCTCCAAATAAAATTTTAACATAAATAATCCACAATTCGCATTTTTAATTGCATTTATAAATTAATTATACTCGAAAAATGTCAATAAATGCATGCCAATTTTTTTAATGTATCAAAATAAATATTCACATATGTGTGAATATACAATGATGCATGAGTATGAATTATGCTTCCTAATTTCTTATTAATCTCTAATAATCACCATTTTAATCTCAATTCAAGTGACAGGATGTTACATAAATTTTATCCACAAATCATCTATGCTAAATATAAGTTATTTTTAGCATGATTTTAAGAACACTAAGCCAATATTTAGGTATTTTTAAATAAAATTTAGTGCTTAAAATGATTTGCATTTTATTTCAAGTGTTCTTACAGTCTCGCAAAGCAAAAGGAATAAATTTGGAGAAAATTGAAGTGAATTCAGAATAACTTTGTCAAATTTGAATAAAAGACTTAGGACACGACAACTGATTGACCTATTTTGTAATAGTCAATATTGTAATGACTGCAAATGCATGACATATTAATAGGTGACTTTGAGTCTACTAACTACTAATCCTAAGGTATTTAACTGAATTACTCAAGTTAAATCTTATAAAATTGCGTTAGCAATTTATGAGTCCCTTTATTTTGCTTGACACTAATCGGAAGATTTACGTCATCCTATCTCTGGGGTTGCAATCAACTCCTTCTAATTATGGTAGATCTATTCACATTAGGATTTCTCAATTTCTACGTATGAAATCAAATTATGATATAATAGTCTCGAGTTATTAGAATATAAATAAAACATGTAATCAGATCCCAATATATCAAACAACCAATTGGATTAATAAAAGAATCAAATCATATAAAGGTATTAATATAAGGTTTGTCTAGCCTAAATACTAACTGGATGTTTAGTTACACATGATCGAATACGAAATCAAATATACATAACCAAAAATATGAATGAAAAATAATGGGTTCATAATTCTAAATATCCCTGATTGTATTCTATCGAATGTTCTTGCAATGTAGAGGCTTGGTCTTGTATTTCGATGGATCTTTTGATGATTTCTTTCATGTTTTCCACTTCTCTGGACCAAAATCATCCTTTGAGAAAGAACTTCACATCTAGAATGACCTCTAAGAGTCTATTCTAACTACCTCCTTTTTAATCTATCTTGAAAACGTCTTTTTATCACGAAACTTAGGATTTTGGGAGATGCACGGTCTCTTACATGACCATGTAATAGATCGTACATCACCCAAATGCCCATAATTCACAAAACTACATGGCCTATTGCACGAACATGCATCTCTTTTATGCTCTGAATCTTCTTTTTATACTGCGTTTTTATCTAAATTCTTCTCCTTTAAGTCCTTGAAGAAAATTATACTCTATAAACATGCTTGGAGCATATTAAGTATCAAAGATACTATAAAATTATAAAATATCAAGCAAAATACATCAAATATGGGTGTAAAAGCATAATCAAATATCTATTTATCAAACATCCCCACACTTAAGCTTTTGCTTGTCTTCAAGTAAACCATAATCAAAATTATAAATTTACAACATCAATCGATCATAAATCTCAATCTATTCATTCATACTTTACATCATCATATCATATTCAATCAAATTGATATACAATTAGAGTCAAGTTATTCTAAAACTAACTTCCTAAGCAATATTAATCACATCAACAATTGCATTGAAATCAAAAGCATGTATCCTTACACCCTCACAAAGATTTCACTCAATGCACTCAATGTTTAAGGTGAAAAGCATCAAAACTTTCAATCAATGCATAGTAGAACTCTTGCCATATGTTTGCAGTAAAATCACATATCCACCACTTATGTATAAACTAGAAACAAAAGTAAAAAAGTTATTATATAGGTTGTAATAGGGCTTAGGTATGGTATGATTGGGATAATAAGAAGAGGTAAATTAAAGGAAATTTATTATAAAATATATTTTAAGACTTGTTTACAAGTATACGCAGGTCCTTCATTATAAAACTAATGGTACTATATACTTATTATTATTATTATCTTCTTTTTTCCTTTTTTGTTAATTTTTTAACTTTTCCTCTTTTTTCTTCTTCTTTTTTTCACAATAATTTTGGACAATTTCATCATGTACCACAATTAAAGAAATAACGGACCTTTTAAGAATTGTAAGTCTCAAACAAGTAAATAACCCAAATAACTTGCATGGTTCAAAACAATAAAAAGGTCTTCAAAGAAAAATAGGATAAAGGTTAATATATGGGTTTAATCAATGAAAAAGGCTAAGGTTTAACTTGGTTTTTCCTTAAGGTAACTTTTACAATTATGGTATTTTTCAAAGAAATAGGCTAAAACAAGTTGGTAAATCTAAATACCTTCATCATGTCAATGTTTCTAATTTGACAAATAATGTCTCAATATGTATAATAAAAGCAAGTTCTAGAATTATCCTACTATACAAGATATCACACACATGAAAGAATAACAAGAACTTTAAAATTTTTATAGAATTCACTCTTTAGGCTCAAAAGCTCACAAAAGAAATTGGGTATATATATGTGTGTAAATAATAAACAATTTCATTCAACTTGAATATTTCATTGATGATGAAAAAATATGTCTTAGAAAATTAATTTTATTCTAACCATCATCCTTTTGCACACCAATTCAAATCAATATTTAACAGTGAAATACATTATTCATAGACATGTTTAACCAATTCAAGATATAGATTAATAAAATTTTTAATTAGGATTATAATAAACTTAAAGAAATTAGTTAAAGATTCATTAAACCCATCCCCACACTTAAAGTTGTACATTGTTCTCAATTTACACAATATAAGCTTTTATGAAAAAGTGAGAAGGTTTAGTGGTCTCCTGACTATAATGATTTCTCTTATTCTGATCCATCCAATATGAAACCAACACCTTTGTAAAATATAAAAGAAAAGTATAAAAAGAAATAATATAATTTAAAATATAAAAGAAAAGTATAAAAAGAAATAATATAATAGAAAATAAAATCCTATACTAAGAAAAAAAGCAAACAAAAGATAATATCAAAGTTGAAATAAAATTATAACTAATTCATGGGTTACCTTCTATGCAACGCTTCTTTAACGTCAGTAACTCAACGTAACGTTTATGTTTAACTTCATCTTGGATCAATAATCAACGGCTTGCTTCCACCATTTCTCCACAAGGCAATTTCATAGCTTATAAACTAGCCACCTATTGTAAGATAATAACAAGTACATAATTTATCAAATTAATAAATCTAATTTCAAGCAATAATGCCCTTTTTAATCACAAATTGTTAATGAAACAAAGGGAAAAAAACTTCCTGAATCGTCAATTGTCTAAAGCAGCTTGTCTTAGGGGAAGTGGTTTAAGGTCACTACCAACACTTCATCAGTAGTTTCCTTACTTGTTTCCTCTACTAGTTCTTCCTTAGCCTCCTTTTTCCTCTCGTCTTCTTCTTCTTCTTCTTCTTCCTAGATAGAGGTTTCTGACTTATCTTCTTCCGTTACCTTTTTTAGCTCCTCTACTTTTCCTTCTTGGATGGAGACTTCTTATTCTTTCGGAAGCTTTTCTTGGAATGTCACTCCATATATGAAGCCAACCCTTGCCTTTTCTTCACTCTCGAATTTACATCGCTCAACTTTCATATCAATAAGGGGTTCCATTAATTTATTTGTAATACTTGCTTCCTCTTCCTCTTCCTCTTCTAAGAGCTCATCTTCACTACTAAGGGTGATTTCCATTCCTAATTAGCTAGGATCTATTTCATCAAGACTAGACAGACTCCCTAATTGTTTGTTAGATAATATCTCCACCAGTTGATCGGCTTGATTCACCAAATTTTATATACAAGCCTTTATTTCCTATTGCCTCATGTTGGATTCTTGAATAAACTCAATCATCATATCTTTCATAGTAGCAGTTATCTCCTCGCCTTCTTAAAATGTATGTTTATTCATGAAATCAACTATTGTCTCTTCTTCACTCTGAGATGGTTGGAAGCTCAGATTATACTCATCATATGCAAGTGAAGGAAGTCTCTTATCAAATTCACATTGACTAGTTACTCTCTTGGAAAGGCATTCCATTAGTTGATCTATAATACTTTCTTTTTTCTTCCGGAAGCTCTTTTTGAAAAATCCTTCCATTCATGAAACCCACCTTTGTCTTTCTTTATTCTTAAATTTGTGTCGGTCAACTTTCATTTCAACAAGGGTTTCCATTAATTTATCTTCCAGAGTTGTCTCATTAACTGGAAGTGCTTGGTGCCGTAAATATCCAGTTGGAGTATAATCATTCCATCCATACGTACAAGAATTGCTCCACTTTGAATTGTAGTTATTCTTGTACAACGCACCTTGAGGGTGATTGTACATGCTCTGTTTCTCCCATATATAAGTAGGTGCTTGACATTCGCGATTATACTGATAACTTGCACCAATGTTGCTACATGACTTGAATATTAGTTGAGTTATTGAAAACATGTGAGAACACCTCACTCTCCCATATGATATGTCATAGCTCGTGAAGGCACATTTTGACTCCCACAAAAGTCTCGTATACTCTATCCTTCCATTGCAAGTTATGGCTATAACAATGAATCATAATTCTTACAATAAACTACAGCTCAAGATCAAATAAAGAAATTTAAAAGATAATTAAATTAATAAGCCACAAATATAACAAGATAAAATAAAATAAACAAATGAAAAGAAAATAAATACAAAAGCAAATTTTAAATAAAATCTTCGACAACGGCACGAAAAACTTGATTAACCTATTTTGTAACGGTTAATATTGTAACAATCGTAAATGCATGACATAGTTGTAGCTATTACTGGTAAAGACTTGATCTAAAAAGTTGGAATTCCTAGATGTTCTTATTCATCTCATATCTTTGCTCTACTTTTTGATGTTGGTTATTGCCTTTTTGTGAGTTTAATGCTTTTAGATAGTATGTTAGGGTCTTAGGAGTGTATTGATAGGTGTAGATTGCATTGTATTTTTGTAGGTAATTTGTTGTGTGTTAGTTTATAAATATTTATGTTTTAAGTGTTTTTTTGGGTGAGAACATGTATTTGAGCTTTAATTATATATATATGAGGTTCTGTGATGAGTTTGTTAGTGTTTCAGGCTACGATTGTGCCTGCCATGATCGTGCCAAAAGCTCGAGCACACGAACAAGATTGTGGGGAGTCAGCCACGATTGTGACTGATAGTAGACGAACTGACCACGATTGTGACCTGCATGCAAAAAAAAGCGGGATCACTTCCAGATTCAAGTTTTTGAGGGACATTTCAGATCCCAGAAAGACACTAGGGTTACCTTAATTAGAAAAGAATATAAAAGCATTATAAAGTAACCCTAGAAGGAGTTCTATAATCAACCTACATTTGGAAACCCTAAATAGAGAGAGAAAGAAGAGAGAGAGAAAACAAGAAAAGGAGGGTTCTGATGCTGAAACTTCCCAGAATAGGTGATCTCCTGATGCCGTTGCTTTCTTGATTCGTCCAACCTAGGTTTCATTTCCTCTCCATTTCCCTTTTTACTCATTTAATGTGTAAGATTAAGATGAGTTGTATAGTTATGGATTTTGAGTTGTTAACGATGTTATAACTTTTCCTTTGAGATTTTGTTTATATTTAATCTTAATCTAATTGAATTGTGTTTATTTGGTTTGGGCGTTATGGATTAATGTATTTGCATGTTTTGATAACAAATTGAGAGGATGAGCAGCTAAAAATGATTAGATCGGATTAATGAGAGTTAGACGATCTAATTAACCACTTAATCAATCTAGTTGGTAATTTCATGGAGAGAGATCCTGTGTGTTGAACCTTAAATTTTTTTCTTTTCTTTTATTTATTGATTTATTTTATTTTCTTAGAAATTATTCATTAATTTAGCAAGCATAAGTAGAAAATATAATTTAGAATAGAAATGTTAGTATTTAAGTAGTAAGAGTATACAAGGGCAAATTTGGCAAGTCACTAAGCATAAAAGCCATAAAGCATTAAAGGAAGGGCAAAGTGGATTTGTTACAGTCATTAAGGATAGAATTGGAAGAAGAAGAGTAGTCTTGCTCTTAAAGAAGGAAGAAACGTGAATGAGGGAGAGAAGAAGAGAAATAAGAGCGATTTTGAGGTTGTTCAAGAAAAGAAAAAGAAAGAGGAAGAGAAGAGCTTCCATTTGAGCCAAACTTCTTTTTATTTGGTAAAGATTCAAGGTAAGTTCATTTTTAATTTTTTGAATTTTTGGAAGGATTTTGGTTTATGAAGCTTAGGGAATGCATGAATTTAAGTGTTCTAGAATTAATTTTAGTGAATATGCTTTGTGGGTTTTCAATTGGTATTCCTATTGAAGTGGGATTTTTGCCAATGTAAAAGGAAATCAAGAAGGGTAAGAGGAGCAAGAGGAGAGGCACATTTAAGCAAGTTTTTAAGCAAAAAATTTAAGGTGGTTTATATGTTTATAATTGAGTTAATGAGCCATAAATGTTTTTCCAAATAAATAGAGTTAAATTATTTAATACTACATTTAGTGCTTCTTGAATGATTTGAGAAATTGCTACATGTTTGATGTGTAAATCTTGATGATGATTTATGAAATGAAGATGGAAAAGGTATTTGAAATGTATCATGCTTATGGAAATTTTGTTTACGAAATGTGTCTTTTCGGACAATTGTTTACAAGTTATGAAATTCATGTTTATGTGGGTTAGTGGTGGTCCATTCTGTTATATCACGTGCACGTTGACCATGTTAAAGGCTTCTTTTGCCTACCCGTCTGTTTATGAACTACGTAAAACTATTATATGGATTTTTGATAGTTCATTCTATTGCCACTGGAGATTCGCAAGAACTCCCTAATGGACATACCAAAACCATTCTCATTACTTATGCTTTTATTATGTGTTGATAAGTTTAATGAATACATGATTTATATTGTTTATGAATTGTTTGATAAGTTGAGAATTTGAGAAATAAGTGTTTCATCGATTCAATGCAAATTTACTATAGCAATGAATATGTTAAATGGTTTTGCTTGTTTCTCTAATATAAACTTGTTACCCATGAGTTTTTTAAGCTCACCCCTATTCTGTACCTATATCTAGGTGATGAGCAAGAGATTGAGTGATCGAGTCAAGAGTTAGGGCATGACTCCAATTTGCATATTTTTGTATTTCAGTTAGTTATAAGAAACATAAGGTTTTAGCTGCATTTCAAGTTTTACTCGTTTATGTATATTTTGTATTTTGGATTATGAGATCAATGACGTATTGTGGCTTGAAATGCCCATTAAAGCTTTGTAAAAACTCTTTTCTTTTGATGTTAAATGAAATATGAATTGTGTATGGAGGATGTTGAGTTGAATTTGGGTATACTTAAAGAAGTTATCAACTTAAGACTGTTGGACCAATGGTGGTTGACAAATTAAAATTCCTTTATGTTTTGATAATAATAAAATATATAGAATTGGTTAAGA
>JAOSBK010000005.1:19358220-19376583 GCA_027568895.1 Erythroxylum shatona | reverse complement strand
TCCAGATTCTCAACCTAACTCAATTTCTACCTCTTCCATACCATTTCTAATCCAATTCTCACTCAATTTACTTCATAAATCCACCATAACTAAATCACAACTTAGCCTTGAACATTAGTCCACAAAATTGCAACACACACACTCAATCAACTATCATTTTCTACACTCATCTTTAATCACAAACTTCACTTCAAACCATCTCGATTTTCATACAACACATGTTATACTTACATTTATTACATCCTACCTCATCAATCATCAATTAAACAAGCAAATTTCATACCCATATACACCAACACAATTTGCATGCAATTAGGTTCACAACCATCACAAATAATACATTTAATTAACAATTTATAACATAAAGCACAACCTTACCTACTTAAGCTTCCACTTTCTTCAATTCTTCAACAAGACACCAACTCCTCTACCTTCTAACACATATACGATTATCATCATCATAAGGGGAAAAGGCTTAGGTTGCTTTTGGTGAACAAAAGAAGAGAGAGCAAGGAAGATATAAGAGCTTTTATGAACACTAACCAATAGGAGAAGACCAACGAAGAAGATGGGAGAAGGAGAGGCTACGTATATGATGGAGAACTTTCATCTAATTCACCTTTTTAACTCATTCTAAGGAAAGCATCGTGAATGAGTAGCTTTGTATTAACCTAAATACATAAGGTGACATGTTAGGAAAGTGACAAATGTCACTTGCCACATGTCACCCTCTCATTTGTTCACCTAATTTCTTCCAATTAACTTCCAATTTCTAGTCCAATTTCTCCCCAAAATTCCAATGGCTTAAAATTAATAATTCATAAAGTCATGTATCTAATTTCCAGTGCCATTGAACAGTACTTTTTACTACCGCTAACTAGTCAGTCTGCCACTTGGCATTTTTTCTAGTCCGAAAAAGTACCCCGAAAATTTTCAGAAAAATTTCTAAAATTCTCCAAAAATTCAAAACACACAAAGACCCACTCCAATTAAATTTTCAAGCACAAAAATCATATTTTTCATAATAATCACATTAATGACACATATACCAGGAAATGCCATGAATGCATGTACAATCATTATATATGCAAAATTTACTATTCACGTATATATATGAATGCATGAACATAGCAAAACAATTTTAAACACTCATACCTCGTTCTAAATGACTATTTTACCCTTCCCATCGGTGATGGGATGTTACATTTTCAATATCCTCAATTGTTTGGATCCTCAAGTGCATAATTTAATTTTCAGGACAAAATTCCTTTAAGAGGGTGAGATCTGTAAAGCCCATCATTAACCAAATAAAACAACCTAACCCAACCCATAACTAATAAGTTGTATAATAGACAACATTTGGAAATAAACACTAAGTTGTATAGTAGACAACATTTGGAAATAAACACTAAGACAACCAAAGACAATCACATTCTTTCTTCATCCTTCTCTTCATTTCTTAACTGGTAAGTGTGTCTAAAAACACCCTCTTTCTCTTGCATGTGACATTTCTCCTATCCTTCATTGTACTTGTTTTGAGGAAAATTTGAAGGAAGTTGTGGAAGTTAATAGCCCCAAATCTCTTAACACTTAGGTAAATCTCTAGCTGTCATTTTATTGTTTTTGTGATTTTTTATAATCCTACACTATAGTTGGTTTGCATGTTATGGTTGATTGGCACAATAATTGAAGTTGCATCAAGGGATAATAATGGAGAAAAACTAGCTAGACAATGAGGGGGGAAAAAGGAGACATGAAAAGAGGAGAGGGTGAAGAAGATGTCACCTTTTGAAAATTTAAGTTGCATGAAGGGGTAGAATAGGAAATGCAAAGAGTGAAGGGGTGAATATAGAATTTACTTCCAAGAAGGGCAATTTTGATATTAATTGAAATGGATCAGGGTAAAATAGGACTTTTAATTAGTTGAAAGATATTTTAGTAATTATGGTATATAAGATAGTAAGGATATTATTTTTATAATTAAGAATAAATTAGAACAGAGAATAATGTTGGATTATTAAGTGTAATTTGGTCAAAAAAATTTGTAAATTAGTCTAATAAAATTTTGTAAATTCTAGGTCTAATTAAGAAGTAGTTTGGACTATCAATTAGTTGAGTCCAAAATCGAGGTAAGGATAACTTTGGACGTTACTCTTAAAATAGAGTATCGTTTTGTTATTAATAAATTATATTTTGAATTATTCACTGATTAAATTATTGATTAATGGTTTCATAAATGAATTACATAGGGTTTCGTGTTTATATTTTGTGTTGAGAATTTAGACCTCCCGAAGCCACACCTAAAGATATTTTATAGAAAAAATATTAGAAAATAGAAAAATAATAACAACACAAGAGAATTTACGTGGAAACTCCCAAATCGGAGAAAAATTCACAGGCATCGAGAAGAAAATCCACTATATGAAAATATCCTTACAATCACACAATTTTTCCTTTCACCCAATCCCCCAATATACAAACACACCTACAAAGAAAAACCCAAAATAAACACTCCAACTCTCACCTCAAAAGAAGAATTTAACTAGTGTTAAATTTGTCATACAAATCTTTGACTTTATATTGGTGCATTAACCAAAGAGGTAGTAACCTCCTTATATAGACAAGAGCCTTACCCAAATTGCTTTCCCCTAACCAATATGAGACAAACAAAGGAGCCAAAACTCAACAATCTCCACCTTGATGACTTTGGTTGATCTCACAACCACATTTCACCTCAACAAAGATCTCCTGAAAATAGCATAACTCTCAATGTAGAGAATTATCATACTTTACAACATTATGCTCCACTATAAAAGCATACCCACTCAGAATAAACTAATTCCAAGCCTTTTACTTCAGCACATGTCAAAAATAACCTTGTTGAAAAATTATGGTGCAACTCTCATGTTTGGCTTTCCTAGAAGTTCATCAGTCATCGACATAAATTCTACCACATTCCTTGCATTAGTGCCAAACTAATACCCGTGTACAAACTTGTGGACTTACTAACAGTAACACATCCTCTATTATGGCAACATTGGGATTAGTGACATATCATGAGAATGTACATGCCTCCCTTTTTAGAGAACAAAACATCATTCATGGAGACAATGTTAGCGACATTGTCAATCTCTCCATTAATTGATCCAGAGCCTCTTACCGAACTCGCTCCACCTCTCGGACAATTTTTCTTTACGTGCCCAGATTGTCCACACATCCAATATACTATATTTTTCTTCGTGGAGTTCTTTTTCCGATATCCAGCTACCACTAGAGCTGAGTCTTCAGAAGGAACATTTCTTCCACCACCCAGTCTTCTCTCTTCTGAAAAGAGTTTTTCGGTAACTAAAAAAAACTATCTTCTCCTTCCCATGAATCAAAATAGGTTTCATGTGTTCATATGAAGGTGGAAGAGACCAGATGAGTCTCAAAGCTTGATCCTTATCATCTATATGAACTCCAATTGCCTCCAGTTCAGAGACGATCCCATTCAGAATACTTAAATGATCTAAAATTGTAGTATCTTCCCTCATCCGAAGTATATGAAACTGCTCCTTTTGGTACACCTAATTTAAGACGCCCTTTGTTTGATACAATTTGTCGAGCTGTTCCCAGAGCTCCTTTACTGTAGATATTTCATGCACATTCGCAAGGACATTCTTAGCTAAACACAATCGCATCCCACTTGCTGCTCTCAAATCCAAATCCTCTCAATCTTCATCGCTCATACTAGATCTATCTGTACTAGCCGTTTTGCCAGTATCACTAATAGTAGTGTTAATATCAGGGATTTGTCTGCCTTTCAATGCCTTGTGTATCCCTGACTGAGTCAAAATGTCCCTAACTTGTACTTGTCACAAGCCAAAATTGATTCTCCCGTTGAATTTCTCCACCTCAAATCTAAGAAGATTCGAAGCCCTATTTCCTGACTTTTTCTTGTGCTCTTCTACCTTAATAAATTTTACCGTAGAAATGAATAATACATCAGGTAAATTCTCAGAAAAGAGAGGCGGGTCACAAAGGACACACTTAAATACCAAATCTTTTCTTAGTCAGAACTTTCCTAGACATGCACTTCCACACTACCACACCAAAGTTTCACCGTACCAAATGAAACTTTCTGAATAAATTCTTTTCTGATGTGGAAGATCAGTCAAAATTGCAACCACAGAACATATTCAAAATTTTCAAGAAAAAATACACCTTAGCTCTAATACCAATAGTTAGGAATTTAGATCTTCCGAACCCACACTCAAGGATATTTTATAGATAAAAATATCAGAAAATAGAAAAATAATAATAACACGAGAATTTATGTGGAAATTCCCAAACCAGAGAAAAAACCACGGACACCAAGAAGAAAATTCACTATATAAAAAATCCTTACAATCACACAATTTTCCTCTCACCCAATCCCCCAATACACCAACACACTCACAAAGAAATACCCAAAACAAACTCTCCAACTCTTAACTCAAAGGAGAAATTTAACTAGAGTCAAATTTTTCATATAAATCTTTGATTTTGTATTGGTACATTAACCAAGGAGATAGCAACCTCCTTATGTAGGTAAGAGCCTTGCCCCAATTGTTTTTCCTAACCAATATAGGACAAACAAAAAAACCAAAACTCAACATTTTGTTGTCTATATTGAAGAGTATTGATTGTTAATTCAGCGAAATGTGTTATTAAATAGAGACGGGTTGATAATATGTTGTGAATAATTGATAAAAATCGAGAACTGGTAGCTTGCCTAGGATAAGCTATATTTAATGATCTTATACGGATAGATTGTGTCAATATAAATGAGTAGTGGCTAGGTATCTACCCATGGAGCAGATATTGGGGCATTATGTCCTTAAACGTCCTGTGTCGATGGCCAGGTGTCAGAGTAGTACCGAGATATCCTGAGTCTTAGGAATATCCTAAATTGATGGCTAGGTAATGAAATAATATCTGGGTATCAACAGAGAGTAAGAAATTGATTACATGTCCACTTGGTGAGAGATTATGATGACATGAGATGAGATGACTCAGTAGACCATTGAATGTAAGCCTACTAGGCTAAACGGTCTCGAGCAATTCAATTAATTGGGAGTCACAATTATGAATGAAATTGAGCAATAATCGCCTTCGCCCGTAAGAAGTCTTGTGAACAACCTCAATAACCTGGAACATTTGAAGAACTCGTCCCAAATAAAGTAATTGATATAGGAGACAAAAAACTTCTCATGGTGGAGTAAAGGACTGGTCTAATAGGTTTAATATATTATGTTCTCATTCAACAACTGATTGCAGTTGTCAAAGAAAGGCAAACCATTCAAGGACGAAGAAGAATAAGAAGCCAAGAGGAATGAACACGAAGCGCAAAACAAAGGCAGAAAAAACAAAATTTCAAACCAAGATAGAAGCGAAAATCCAGGTCAATCGTCACCAAATATAGAATTCAAACTTCTTTTATGAGACAGTAAGCATTTCAGTAGCTTGGACCTCTTTTTAATGCAAACGTTTACGATTCAGAAAAGAAAAATTGTTCGTTAACAAGGCCATATGTATTATGCTATTTGAATTAGATTTTGAAGGGTCCATGTGACAAATTTAGACACAACGGAATTATACTTTAGATTATATTCAATGTCAATAAATAGTAACGGAATTTCTTCTTTCTTTTCTTAAATTCCTTTGTTTCATTAGAAAAACTAAAATACGACTATTACCTACTCCGGTGACCAATCAACATCATCATCATCATCACATCCAGTCCGAAGTACCGCAATAAAGCGAAATCTGGTGAACAATCAACAATGATGAGAAAAAGGAAAATGATTGTGCATGCTAACAAGAATGACAATTATGATTGAGATGAGAGAATCAAACGTTACACACATTATGCCTAAAACTTCAGCATCTCATTTGACTAGCATAACATTCAGACAAGTCTTCATCAAATCTAGCTGCGCTCTATTCACTGTACACATTTGAAGTCAAAGATATACGAATGAAAATTTTAGTTACACCAGATCTCCTTCCTAAAAGATTTAGAACCATCAGTTTGAAACATTCTTCTGCTTTAGACATTCAGCCACTACCACTTCATTCCACACCTGCTTGTTACCTTAATGCACACCATCCTTTAAGACAGTCAGTATAAATAAGTCTCTCCAGGCAAATATACTTGACCGAAGCTAAAAGATTTCTGATTCGATTGTACCCCACAAGTTCACAGATCCTGAGATCTATAAGAGATTGAACCACATGTTCTTAGTTTTCTTTCATATCTTGCCTTAACTTTCCACGTTCCAAAGGAAGAAGAGACAAGATCCACTTTCTGCCGAATAAAATACGACGTTAAATATTATCATAGTTATTTATTCATGTCAGTTCTCATGCCACATATAACAACTTAAGATCCTGCAGAGGGATATTGACATCCTATAAAAGCATTAGGTAATTCAAAAGCATCAGCTATTTGAAAAGACAGAGAGTGGGTGGCAAAGGAATTGTGCTAAACAAGATTGGCATTCCTTAATGGCTCAAAATTCAAACAACGACTGCTCTCCATTTTCATAAAATAGAATCAAAACACTAAATGTGGATCTACTGATCATAAACATCATTTCCAAATACCATTCTACTTTTGTTGTTTCTGGCATCCTAAGGAAGATTACCTGGTACCTTCGCAGAATTTAAAACAATTGTAAATAAATTGTTAAAGTTCTGGAGATAATCATGGTGTGACATAAATGCTCGTAGCAATAAACTTTCACAGACACCAATTGTTTCAAAGGAATTGCATACTCGTAGGCAAACCATTAGTGCTGTGGAGAATAACTGTCTCATAGACTTATTTTTTGTGCAACATGATCTCCAAGAATTTTAAACATGCTAAAAGTTTCATGCGCCACAACTTTTGAGAAGACAAATAGCTAGATCCAAATAAGGCCAACGTCAGCTAACTTGTATATGCTCACTGCATTATCATTTTGAAACAAACTGACTAAGAAAATGGCCTTTAAGTTCATAGATTAAAAATCAGAACATAATAACAAAACTTTTTCATGAGTGACTACGCAAAGTTGATGGCTTACAATATTGTATCTGCCACATAAAATATTGGAAGCCTTCCCAAGTCTACACCTTTCCATTTGTTTCGTTGGGTGAAAATGAACTGCTCAGACCCTGAGCCCGTTGCAGTCAATACAAACTGCAAATTACATATGTTACCAGCTTTGACCAAACATTTTTTGAAGAATGAACCCTGAGGCAAAAGGAATAGTAAAAAATTAACATTAAAAAGGGAAAAGTTATGCACCAGAGGGAAAAGAATAGCCATAACGCCGTAGCTCACAAGAGGTGAGAAGAAGAATATAGCCAGAACACAAGGGCTTCCTGAAAAGTCAATTAAAAAGTTACTACTGATGGACTATCTTGAGAATAGGTAACAAAGAACCGTTGTGAAGAATAGAGGAATTGAACAGAGCATATCAAACCGGTAATAAACCAGTATATCTTTTAAAGAAATTTTATTTTCTCCCTAATATTTCGTATTCTTTAATCACTTGTCTGCTTCTTATGACCATAAAGAAAAGAATACTCACTTCTCAATTCGATTTTCTCATTAAACGTAAAATTTCATGAAAGATATAATCTCAAATGATAAGGGGAATGATGAAGTTGAATATAAAGTAATATGATATAAAAAAGACCAGTCAGTGAATAAGTCTAAGATCAATAGAAGACAAATTATTCACACACAAAAATGCAACATTGAGAGGAATAATTTTGCAATATGGAAAATTCTGTTGGAATTTGATCAATCTACAATTAAGCAACAATTTAACAAATAATGTTTTGAGGTTGTGAGAACCAGTTGAGTTTTAGACTAAAGGACAAACATATAAGAGTTAACTGATAATATGCTTTGACCTTTGATAGGAAAATGGAACAAAATAGAATAAAAAATGGGAAGGCAGATGAAGCAATTAACATAGTACATCAGTAATATTTGCAGATATCAATCGATAAATGTATAATGAGAACAAGATCTGAAGACTTGGGTTTCACCACTTTGAAATGACAATCTTTGTCGTCTTGTTAAGGAAGATATGAGAGAGTAAAATAGCAGGTGAGGGTTGGGCAGGGATGAGAAAATATCATGAACAGTATAATTGCAATGTTAAAGACACATGAAGTATGAAGAAGATCATGAAATCCTGTCATACAAGAATTGGCAACAAAAGATTCCATATTACCAAAACCAGCGAAAAAGGCCCAATTAGATTCGAAGAAGTCCAGCCTTCTATCCAAAGACACTTCGGATAAATTCCACTTATACCTAGTAGGTTTAAGAACGAAGTAAGCAATCTGCCAGAAAAAATAAAATACAACACAAAAATGATGAGCAATATCACCCACTCGAAACAGTAGTATGCATACATCCAGGAAAGAAGAATAAAGTTGATTGCCTTTCCCACATATGGTATGAACCCTGTAGCATAAACCTGCGTGCAATTGTAAAGTAAGTAGGCAATTGGAGAACACATAATGAAGTGCAACAAGTTAACTGCAATCAAAATTCTATCTGCTGATAGCATATAGACATAGAAGGTGAGAGGTGGAAATTGAAGAGTTGATGCACGACGATGCACTGAGATAAGATTGTGAAAAAGGCAAGAGAAAGATTCCTAAATTATGTAAGCATGCAAGTGAATGTAGAACATAACCTCCAGAAAGAAGAAGATACCGAGCAATGCAGAGTAGACCTGCTCTCCAATTCCAATCATGATTCTGCAGAAAATTAAAGCAAAGTAAGTAAATCTTAAGAACTTGTAGCCAAGGACAAGTATTCATTTCAACTTTCAAGTTTAAAAGCTACCCGCCAAGTCCATCAGGCTTTCCCGTCAGAGGTGTATTTTCAGATTTTACCACTTCACTACTTGCAGTTGGTTCTAAAACATTGAGGTCATTTCTGCCCATGGCACCAAATCCATATTTAGCAATGTCGTTGTACCTTCATTAGAAAATAACATTACAAATACACAAAATTAAAATTTGAAAAGTAATATTTCCAATATAATAGCAAACTTACAACCACACATACATATGTGATAGACAATGTACAACACACTCCAAACCTCTTAACTACTTTACATAATTTACTTAGTGAATGCATAGTCATGCTTTAAGACATCATAAAACTGTTTAGTGACCACAATTAGTGTCAGAAATTGGCCAATCGTTATCCATCTCATAGGTAACATTATCCTACATCGGGGCTATTAAATATATAATAGAAAAATAGTCTATGGAAACTAGAAAGAGAGACTTACCACAGAGAGCTAAGAATAAAACTGAATAGGTACAGGGGGTAGAACCAGAACAACTGCATGTAATAAGAAGATAAGGAAATAAATCCACCACAACAGACATTAGATAAGATATGCTTTCAAAAACATAAACACGCATCAAATAGAGCTATGGTATGCTTTTTCTTTTTTACTCTGTAAGAAAGAAGTGGCGTATTTTTCAAGCAAATTGTTATAGCACAGCCTTCCAATGGAAGATGATGTGCCACCTTTTCCTTATTTTTTCATGCTTCTCTGTAAAGCAGAACAAAAAGAGTCTGAGAAATAGCCTACAAACAGCTAGTCTCAAGAAAAACAGTTAATGAAAAAATGAATTCCATGATAAATAATTGAATTTCAATTAGATCCACTTGCATAATTTGTAGAATTGACAAGCTAATTCTCATTCAATTTCTTAGTTAGTTTACCTAGATATGCCACTGATTCATTCCAGTATTTACCAATGTATCCTCATCAATTACACTTGGCATCGGTTGTCATAAAGCTCCATAACTTAGTTCTTTTGAGGAAAATAGAATGGATAGTTTTCTCAATAGTCATTCTAACTTCTGAACTGTCGACATGTCAATGTTACTGTAACTAAAGTTAACGTAACAACAACAAAAAAAAGTTTGAAGAATATGTAAGGCATTCTTTTTCAATTTATGTTTCCTCATTTGCATATTTTTCATGGTGTAAAAGTTTATAGAGGAAGTATATCTGTAAGGAAACATGATTAAAACGAACCGCAACTCCCAATCTGTAAGGAAACATGATTTAAACAACCCCCAACTCCCAGAGCATAAAGAAAATGAGGAAGGCAGGTGTTGAAATTTTTATCTTTTGCAGCAAAAAATGGACATAGTAAGCCTCCAACAAGTTTATTCCAACAGGGCTATGTTCTGCATTTAAATGTTCATTCAATCGTAAGAACATAGTGTTGTTTTTGAATATCAACCCACCCTAAGGGTCATATGCTCATTGAACCCACTAGCCAGGTGTAAGGATGACATAAGCATTTTGTTTCAGCATACAAAAGAACAATACCACTGTCAACTGTGTATGATTATGCTTATTAAACTCTGTCCACCCTAGACAGCATAAATTCTCCTATTTTCCCTATATCGACATAAAAAGGAGGAGTACCAACAGTTAAAACGGTTATCATAAATTCATAAACAAAAAAAAAAAAAAAAATTAAAATTAGAACCTCATACTTACATATAAGAGTTGTATGAGTCCACGGCGTAAGAAGGAATATCGTTTCAAAATATTGTCAAACGAACAAGATTCCTGAGAACTAATCTCTGAACAGCGATCAGGTAATATCCATTGCAATGTTGGGGTGACAAATGAATCTAGAACAAAAATACTGCATGGTAGAAACATTATGCATATACAAATTAGAGTCCATAGTCACTGAATGAAAATTACCAAGAAGATGTCAGGGAAAGCCTATAGAGCATCAAATGGCTTCTATTTCATATGTAATTTAGAGAACACTAACTTTTCCTTTAAGGGACATGACGATAGTAGGATCGTCTCAATGGCATAACATAAATAAAATCACTCAATAGTTTACAAGTCCATGCAAACTACATATGGGTTATTGTGTACCTGCCTTAAATTTCCACGAAAAAATAACATGTTGATTATGTATCATCTTATAACTCAAATGTGCACTTGATAAAGGCATTAACAGATGCTAACCTACTGTTCTGTCAGACTAACAACCACCTATCAAGGTGCCAACAAGAGTTATAATATTCACTCATTATCATATAGAAACTAGTCAGCTTTGATAATATGTTGCAATGCAAGTTTAAGATTGAAATGGACTAGCAATCTGCAACATAACTTGCCCGATAACTTACATAAGAGGAAAAGTTAGCTACATTCAAATCGAAAGTGCAATATATATTTGCTATCCTTATATAACTCAAAAGCCATCAACTTACAACAATTAAAACTCTACAAGACACTATCATTAATAGGCAATTAAAACTCTACAAGACACTATCATTAATGGTTTGTTAGGCTCTGACCATATAAAGTATTATCTTCGATCGTATAGAAAACAAAAGCACATTTTGCAAGTGAGTATATATCTCTCTCTTTGCAACCACAAAAACAAAGAATGAAGCTGCAAATGGTACAAAACATATCAGATATTTCTTAAAACAACTGGAACTCAAATCGCAAAACAATTTCCAATTATGTTTTTTCATATGTTAATCATCAAGATCCTGATTCTGTTATAGGAGGGACAAAATTATCTAATGAGTCAAACACCAAGCTGGACCCTATACAGGCACAGTCAATAATCTTTATGCACACCGTAGAAACGGGTATCAAAGTGGCTTGTTTTGCGTCTTATGTTTGATGCTGGGCAGCAAAATTAAGCTTGCAGCCTCCGATCACCACAAGTTAAATAACAGGCTAGATCATCAATAATATGCATTTAAATATGTAGCTAGAAAAATTTACCTCCCTAAGAAAATAAAACCATTCAAGAGAAAACACTGTCCCGTCCGAATCAAAAGCTTCCTTGACCTGCACATGAAGGGATTACAAGTACCACTTAGAAAACAAATCCCACAGCTAGTTTTCACCCATAGTTCCAAAGAAAACGAAATTTTAAATTCCTGAAAAACAAAATCAGTTCTTTGTTTCTATTTGAGGTGAATCCAGCAGAAAGTTAGTTAGTCATGGAAGGAGGGGTAAGGAACCTGGAACAGAGAATAAAAACACTGTGAAGGCAACAAGCTTCTCTAAAACCCTCAAGCCATAACAAGGAAGCTTTCTTGAATTTGGAACTCATCACCTTAATTAACTCTTGCTTTCCTTCCATTGTTGACATCAACTCTAAGAGATGGAGACACAGAACGTATGCAACAAGGCTGCACCCAACCACTTCGTATGGCGATACTAGGTGTATACGTTACCGTATCTCTTTGTGTTTACTTTTGACTGTTAACTTATGTTACGAATTTTATTTATTTATACTGTAAGTGTAACCGAGCTAATTTGAAATAATTTGATTTAATATCGAATTTGGATATTCATATTCAATTGAGTTTATATTCAGAAATCAATAATTGTTTTTGGGATTTAGTCAATTATGATAAATTCACTAAGTCTAATTAAGAGCGACTCAAAGTTAATTAATTAAATTAAGTTTAATTAAAGTTGAATATTTAAATTATATTAAATTTGAGTTTAAATTCAAATTTAAACAAAATATTTCCTCTATTCCCATCTCTAATTTTTATTATGAATATTGTATACTGATTGATTTTTTTACAAAGAAAGGTAGTAAATAAATTAAGAAATGACAGTCATAACCAATACAACTCAAGCAAAATATAAACATCATAAGTAGTCAAGTAAAAATATCTTGTTGCTAAAAGAGTAGCCTAGTAGCTATGCAACCAATCGTAGACATTAAGGGTAAGAATAATTAAAAGCAACTAATATTTGTTTACTCAATTTATCTTGAAAGTCTTTTTGATTACTTTCTTTCCAAATGTGATAAATGACAGTGCCAAAAGAGATTCTAAATCTAATAACTGCCTCCTTACATTTCCAATTTAAACCAACACTCCAATTTACAATATCAATCTCATTACTCATTAAGCAAGAGAGATTGTTAAGACTTAAGATTAATTTTGCGAATGTATATTAAAAGAACAAATGGTAGAAATTGAAGAAGTACATAAATTTTATCTTTGATGTTTCGCTTATCATTGATAGTCAACCAAATAATAAAGGAGACTCTTTGAGAGACTTCCTTGCTCCAACTAGAATAATTTGCAATAAATAAGGATATAAAGAAGCAACTTTTATCTTTATTCATTTCCAATCTAGACGAGTCTTTAAAGCATCTTAAGGTATTCATTAAGGCACTAATTGAGTTAAAATGCAATAAGTCATCATCAAATAAAAGGCTATAAATTTTAAGATACTCACATTTGTAATGATATTTAAAGCTCCTTTTCATGATTCATAAGTCTTAATAAGACTTCCATACAAGGCTTCCATGCCAAGTATGAACAAGTAAAGAGATAGAGGGTTACTTTGCCTTAGCCCTTTAGCACTATTGAAGAATCTAGTACCTTAACCATTAACTGACATAAAGTAAGATACCTTGGAAGTGCAGTAGGAGAATGAACAGACCTTGGAGAAAAACAAAAGCATGCATAACATTAACAAAAGTCAAGGACCTTATTGAAGTCCTCTTTGATATCACAACTCTTGAAGGAATGCTTCTTATTATAACTTCTGCAAAATTATTGAGCTAATAACACATTATCACCAATTGATCCTCTTGAAGTAAAGGCACTTTGAGGGGAGTGATCAATGGCTGTAGCACTTCTTTAAGCTTAAAAACAAGGATTTTCGTAATTTTGTAAATTATATAGTGCAAGATATAGGTCTAAGGTTCTTTAAAGTGCTATGATTAGGGATCTTTGGCATTCAGGTGATAAAGGTTTTGTTTATTTTTTTAAGCATGTGACCATTATTAAAGAACTCCAACATAGCATGAATAACCAAATGTTTCAACAAATGAAAAGATTTGTGAAAGAAATGAGCATTAAGACTATATGGACTCGAGAATTATTGTTATGAAGAGACAGAGGGCTTCCTCCACTTCAAAATCAGTAATATGTCTGATTAATAAATTTGCATTAATTGAATAAAAGTTTATCATATATAAATGATCGTAACATTTGAATTGACAAGGAACAGTTCGATAAGCACCTAAGGAATTTTTTAAACAAGATGATAAGTGGACTACAAAAAATCAAACTAGGTTGAGATAATAAGCCCATCATACATTATAAGATAAGTAATTCTCTTATGATTCCTTCTAGAAAACATGAATTTATAGGGAAAAAAAGAAGTATTTATGTCCTCATGCTTAAGCCACTAATTCCTTGTCTCTTTTTGAAAAAAGAACAATAAAACTCAATAGCTTGCACATAATTAAGTAAAGCCCTGTTTTCCTCCATTTATACCAAGGCAAAGAAAGGATCTTGATAAAGCATTTGTTTCCCCTTATCCAGTTTATCTTTAGATGAAAAAAATAAATTGTGTATCATTTTATTTCCTCTTTTATAGTAATTTGAGTTCTTTAATCTTCTGTAGATTCCCTATACAAACGAAAGACATATGTCAATCAAAATGATGAGTCATCCCTTTTAAGGTCACATTTTCAAACTTAGGATCATTATTCAGATAATTATTAAATCAGAAAAGAAAGCACCTAGCCCTTTTCAAGTTAAGGCCATTAATGAATATTAGAGAATGATTAGAAAAATGAAGGATTCCCATTTAAAGCAACAATTTTAAGGAAATTATTTAGTTAAAGATTCTTTATGATAACTCTGTCAAGTTTTTCTTATAAACCATCTCCATTCTTGCTTATTGTTCCATGTATAAAATTTCCCCTACATTTCTAGTTTAGTGATGCCTAGATTGGATATGCAATTATAAACATCTTGCTTGTGGTTCTTTAAGGAAAAATTACCTTTAGCTTTTAAAGGACAAAGTTAACTATTAAAATCACCAGCAGCATCTAAGGACCATTTATGCTAGTAGTAATCTCCTTAAACTTTTGTGGTAGGAAAGCTCTCTAGAAAATAAAGTTAGAGCCATATACAAAGGATATATGAATACAAGCTCTTTCCTAAGTCAATTCCATGTCTAATGTGTTATTTGATTTATAATTCTAGAGTTCTCAATCTTTACCTTACTAGGGCTAGAAGAAATCATAATTATACCATAATGATGAGCATAATTATTAGAAATAATAGTCCATGAGTGATAAAAAAATTAATCTTATCCATGAGTAATAAAAAATTAATCTTACCCATCCCATTGTATCTTAGATTAATTTTTAAAAGAGAACATATGAAGGGGTTTATATCCTTCAAATAATTTCTTGTTGTTTAAGCCCCTAACAATCTAACGCAACAAATTCATATCAAGATTTAAGAGAAGACATTATTTCAACCACCACTGTGACCTACATGCCCATGTGGAGACTTACATGATCGTTTAAGTGAGATACATAGTCGTATATCTTGGTTTTGTAGCTCACTAAGAATGTGTAACTTTATGATTTCTGCCAAATTTAATATACATAGTTACTTAATTACTCTTGTAGATAACTGTGTATAACTATACCCTAATTTTACACTATAAAAGGGCAATTAAGATGCCAAATATGGTATCCACAGATTAAAGACATAAGAGGAGATAGATTCCGTTCTCTTTTGAGAGTTATGAGCAACCAAAATTCTTCTTTCCTAATCAGAGAGGATATTGAGGATGGTGAACATGTTTAGGCATTGATCAATCTTAGTAATGTTGTTCTTAAGTCTCTTTTGTAATTGATTATATTGTTTTGTCTTTGAAGTTTGGGATTTATGTATAAACAATTTAGATAGGCCTGCTAAATTGTTCATATATGTATTCATTGCCAGAATCAAGATTGCAATCGATAATTGTTGTAAATCTAATTCATGTGTAGTAAAATAATGGTTATGCATCATTAAGGATTGGTAGCACGCTGTAACACTACTCAAAATACATAGACTTAAAATTATGGCTATTGATAAGTCTAAGTAGATCCTACAGAGAGTTTGTGTAAAGTTTTTAAATGAAAATAATCAGTGTTTAGGTTATAAGGGGTTAGTTTGATTTCAAATAAAAAATAAAATAAAACTAAACTAACAAAAGCAAATGAAAGAAAACATTAAAAATGATGAATAAGTTAAGGACCTAGTCATTGGTTCAATCTCGACCTACACATAAGTAAAGATATTTCATTGAATTATTGTTCTATGTATAACATACTTCAATATCAACCTACAGATAAATAAACATACTTTAATCTAGCAACAATTAATCATAGGTTAACGATGAGCTCTATTAACCTCGGTTTTCTCTTAGTTCATATTGAAGATTCTAGCAATATCTAAACACAGCAATTACAAATTGTGTTCAAGATTCTAGCAATGACTTCTTACATAAACAATCTAATGATAACAAGCATACGATCATTCATACATGAAAACTCAAATCCATAAGCATAGGATAATCTAAACAATTCTTAGAGAAAGAAAGAATAACAAATATAAAGAGGGAATGCTTAACTAGGTTCTTTGGCATTGATATCACCTTCAAACTGGTGTTAGGAAGTTTATCCCTCTATGGGTCTCTAAAGGATGAGAGATTTGCCCCTTCTTCCCTTACAAAATCGAGACTTCACTCCACCAAAAGTTTTATAAACATTTCATACATTTTTTATCGCCGCAACATTGTATTTATAGTCAATGTCACAGGCGTGAGCTATCTTGACATAGGCGTGAGTGAGTTTCATGCGTGACTAACATGCTCATGCCCATGACTTTTATGTCATGGTCATGAGCAATTTTCTGCACCTTTCATGCTTAATGTTTTCAACATATGCTCTTCATTTTATGCGTTTTCTTGTCTTCTCTTACTTTAATCCTTCTCCTTCTTCTCTATAAAGACAAGTGAGTGTGAATCTCAAGAAGACGACTCAAAGAATATGCTTTTAGCTCACTTTAGCCCTTATGCTTCTAAATTGTACCTAATACTAAATATGAACTAAAGTGAATTTCATAAGCATTTCATAGCAATATTCACTAAGTGTTATAAAATAAATGTATACTCAATTAAGCACATGTCAATTTCTCCCACACTTAACTTTTGATCATCCTCAGGCAAAATATCAAAATCAAAGTCACAAACCCAAAACACTTATTTTCCATACTTCCCAATAATAGATAGTCATAGGTAATAAGGAATAACTTTCAAAAACCATAGCAAGAACTCGATATTCAATGTTTCCACTCATGATCAGTCAACATTCCTCACCTTGCAATCTAGAAGTAGACTTGACAAAACATGTTTAAATATGATAAATTCATAGGTACACTTAAACACCATTCATGATCATGACATTCCACAACTTTGCATATCATTTCATTTCTCCACCAATAAGATTCACATATATAATTATGAATCAAAGGACTTTTTAAGGTTGTAATGTGGGCAAAGGTTAAGTTGAGATGTATTTGGGTAGTGTACCATAAAAGTCATCAAAGCTAGTGAAATGAAAAGGCACTCAATATACCATCAAGCGCAAAAACCAAAGTTTACTAACAATTGTGTACATCAACTATGATGAACACAAAAACTACATTTCATAGGTCAAATTCAAGCTCTCATACTACAAACCACATTAAGCATAAATCACTTAGAAGGGATCACTCATAAAAATCAATGATAATGATATATTGAAACTATAAGGGGTGAACCTTCCAAAACAACATCTGCTTCACATACAACATACTCAAATCACCCATTCAATACAACTTTAAGAGGAGAAACTAATCATGAATAACTTTTCAAAACAATTGGCACTTTCTCTTTGATACTTTTATTTAAGGGGCTGTTTGGTTCTACTTTTGTTTTTCTGTTTCCTGCTTTTGGTTTCTGTTTCCTGCTTTTGGTTTCTGTTTTTTTCCTAAAAAAATGAAAACCTGTTTGGTTAAGATTTGTAATATAAAAACTGAAAACAAAAACCTGTTTAGTTGATATTTCTATTAAAAAATTGAAAACAAAAATATGTTTGATTTTATTATCATGTTTCTATTTTTTAATATATATCAAATTTAATTTTTAAATTTGCTAATCTTCACATCATTTAATGTGGAAAAGGCTTTGAAGCCAAAGTTTAAGCTGTTCTTATAACTTAAAACTATTACGAAGACAATAAATAAGTTGAAGATTAAACTTTACCTTTGATAAAGCCTCTGTCATGGCGTGAAGAAAAGGCTTGGATAAAGTGCTACGTTAAATAGCATGAAATGATGTGAAGACAAAGGTTACTTTATATTATTAAACTCATTATTATTATTATTATTATTATTATTATTATTATTATTATTATTATTATTATTATTATTGTTGTTGTTGTTGTTGT
>JAOSBK010000005.1:19330954-19347263 GCA_027568895.1 Erythroxylum shatona | reverse complement strand
ATGATTCAAGGGGGAAAAGGTGGAGGATGATGAAAGCTTCCTTCCAAGCTAAGACAAATTCGAAAATGAAGAAGATTGAGGTAAGAGATGAGTTTTGATCTTTGAGTTGGGTTATTTGGCTTTAGATTGGTATGGGTTTATGAATTCTCAAGTCAATTTTGGAGAATACATAGTTTAGTTGGTTCAATTTCGGATGTTTAATTAATTAGGGTTTATGTCTTGAATTAGGGGAAAATTAAGGAAGGGCTTTGGAGAAATTGAAGCATGGGACAAGTTTCAAGCATGGAAATGAGGTGGGTAATGTGTTTATATTTTGAATTATAAGCTAAGTAAGTGAATTTGAAAAGTCAAGAAGCAAATGTTTACAATTTGTTGTTTATGTTAATGTTTGAAAATTATGGTTTTCGAATTATTAAATTCAATGCTTTTATTTTATGATTTTGAGAAATTGCAAAAATTATTGCATCCTTTGTATGATTTTGAAAATTATGGTTTCGAATGATTAAATTCAATGCTTTTGTTTTATGATTTTGAGAAATTGCAAAAATTATTCCATCCTTTGTGATGGATTGATTGAAAAAAAAAATGGTCATGTAATTTTGTTTGTTTTGTGCAGTTTGAAATTTGTGAAACTTATGTATGGCAATTTGTTTGATGTGACATGGTATGAATACCAAGATTTTGAAATGTGCCTTCGGGCGATTCAATTTTCGAATATGATTTATGTGTTATATGGGTTTGGTCAGGTCCTATAAGTGGGACAAGCGCACTTGTCTGTTTTAAAGGCTTCGCCTGCCTGCCCGCTAGTGGCACTGAAGCTCCGATTTCGAACTCTCATAAGTTCACTGCTACACTGAAACGCTATGCGGGAAAGTGTAGTACGTTTTTTTCACGGCTGCACAGGACCGCTATACGGGAATGTGCAGTACATTCCGTTTTGGACCGACCCAAACCGTTTGATGTGTTATATGCCTTTGTTTTGTTTGTAAGTGTAATTGCATTCATGTTTTGAATTTGTGTACGAATTGTGAAAAATGTGAGAATTTTGTAAAATGAGAAATTGAGGATTTTTCAGCCGTGTAATTATTGAAATTGATTATAAATAATTTGAAAGGTTTGAAAAATAAGCTTTTGATGAATTGTTGTACTTTGAAATTTTTATAAACGGCAAAGGTTTTGCAAAATGATTTTTTTGCTTATGTTTCAATTTATAAACATGTTATCCACGAGCAATAAGCTCACCCCCCTTCATTCCCATCCACAGGTGATGAGAAGAAGATCGGGTGAAAGAAAATGAAGGTTTCCGTTTGTATGTGTTCATATTGTGTTATTGTTAAGTTAGATTGGTTGCTGAGAAATTTAGAATTGTTGTGTATTGTGTATTTTGGATTAGGGTTATGGGTATTGTATATGGCTTGAAACGCCATAAAGGTTTTGTAAGCATTAAATTCATGATGGTAATGAGTTATGGTATTGCACATGGATATGGTATATGAAATTGTGTATAATTGAGTATGATGTATATGAATGATGAAGTTATGTATGGATTTGAGATATAAATTTGTGTATGATTATGGGATATGAATTGTGATTGTATATACATATGATTGGTTTGGGTTTTGGATTGACTGATGAATTTGTATATTGAATTAAGATATGATTATGATTTGGAGCTAGATGATTTCTGATTTGTGATTAAGAATTATAGAAGTGTGTTTTAAAAACATTTGCAGGTTTTGGGTTTGTTAAAATACAGCCGTTATGCTGCCCGATTTTCGATAAAATTGGTTTTATGGCAAAGATAGAATAAGAATAAGATTTTTGTTAAAGATGATATTGAGATATAGTATGATTAAGAAGAATTGAGTTTTGATTGAGAATAAGTTTCCAAAGGGTTTTGATTTGTATAAAATTGAATAAAGATGAAAGGAATGAAAAAGAAAAAAAAATTTATACCGATTCGGATTGGCTAAGATTGGTTTAGGCTAAGGTTTCCAACCCGATAGTCTTCTAAGATATTTGTTCACGGATGTCAGAAATATTTGTTTCAGTTCGATTGATTCGTTTGTCTGCTTTGATTCGATCCGCTTTCGATTTTGTTTCCGCATTTTGTTATCCGATTCTCCGATGTGATATGTTATGTGCATTCGCCTTCGATTCGTATTCGATTCTTTCGCCTTATGTTTCTGCTTCGGATTTCCTTTGCTTGATGACTTTGTTATCCGATTGGTGTTTGTATTTCCGTATTTCCGGTTGGGGTCTGGTTCCGAGATCGAGTCCCAACATAAGGTGTTCCATTACTTGGAAGATCACCTTAGTATTAATGTTCTCCACTTCCATGGCTGCATTTTTGAAGGTTCTAAGGTTTCCCTTAGACCATAATTTGTACATAATAACAGAAAGAAGAACGATAAAAATTGTTAAGGTCAATGTTTCTATGGCTTTGACGTTAGGTAAACCAAAGTAAAATAGATTGGAGGTTTAGCAGGTTTGGAATATTTATCTGAAAGTGGTTAAGGCAGTGTAACCACATTGATTTGGAGAAGGAACATTCAAAGAAGAGGTAGTTGGAAGACTCATTATCCAAGAAGCATAGGGAGCAATGATTAGGGATATAAGCATAAAGGAGTCGATCCCTTATCTATAGCTTATTAAGGAAAGCTAGCCACAAGATAAAGGCATACCTTGGGTTAGAACCTTTATGCCAAGGAACTTTCGGAGGAGGTGGTCTCAATACTAAAGCATTTGTGTAATTCTTGTGGGGCTTGTAGTCCATTCTAGTCTATCCAATTAGGACCCATTAGGTTGGTATGTTAAAGGCTCAAGCGTACGAATGGTCTCAATTATGGCACCTTGCCAACACCACATATTGTCTCTGATAATATCACCTACCTTTGCAGTCATTGGAAATTCTGACCCATTGATAGCTTTTAGTGTTAAGAGATCCTTAAGGATACCTTTTGGGTGCCAAAGGTCCTGCCATAAGAGAGTATAAATTCTATTTCCTATCTTAAATCTGAAATGATTCCCTATAATATTTCTAACCTGAATAAGTTTCCTCCAACTCCAAGAACTATTATTAGTTAGTTGAGCACTCCAGAAATTTTTCCTTCTAAGAATAATGGTATGGACCCACTTTACCCACAAATTTTCCTTATCATTGAAAAGAACCTAAATCCTTTTACGTAACAAGATATTGTTCCAAGTAGACAAATGTTTAATCTCCATATCACTCTCTATTTTGGGTCTACAATGATCATTCCACTTGACTTTTGTATGAGTATTAGACACAACCTTTCCAGACCACAAAAAATTCCTAAGTTTAGATTCAATTTCTTTAATGACAGAGATAAGAAGTAAGAAATGGCTAGCCCAGTAGACATGAAAAGTAGACAAGACAGAAATCACCAATTGAAGTCTACCAACGTAGGATAAGGCTTTGTGAGTCCATTTCTTAACTCTGGCATCAATTTTATCCAACAGCGGGATACAATCTATCCTAATCAATCTACCTATTAAAAGAGATACACCTAGATATCTTATAGGAAGATTACCCCTTGTAAGACCTGAAATGGTTTCCAATTGAATGGCCAAATGATCCACATCAGGAGATAAAAAGAATTGATTTTTTCTAGGGCTCATATTCTACCCAGAGAAAATTAGAGAAAGTTCACAAATAGTTAAGCAAGGTATTCGCCGAAATAAGATTAGCATGACAGAATAATAATAGATCATCAACAAACAAAAGATGGGACAGTTTAAGAGTTTTACATCTCCAATGGAATTGAAAATTAGGATTGTCTACTATTGTAACATTCAAAGTCCTAGAAAACACCTCCATATAGATAATAAACAGGTACGGAGAGAGAGGATCTCCTTGTCTTAAACCTGATTTCCCACAAAAAAAATTAGTAGGAGAACCATTAAGCAAGATAGAATAGGAAAGCAAGGTTACACACTGTTCAATCCACTTAATAAACATAGGAGGGAGCCCTACAGCTAGCAACACTTTGAGGAGGAAATCCCATTGAATAGAATCATAAGATTTGGTCAAATCTACTTTGAAAGCACATCTCCTATGCTTATTAGAAAGACGGTAGTTCTTAAATATTTTTTGAGCTAAAAAGATGTTGTCCCCTATACGAAGATTTTTGATAAAAGCACTTTGGTTTGGGCTGATAAGGAGAGGTAAAATCTCTCTAACTCTATATTAGAGATGAATTTTATGATCACCTTATAAATCATGTTACAACAGGAGATAGGTCTATAATCCAACACAGTGGATGGCTGATTTGTCTTAAGGATAAGAGAGATAAAAGTTAAATTAAGCTCTTTGAGGAGCCTCCCATATTTTAAAAAGTCTTGGATCCCTAGTGAGTTCATTCCCAATAATATGCCAAATGTGTTTAAAGAAAAAGCCATTAAAGCCATCCAGGCCAAGGGCCTTATTCAGGTTGAATGAAAAGAAGACTTCCTTAATCTCCTGTGAAGTAACTTTAGCTACAAGGTTAATTCTAAGGTGCTCAGATATCGGATGGGGAAAAAGAGCTACTACATACTCGCTTAAAGAAGCTAGATCTTTCTTTGTACCAATAGAATCTTGAAAGAAATTTAGAAATTGTTTCTGAATTTCTTCTAAGTCAGTAATCCTATGGCCATTGCTTCCCAACAAGGAGTGGATATTGTTTCTGTTCTTACTTGACAAGATGGAGTTATGGAAGAATTTGGTGTTCCTATCCCTTCTCTAAGCCACTTGACATGGGAAGATTGTTTGTAGAAAGATTCTTGGTCATTTAAAGCCTTAAACAAATTGGTCATAGCCTCATGTTCTTCACCAGCCAGATGAGTCCTATTAGGCAAAACTCTCATTTGGTCTTGGATGTTATTAAGGGTAGCTTGATATGTCTCAACTCTGACATTAATATCACCAAAACGATCCCCAATCTTATACATTGATTCATTCATTTCAAAAGCTAATCACACACTGTTTATGATATGATCCTTTCTCACCACTATTAAAAATTTAGTTAAGCAGAGTTTGATATTATTTTTTGGTGTGTTTGGCATGCAACCGAGAATTTTAGAGCTTTTGTCAAGGAGTGAAGTGATTTAGTTTTTGTTTTTTATACTAATTGGTGTTTTTATATTTGATTGTAAATGGTTTTATAATTGTTTTATGATCTTATTATGTTTGTTAGTGTTTGTGTATAGTGGTAACTGGATCTCCTTACTAAGATACTATACAATCTGATCCAAGATTGAAAGAAAAATGTAAATATTACACAAAGAAAATAGAACAAATTTAGAAATAGAGCAAAGAATTAATTTAGAGGATGCTATAGATAATCCAAGAAATTTAAGAGAGTTGGTTGCCCCAAATTTGACTCAAATACCTTTATGCATTACTTTCCCAAATTTTGTTAGAGCATATTACTTTTAAGCTTAAGTCCTGTTTGATACATTTTTTTTCCTAATTTTCATTATCTTATAGGTGAGGATGCTCATAAGCATCTCAAGAAGCTTGATGTAGTTTGTCTTTGTATGAAACCTTTGGGGTTAACGGAAGAGCAAATCATGTTGAGAGCTTTTCCATTTTCACTGAAAGATGCAACAAAAGATTGGCCTTTTAACTTACCTACTAGGAGTGTTATCAAATGGACTGAAATGAAAATGTTGTTTTTGGAGAAGTATTTTCTGTCATTAAAGAGAGTAAGTATATGGAAAGAAATTTGTGGGTTGTTAGGAGCACTACAAGAAGTTATCTGCCAACTAGCCCTATTATAATATCATAAAGAATCTTCTTATCCAATACTTTTATGAAAGATTATTATCAATAGATATGAGCTTAGTAGATGTAGTGAGTGGTGGAGCACTGGGTGAAAACACTCCCTAGGAGGCAAGGACTTTAGTCAAGCATATAGCAGCAAATACTTAATAATTTTTCATTTACAACAATGTTCTCAGGGTAAATAAAGTAAACAATTCATCCATAAAACATCATTTATATGAATTAACATCCTTTGTTAAATAAATTGTTAATGTAATCATTTTGAGAAATGGTAGGAAGCTTGAGGGTCCAAAGAGGACTATATAAAGGATGACTAAAAAAAGGACATTAAGAGGGGAGCTATAAGAAGAAGGGGATACCTTATTTGATTTAAAGGTAAATTATAAACCTCTTAATAGGTTAAGACTAACACTCCATCTTTCCCTAATAGGTTAGAAAAGTCAAATAAGGAGGATAAAGATAAGGTGATCTAGAAGACTTTTCATAAGGTTGACGTGAATATACCATTTCTAGATGTGACCAAGCAAGTACCAATGTACATTACATTTTTAAAGGAATTTTGTACCAACAAGCAGAACTTCAGAGGTGGTGAAATGGTCAAGATGGGTGAAAACTTTTCTTCAGTCTTCAAAAAGAAACTACCTCTTATGTGTAAGGACTCAAACATGTTTATCATTCCTTGTAAAATTTGTAACATTATAATTAAATAGGTTATGTTAGAATTAGGAGCATTGATTAATGTTATGCCTTATTCCATTTATGCTTCTTTAAATTTAAGCCCATTGAAAAAACTAGTGTTATTATATAATTGGTTGGTTGCACTAATGCTTATCCAGATGGGGTTATTAAGGATGTGTTGTATAGATGAATGAACTAATATTTCTATCATATTTGGATATAGTAGATATGAATTAAGAAACTTCTTATGATCTCTTACCTATCTTACTTGGGAGACCATTTCTTAACATAGCCAAATTAAGATATATTCATAAGGGCACCCTCACAATGGAATTTTATGAGAAAGTGATTCATTTTAGCATTTTTGATCCTATGAAACGCTCCTAAGATGACCATTATTTTTTATTTTTGATGTGATTGACCATTCAACATACAAAGTTTTTTAGCAAAATTGTAGAGATAAATTGCAAGCAGTTATAAATAAGGAGAAGAATAAAGTAGCCCATGACAAGATGATTTTGTAGAGAAACTCTATTATTGGCCAAAAAGTTCCTATCTATTATTCTAGACTTAAATTGTTTCTAGATAAGTTGTGTTCTTATTGGGTCAGTCATTTTGTGGTTTTCAATGTTTCTCCTTATGGTGTAGTAGAGAGAAAAATTATTGCTTTTAGGATTATATAGTTATAATTAGAGAGAAAAATTAATCAAAATTTTCTTGGAAACTTGGGCATGTCTTCTTACTCTTATGATTGGTCAATGTACATTTCATATAGAAGAATATTGAATAGTGGGTAGATATAAGCAAATGAGATTGTGTACTTTTTAGACTAACACATCTATATCAGTCTCGTTGTCTTTTTTTCATACGTGACCTTCATAACATGTACAGTCTGACTTTGGCTTGATTTTCTATTGGAGGCCACATTTCTTCACATGCATTAATATAAAAATGATATAGACAATCTTTTTTTTACGAACTACATTAGCCAAATAACTAATCTAATGACATGATTTATTCTATTGTTAAGCCCCTTGAGCTTTATTGGCGTTGTCTTTTCGTGTCAACTGCATTTCAAGCTTTTAACTTCAAAAAATGTCTTACTTAAGCTTTAAAGCTTGTGTCATTTGTGATTGTTGATGTTTGTGGATACACAATATAATAAGTGTGGGGTGATCATATATACAAGTTGGTTATAGTTGATGGAATGTGATTTTTATTTCCCATCAATAAGTTCCATCTTTGATGTAATTTCTCTTAACTTTTGTCTTTTTTTAATAAAAAAGGAAAAAAGATAATAAAAGAAAAGAAGTTATCAAGGAGGAAAATAATTTATTTAGCAAAGTAATTCATGTTGTTCTTTCCTCATAAAGTTTTATGGAATAGGTGACTTGATTATGGTGTAAATAAGGGAGAAGTTGTTGTGAAAGGTCACCCTTTATGGTTATATTAGATTGTTCATCATCATTCTTATGGGTGACTTCTTCTATTTCCTAATGCCTCATTTGATTTATATTGTGAAGGCTTGAATATAAGCTGTGACACAAAGTTTTTGCATTCATCATAGTTGCTAGAACCTAAATTTAATTAGATTTTAATTTTTTCACTGGATACTCATGTCCATTCCCTCTCTTTGTTTTTTCTTTATTCAAAAGTGTCAAATATGTTCACTTGATGGAGCATCATTTGCAAACTACAAAGCAAGAGCTCTTCTGTTAAACTAATCTCCGTATGAGGTCTGAATAGGAGGGATTAAAATGGGTAGTGAACATCCCTCCTAGTGTTTGAGATGAAGTGGGGTTGAGGGACAGTAAAAGTGTGGACTAAGGGATAAGCCATGGCAAGGCTAGTGAAACTTTTGGCAACATCAATCGTGTTCCTCTAATTCCTCCATATGTATCACCATTTTGTTGGTGTTGATGGTGTTGAAGAAGTTGTTCTTGGTAACCTCATAGGTTATGCATAGATTGGGAACATTTCTTGGGGATCTTCTTTTCTCACATGCCTTCCTTTCTCCCTAGCATACACATGACGGTGAAGCTCATGAACAAATTTTAAAAAGAAATAAAAATGCTACAACATAACACTTACCAGATAAATTTTTAATTATGTTAATTGAATTAGGTTTTATGATCGACTTTGAAAGGTTTAAATTGTATTTTGATAAAAATGATAGAGTTTAAATTGGATATTTAGCAAAGTCTGTCTGCCCATCATTCTGAGTTTTGTGATGTGCACTTTGTTGTTCACATATCGATCTCTAAAATTGGGCATTTTGCAATATAGTCCTTCCTTCTCTCGAAATTAGATCCTCTTTGGGTTTTTGGCATTTCAACCCAAAGCTTCCTATATTTTTATATTTAACTCCCATAATTTAATTAAACCGAAAAGTAAAAGGAATAAATTCTCTTATAACTATGATGATTATTATAGTTAGTAAAAAGCAAATTGCCGCGTACATATTTATGCCATATTGATAACAAATTGATAATGGTTTATAGCCAGTTGGCTGTCCTCTAATGTATCATTCTTTCAGAAAATTTAGCACTTGTATTGTTTCTCAGTCGCCAAAAGGATTAATCCTCGAGAAAAATGCCGGCATTCTCGACGAGATACGTGAGCTCACCATGCGCGGGCACCTTAGTAAAGCGCTATCTCACTTCTACGACTTCCATGCATCACCACCAAAACCACCTCTCTCGCAGTCGCAGCAAGTATTCGCCACCCTTTTTCATGCTTGTGCTCGCCATGGATGCCTTCAACAAGGCCGATCATTGCACAATTACATGCTTTCGCATCAACCCAACAACTCTCGGGATCTCTTTGTTGCCAACCATCTCATTAATATGTATTCTAAATGCGGTGATTTAAGCTATGCCCACCTGTTGTTCGATGAAATGGGACATAGAAACGTTGTATCATGGACAACGCTAATTTCTGGGTATGCACAATACGGTAAAGCTTATGAGTGTTTTCATTTGTTTTCTAGTATGTTGGTGCACTGCCGTCCTAATGAATTCGCACTTGCAAGCGTGCTTGCATGTTGTGACTATGAGCATGGCAAGCAGGTGCATGCCTGTGCGCTGAAAATGGCTTTGGACACAAGCATATACGTAGGAAATGCGCTTATTACCATGTACAGTAAAAGTAGGAATTTGGCAATTAATGACAGTTGCAGAGATGAGGCCTGGAGTGTGTTTCAGGCATTAGAGTTCCGAAATATTGTCTCTTGGAATTCAATGATTGCGGGGTTTCAGCAACGAAATCTTGGGGCACAAGCTGTCAATCTTTTCATTATAATGCAAAATGAGGGAATCAGGTTCGATCGTGCCACACTTCTTAGTGTCTTTTCTTCCTTTAATGGAACTTATTGCGATATTAATGATCTGGGTCTTTGGCCCTTGTTTCAGTTGCACTCTCTTACTCTTAAAAGTGGGTTTTCATCGAATTTACATGTAGCCACCGCTTTGATAAAAGCTTATTCTGATGTCAGTGGAGAAACTTCCCATTGTTATAAGCTCTTCCTGGAGATGACTAGTGATCAAGATATCGTTTCATGGACTAGCCTTATTACGGTATTCGCAGACCGTGAACCAGAAGGAGCACTTTTTCTCTTTAGAAAGTTGTACCATGTGAGCCTCAAACCAGACCGGTATACCTTCTCAATTATTTTAAAGGCTTGTTCAAGCCTTCTGGACGATAGACATGCCTTGGCAGTTCATGGACAAGTTGTTAAAGCTGGTTTTCAGGAAGACATGGTGATCGAAAATGCTTTGATCCATGCTTATGCCAGGTGTGGTTCTATTTCTTTGGCCAAACAAGTTTTTAGTGAGATGCATAACCTTGATGTGGTTTCTTGGAACTCGATGCTCAAGGCTTATGCCCTTCATGGACAAGCTAAGGAGGCATTGGATCTCTTTTCATATATGAATCTTCATCCTGATTCTGCTACTATGGTTGCTCTACTTTCAGCTTGTAGCCATGTTGGATATGTCGAAGAAGGGATCAAGCTATTTGACTCCATGTTTGCTTATTATGGTATTTTTCCACAAATAGATCATTATGCATGCATGGTGGATATTCTTGGACGAGCTGGTCGGGTTATTGAGGCAATGATTGTTATTACTAAAATGCCAATGGAACCTGATTCAGTTGTCTGGAGTGCATTACTTGGGTCATGTAGGAAGCATGGTGAGATGCACGTGGCCAAATTAGCGGCGGAGAAATTGAAGGAGTTGGAACCTAGAAGTTCCTTAAGTTATGTTCAAATGTCAAACATATATTGCTCCATAGGTAATTACAATGAAGCAGGGCTTGTAAGAAGAGAAATGAAGGGGTCAAGAGTGAGAAAGGATCCTGCTTTGAGTTTGATTGAAATTGGGACTGCAGTTCATGAGTTTGCATCTGGAGGTAATAACCATCCTCAAAGAGAGGCCATAAGCACTAAGCTTGTAGCATTGATTGAGCAGTTGAAGAAGATAGGCTATGTGCCAGATACGAGCTTTGCCTTGCATGATATAGAGGAGGAGCACAAAGAGGAACAACTGTTTCATCATAGTGAGAAATTAGCTTTGATTTTTGCTATGATGAACGAAGACAAATTGCAAAATAGAGGGAGGACAATAAAAATAGTGAAGAACATTCGAATTTGTGTGGACTGCCATAACTTCATGAAATTAGCATCTGCTCATCTTCAAAAGGAGATTATTGTGAGAGATTCAAACCGATTCCATCACTTCAAAAATAGGATTTGCTCTTGCAACGACTATTGGTGATAATGAGCACTGCTGTGCCAAGGATGCTCGGTCTCCATGATTTCTTCATGCTGATAGTCCCCTATTCATTGCTTGAGCTAACTTAACAACCGGAGGTGTTACTTCTCAACAATCATACGTAATACTAATGGTCACCACTGACCATCAATTTTGCTGGACAAGGATCCACAATAATGGGAGAATAATTTACTCGGCAGATTACAGAACATTAATGGGCAGATGAGGTTTGTTCTTGGCTTCTCAAGGAGTCTAGAAAAATTTTACATGCGGGATACGGTGATAATTGTTGGAGTATTACTTATGAAAATTCAGATTTATGCAACATGTAGATTCACAGGAAGATAGAGTGAGAGACCCGCATGAAAACAGGAAGTAAAGCGTGCCTTACGATTACGTACCGTCAAAAGCCTACTCAACCTGATGACTCTACCCGACCCACGGTAAATATTTTCACTTACATGTCAAGTTTGAAGATGTCGTCATTAGCATTCCAATTAACTTTAGTGTATTTTGTTATTCAGGGATTCATCTTTTTAAACCAGCTTAGCGTTATAAGCAATGTTCCGAATACCTTGTGGGAAATAGTTCGGGTTTTAGTTTTAGTAAAGTATAACACAAATATTAATTTATAATTTTATAAAATTATTTTTAATATATTTTGCTTCAACTCCTGTATTAAAAATATTATACTAACCTGTTTTTGATATAATTACTATTTTTTCATTCATATTTTCGAGGAAAAAAAACTATTTTTTCATTCATACAAATGCTAAGAGGGACTTTTTAATTCTCACATCAAAATCAAGCTAGGAAATAGGAATTCAACCCGCTTTTGGTTTGATAATTAGACTAATCAAAGTCCTTTGAATGAAAAGGAGGAGCTAATGAAGTCAAAGGAGCTAGCATATTGGATGCTTACTTTCTTAACCATCAGCCTTGCATAAGGGAGGATGACAAACCTATTTGGCCAACTAACAGTTCTAATAACATCACCAATTCCTCTTCCTTCAAGTGATTTAGGCTCCACTCTCCTAAACTGTGCCGGTATGACAGTTTGGAAAAAATCTTTGATACCTAAAGCCTCATTTATTTCCTGGATTGCAGCTAGGCATAAACTGGCTACTAAAGACAAGATCCATACAACCAACGATGGACTCGTGTTCTTTGTCAATCAACATCAGAGACAATTCCTCATCTTTTCTTTCAATGCCAATTCTCTAGCATAATTTGGTTCATAATGCATGCATGGATGGAAATTCTGAAGTGGGCAAATGACGCGACTGGGAGGATAGGGAAGCACAACTACTTCCTTTGAACTTCCTTCAATTGTTACATTTTTTCAGTTTGGAGGGAAAGGAACCATAGAATATTCCGATGCCAAGTTATGGAGAAGAACGTGTTGCCCATAATGTTATTTCCTGGATCAAAGAAATTTGATGTGTTCACCAAGCTCATTTGGATGCTAGCTCCTTAATGCGGTTTGGATGGTACATATGAAAACAGGAGCATTGAAAGATTTGTTATGTATGATGAAGTAGTAATGCTTTGTATTTAGCATTGTTAGGCTTGAAAACAATATTTCGGTTGTAAGCTTAGCTTATCCTTTGGGATTGTTCAATAAAATTCTTTAATTAAAAAATTATTGATTAAAAAAGTGAGCCATTTTTTCATATGTTACTCGTATAAATAAATATTATCCATATATAATATTTAACACCAACAATAATTAATAAAAAAATCGTTTAACTTTCATGTAATTATTATGACCATAAGATCACAAGTTTGAACCAAAGAAACAGTATGTAAAAAATACAATAGGAAGGTTACGTACATTAATGACCCTCTCCTGACCCTCTCAAAGCAGGAAGTCTTGTGCACGGAGATAAGTTGGCTTTGACAACAAAAATAAGAATTAAAAATTTTACTTAAAAATTTTATTTAATTACAAAAAGATTACATAATAGAATTACCATAGGTCCAAAACAACAAGAGTTGGTGGTCACAAATGCAACAAATAAGAAATAAAACCTGAAACAAAAATACTTACATTTATAAGTCTTATATTTATATTGCACATTGAATTTATCATATACTTTAAATACAAAGTGAAACCAAAAGTCAAGAAAAAAAAATTAAAAAGCTTGAAATTTAATTCCACAACATATCCGTTTAAATCATATTAGCTCTAACTTTCATTTAGTATAAACTTTTCATCATTAAGGGGAGTCTCATTATCATCATCATTAAAGTTCAATTTACCAAATGATACATCAGTACTTTCATATTCAAGATCATCTTCTAATTCACTCTTATTTATAAATTTTGATTCTTTTGAAACCCAATTTGTTAAAAGATTAATGTGATCAAGGTAAATCAGATCGATAGAATCATGTGTTTTATTAAGATTTCAAGTACACAAATATAATTATATTTCAAAATTATTATATAAGTATAAGAAATTATTTTCAAATTAATAATGATGATAAAATACATTTCTCAAAGCTAATATATTTAATTTTTCTTGAATAGACGAACTTAACTATGCTATAATTCCTTTCATACCTAGTTACATTCACATATTGGATAAGAATTCAAATTGCAAACCTATAATTATGGAACATCGCTTCTAAATTGTCCTCACCAAGTAACTGTAAGATAATAAAAGTAATCTCACAAACACAATGAAGTAATGGTAAATTTAAAATAAGTAACATAAGTGAAGAAATACATACTTAAATTAATTTTGTCTCTTTGGAGTATTACAATAAGCATCTCAAAATAGTAAAGTTAATTTTTCCTACCTCTCACTAATGACTATATAATAAGGTGTGTATGAAGAACATTAATTTTCATATTAGCCTTGATTTTTTTTCTTCGCCTTTACATAAAATCATAAAAGTAACTCATTGTTGACTTCTTATCACTATTAGCTAGATGAAGTACTCTTACCTAAGACTCACAAAATTGGATGACAAATTAACATTGGGACTAAAATTCATAATATTCAAGTATAATCTTAGAAACCAATATTCCAACATTAGACCTAACATATTGAGATATAACCTATTTATCACTTATAAACATTTTTCTCAACTCTTTCTTCATTTGAATAAAATACTAAGTGATAAGAAATTAGTTGTAGATCTTATAATCACACGATGACATAAATTCCTACTATTTGTGAAAATTTGTCATCAAATCTAATATCCATACACAATTATAAATGAACTTAATGACTCTTTTTTTCTTTCTACATGGTTTAATCATTGGTATGAAAGTATTTACTATCTCCTATATTGTTTCAACATCAAGTCAAGATAATGTGCAATACAAGGAGTATAATAAAAATAATTGCATCCATTTTGCAATCTCTTCCTAGATGCTTTATAAGAAACATCATTGTCAATATTGAATTGTACAATATTTTCAACCATAATTTCAGTGACAACTTCATCAAAAATCTCCAACAAAATACCAACACTTCTTACAAGGCTCGATGTATCAATTGACTTTAGTAATAATTTTTTGCAAGTAAAATAAATCAAAAAGATTTATAATGTTCTCTTATCTCGTATTTGTCCAATTTTCGCACATGATTTAAAACCTATAAGTTATTCAAGTCCTTCCTTCACTCAAATAACTTTACTTTACTAACATAGTTACTTAGAAGGTTACCTTACTAGTCATCAAAAGAAGTAGTTCCAAATCTTAGACCACAAGAGGCAATAACATCACCCATAGGTTAGCAATAATAAGATTCGGTTATATTAAGTGACACACCTACATCATATCACCATCTACCTATTGCCATTTTTACATAAGTAGTTGCTTCTTTGGATTATAATGTAGTGAGGGTAGAATGTTGAGCTCTAAGATTGTTTGTGGAGAAAAATAATTAGGCACTTTTATTCTCTTTTTACTTATATCAATTGCACCAATTTCTTGTTCTTAGGTAGGAATACTAGCTTTAACATTGTTAGTATCGTCCTTAATACTACAAAATGAACTATTATTGATAGTTTTAATTGAAAAACTTTTAATATTACAAGTATATAGATTGTAACTTATAATATTACAGATATTATTCCCACAAGGATTATAGAGTCACCCGAAATTCTTGTAAACTTTTTTTAAGGTAAACAGTAAGATGAATAATTAAAAATTAAACTAAAAACAAAGAATTAATAAATAAACTATGTACAATTGTTTACTTGGCAACAATGAAATTGGTTAATTGATTAATAATGAAAGCTAGGAATTACTTTTATCCTTGTTTGTTTTCCTTTTTTCTTTTTGATTTAATCACACTTTATCCTAGATAGCCTATAGTTGTGACTAACCTATCTCGAGATCTAGTTAAGTATTTTAACTGAAATAGATAACAGTTGAGTTGCAATCTCTGAATTTCTCAAAACTACTTCTAACTGCTTAATTGGATTTGAGGCAATTGAATGGATAACTAATAAACAAGTAAAATAACTCTTCAATTACCTATTAATTTGATGTTTATAGATCTATTGTGGTACCAGCCCTCACTATGCAACATAACACAAGTGAATTAATCCAATCTCTTGATCCAAATTGTTTATAAAATAATAAACATCACAAGCATATTCATTAAATTAAGAATATAAATTTCAACAAATAATTCAAGAGTAATTCCTAAATAAGGAATTTAGCAATCCATAGATGTAAATAAATATCCAAATCTAATCATCAAGAATATTTAACAAAAAGAAGGAAATAAGAAAAGAGTTGAGAACGAAATTTGGAATTCTTCTCTTCTTTTCCTTTTCCTTGAAAATATGCTACCACTTTTTTTGTATCTTATTCCTTTTTAGGTGTCTTTTATGCCTCTATTTGCTTCCCTCTAAATTCAATTGCCTCCCTATTAACGTAGTCTTCAATAATATCCTTATATAGTAACAAACTAGGTTTTATAGGATATATATAGGCACTTATTTGGTCGTGTAGGTGACTTTGTATCTCAAAAAACAACTCAATTTGAGACTTTACATGATCATAGAAGCTTACACGGGCAACATACATGATGAGATACAAGGTCACC
>JAOSBK010000005.1:19315207-19325792 GCA_027568895.1 Erythroxylum shatona | reverse complement strand
AGTCCTTTGGACGCACCCACATTTTTCCAGCAAATAAGAAAAGCTTACCAGTGGAAGAAGACTCCTTGCGTGCGAGAGACTTGCCCACCGTGCTGCAGCGAAGCGTGGAGAGAAAGCCCAGCGTGCGAGAGAGAAGGCTGTCTGGAAGATGGGAAGGAGGACGTGCGTGAGAGAACGAAGGATGAAAAATTAGAGGAGCGGGGTAATTTGGGAGAGAGATTGTTTATTTCAGACGGAGATAGGGATGCGGCGTCTTTTTCTTTCGGTTTAGGAATAGACAAGATTCACGTGTCCCTGTCTGTCAGAGACAGAGGACAAAACGGCCTAGACATGAACCAAACACCTGCGGGTGACAGGATTATTTTGTTCTGTCAACTGTCCCCAGTCACGGGGACAGTAACCATACACGGGGTAAAAGGCCAAATTATTTAAAGGTTTTTAGGGAGATTCATAACCCAGACACTAATTCTTGATATCGATCATTTTCTATGTGATTTCTTGTTTCTCTATTCAATATTGTTGCCTACTTTATTTTAAATTATTTAAGTTTTCTTTTCTTTAATTAAAAATCAAAATCAAATTCGTAGACTAAACAATAGGATAATGGTAATTACTAATACTCATTGTCTTCATGGGATGGACCCGTACTTGCCTATACTAGCTACAGTTATATTGTGCACTTATGGTTAATTCAATATTGACAATTAAAATTAATCAATCAAGTTTTTGGAATAATTTTTGTGGACATTGATATAAGGAAAATTTGAATTCTATTACTCCAGCTATTATCTTTTGTATTTATTTTATTTTTATTATTTCTTTTAGTATTTTTAGCTTATTCATTTAATTATCTTTTACACTTCTCTACTTTAAAAATGTGTTTGTTGTTCATTTTAGGAATTGAGATTTAAAGTCATCACCACAATTCCAAATGCAAAAATAGAGCAGATAGTACTCTTATGGAAGTTACGATGTGTCTTCATAATATATAACATCACTATACATGAATGAGAGGTTTTCTTATATGCTTTCGGAGGCTCACCCAATATCTAAGGGAGCACTTATTACAATCATGAATGTCAAGCACCAACCTATATGTGGGAGCAATTGGGCATGTATAATTAACCTCAAGGTGCACCATACAAGAATATTTACAATTCAGAATGGGGTAACTTTGATGTTTATAGGTAGATGATTCTGCTCCAACTGACCATGTACAATACCAATCAGTTTGTGAAGATTATATCTGAAGAGATGCAAAGGAGTTTGCCTATTCCTACTTAAATAAATCCTATGTAATGTAGAATGGCAATCACCCTTATTAGAGAAAAAGAGCTCCTAAAAGAAAAAGAAGACGAAAACGAAGAAGAAAGCATTACAAATGAAGTAACAGAATACCTTGCCAAACTCAAAGTTACCTGACGTGAATTTGAAAGAAAGTTTTCTTCACTTAAATATCTAGAGCATAACATAGAAAACTATTTGAACCTATTATCACAGTAAAGTGAAGAAAAGATGAAGGTTGACTTCATAGATGAAGTGGCATTCCAAGAAGATGAGAAGGTAATTACTGCTTTTGTAGAGGAAGACGAAGATATGACAGAGGCAGTAGATATAGAAGAAGAGGACGTCTTCATCCAAGAAGAGGAAGTAGAGAAATGGCATGAGGTAAAGATGAGCCAAAAACGTTTGTCTAGGAAGAAGAAAAAGAAGAATGGACAAAGGTGGTTAAGGAAGAACTGGTAGAGGAATTGAATAAGGAAACTACTGATGAGGCATTGGTAGTCACCTTAAGTACATAAGGTTTCCACTTCCTCAAAGACAAATTGTTTTTGTCAACCAACAATGCAAGGAGTTTGTTATCCTTTATTTTATTAACTTGTCATTAAAAAGGGTATTAACTGGCATGATTGAATTGATTAATTTTATAAACTATATCTTGATGATTATCTTACAACAGGTGGCTTATTTACTGACTAAAAAACCCTTATCCAAAGAAACGAGTGGAAGTAAGCCAATGATTATAGACCTAAGATGAGAGTAACGTCCAGGGCATGTTAAGCTAATGATGTTAAATAATCATTACTTGGGAGGCAACCTGAGAATTAAGATATATTTTATTTTATGTTATTTTATTTTCATGTTTCTTAGTTATTTTTATTTGTTTTATTTTATTTATTTTGTTCTTTTTATCCCTTTTCTTTATATTTTCCAAGGATGTAATCTCATATTAGATGAATCAGAAATTAGAAAATCATTATAATCATCAGGAAAGTACCAACTAACCCTTCTCACTAATTATATATGCTTATACTGTTGAGAACAACATACAACTTTAAGTGTGGTGAAGAGGTTAACAATTTTGATGATTTTCTTAAGATTATTATAATCTTAGTTATTAAATTTTATGAAATGATATCTTGACTTAATTAAAATTTGTCCATCAATACTTTATTTCATTATTAAATATTGATTTGGGTTAGTATGCAAAAGGATAATAGTTAGAATGAAATTTACTTTTATAAGTCCTAGTTTTAGTATATTTAGAATAAAATTGTTTTATAAGTCAAATTTTTAGTATTCATTGAAATTGACAAATTGAATGAAAATTGCTTATGATTTACACATACAATACCAATCTTCTTTTGTAAGTTTTTTAGCCTAAGAGCAAATTTTCAAAAAAATTTAAGCTCTTTTATTATTTCACGTGTGTTATCATGCATTATATAATGACTCTAGAATTTGCTTTTATTATATATATATTGAGATCATATTTGTTGAATTAGAAGCATAATTTGTTTAAGCTTATTCCTTTGGTAATTACCTTACCTTTATTTTATCCCTTACGAATAACCAAGTTGAGCCTTAACCTTTTTTATTAATTAAAACCACATATTAACCTTTATATTATTTTTCTATGAAATCGTTTTATTGTTTTGAATCTTGAAGGTTATTTATATTGATTACTTGTTTAAGACATGAAAATTTTGAAATGTCCATTATTTATTTAATTGTGGTACTGAATACTCGAAATTGTTTTTATTCAAAAAATTGAGCATAAGAAATATTGTGAATAAGTATAGAGTACCAATTTAGTTGCAATAAAAGGACCTAAGTATTTATATACAAGTTTCTTGAAATTTCTTTTTAGTAAATTTCCTTCAATTCAAATCTTTTTGTTATCGTAACCATACTATACCTAAACCCCATTACAACCTATATCAATATCTTTTGATTTTTTGTTTCAAGTTTATACATAAGTGTTGGAGATGTGATAATACTGTAAGCATAAGGTAAGAATTCTACTATGCATTGATTGAGAGATTTGATACTTTTCAACTTAAACACTTTGAGTATATTGAGTGAAATCTTGGTGAGGGTGTAAAATATGGCATTATGATTTATGGTATGAATGGACAGGTTAAGATTAATCAAGAATTGATATTGTAAAATTGTTAATTTTGATTATGGTTTGCTTGAAGAGAAGCAAATGCCTAGGTACGAGGATGTTTGATAGATACATATTTGACCATATTTATACCTCATACTTTATGTATTTTTGCTTGATATTTTATAATTTTATTGTATAGTTAATACTTGATTTGTTTCAAGTGCATGCATAGGTTATAATTGCCTTCACGAACTAAAAGGAGAAAATTTTATATGAAAATGCAACATAGAACGAAGATTAGAAGCAAAGATGGGATACACGATTGTGTATGAGCTCGTATACTTCCCTCAGGCCATGCAGAATCGTGAATTCTAAGTATTTTGGGTTACAAAAGGTCCAATACACAACCATATATCAGACCATGTATCAACCAAAATCCTAAAAATTGTTATAAAAATGTGATCGGAGGAAAAAATGAGGAACAAAGATTGAGAGGTGATTCTAGAGGCTGAGACCATTCAGAAAGGATGATTTTGATTAAGAGTCATTGAAACATCCATTAGAATAGAAGATCAAACATCTACCTTATAAGAACATTTGATAGGAGATAAAAGGGAGATTTAGAATTATGAACTATTTATTTTCTATTCGTTTTTCTTCTTGTTTATGTTTGATTTCATTTTCTATCATGTGTAACTAAACAATTTTAGTATCTAGTTAAAATGAACCCTAGTTTTATACTATAACATGTTTTGATTCTTGTATTTAATGCAATTATTTTGATTGATATATTGAGATTCAATTACGTGTTTAATATCTGTTCTAATAGATCCAGAATATTCATGCATAATCTGATTTCATAATATAGAGATTGAGAAATCCTGTGTTTGAAATGATCTATCGTAATTAACAATAATTGACTGCAAACCTAGAGATAAGTTGACATAAATCCTCTCGATTAGTTTCAAACTTAATAGTGTAATTCACATATCGGTAAAGCAATCTTAGCACCTTAAACCTAAACAATATTGGTTAATAATTCTAAGATTAGTTGTTAGTAGTCTCAAGTGAGTTATTAGCATATGATAAGAATTTCCATGGTCCAATTGTTAACAAAACAATTGCATAATAAAAGGCCAATTATTTAAGGATTTTAGAGGGATTCATAATCTAGACACTAATTCTTGACGTCGATCGTTTTCTAAGTGATTTCTTGTTTCTCTATTCAATATTGTTGCCTCCTTTATTTTAACTTGTTTAAGTTTTACTTTCTTCAATTAAAAATCAAAATTAATTTAGTCTACTAGATAACAGGATAACAGTAATTACTAATACTCATTGTCTTCGTGTGATCGACCCATGCTTGTCGGTACTAGCTACAACTACGTCGTGCACTTGCAATTAATTCAATATTGATGATTATAATCAGTTAATCAAATTCACTTAATACACTCAAGTGTTTAGGGTGAAAACTGTAAGAACTCTTAATTTAATGCATAGAAAGATTCTTAACCATATGCTTGCAATAAAATCATATTTACACCACTTATAAGTAAACTAAAATCAAAAATCAAAAGATCTTATTATAAAGTTTTAATGAGGCTTAGGTAAAAGTATGATAATTGACAAGCATAATAAAAGGGTGATAATATTGAATGCAGTAGTGTCATTGACAAGTATCATTTGAAATATGTATCATAAGTTTGTGACCACATTAATCAATTATTGTAACAGAATGGTCAACTAATAGACAAAAGAGTTGTCAAATTCTACAACCAATTTTTGTTTATAACGACTATTTTAGATTGTTTTCAATATAAATAGACCATATATGAGTTGTACGAAGAAGGCTGTGAGAAGTTAGGGACTCTACAGATTGTAATATGGAATACATAAACACATATTGATTGGTTTTATTAAAGAATGAATTTTTAAATTGTATAGTTACAGTTAAAAAATTGCTTAAAATATACTTTATTCTTGACCTTAAATAAGATTTATGAAATATTATTTTCATTTGTTATAAGATAAAAACGATTATAATTATATTTTACTGAAAACAAAAAAGATAAATAAAAATTATTTAATCAAACCCCCATAAATTAATTTTATGTTTCTTTTTCTTACTCTCTTTCATTATTCTTGCATTTGTTTTGTAATCATTTTATATAAATTTTATCTTAATTTCAAACAAAAAATGAAAACACAATTCATTCTCTTTTTTTTTTTTTGTGCCATTTAAAGACCAACAAATTATAATTAAGTTGTCATGCATAACCATTACGATCTGGGCTCATTAAGCATCATATCTATATGAATCTAAATTGATTCAGCATGAGAGATGAGGAACACATTTGAGGCACAATCTGACTAGAGTGTTTTTCTCATTAGCGAAAAGCAGCTCTAAGCAATATGTACTGCTAGGACATACGCGAGAACAAGGACAAAACTGCCTACAAAGGATAAGATTCACTCTTGCCGTTGCAATGAAGTTGAAGGTTAAAAAAAAGAGATACTAAAAAGGCAGTACATGAATATACATCACTACGTTAACATTAAGATGCATGTTTGCAGTTAAACCAAAATTCAGCATGTATCTTCAGGCTAGCAGAGTAAGCAGAAGCCATCTAGGACACTGGTCCAAGATAATCACCCTCCAAACTGACCAATGCCTGGAACTCTCTCTCTGCTTCTAACCACTTTGTCCCAATCACAATGAAACGGACGACAACATCTTTTTCAATCTTCGACATCTTATCACTCAAGAAGACTGGATTTTCTGCAGGCAAATGACGGTAATCAGGCATTTTCACACTAGAGAGATATATATGCTCTACTGGACCACATCTCAAGAAGACCCCATGTTTGAGCACCTTGTGCACGACCCCCTCCAAAACCTCTCCTCTGAAAATCTTGAAAGTGATGGCGCTATAAACAACGGGAAATAGCACATCCCCAGTGTTCTGTCGGACTTTACCCTCGCCAATGCTATCCAATGTTGTGATAGCTAGAAAGTATCCAAGATCTTTGGTGGCCCTTTTACCGGCAAAATCTTCCAACAGGCGGGTAATAATTGACTTTTGGAGCATCAATCCGTTAGCATCCAGGTTCTCAGCAGGGATAATGACATTCCATGGACATTGAACTTTAAGAAACATATTGATGTGCACCTGCCATAATAAAAAGGAAAGAGACGGAGGATCACTTGCACTTTGCTCCATTTCCAACAACATTACTTGAGCATTAATTGTCTTGATAATACAGTTCATGCATATAACACAAACTATCTCATAATAGTATATGAAGGGCCTCAGATACTGCATAAACAGAAATGTTTAATCAAGCTTCCGGAGACCAGTAAAAGGGAATCAAAGGGTGGGGTTTCAGTCATCGTAGGACAGCCATGGACGAGCGAAACCAAAGCATTTAACTCAGTCCATTGATCAAACAACTCATGAACTTACTAAAACATAGCTGAAACTGTACATCTAAAAACAAATCGAAGAAAATAACTACAAAACCACAAGACCGGAAACAAAAAATCAGTAATATGCAGGTAAAATTCAAATCCCATAACCAAGAAGCCATATTATATGCAACGGAGGAAGTCAAACCCAGATTTCCATATTCTTATAATCCGTGTTTCAATAATCTAAACGGATGCAAAGCAAAACAGAGCTCACAGCTAAAAACACAAAAGAGAGAGAGAGAGCGAATACATTCTTGAAATGATTTACCAAAAACTTGACGAGAATTTGTGACCATAAACCTTACCAAAACTCAAGAGCTGTTAATAAATCAAAATGGGTTTTGCCGACCACTTGAGGCTTAGGGTTTTGAACTTTATTCAAAAGTGCTGGCTAGAACACAAGAATGGGATTTTGGTCAGACACATAAAAGGAGAAATACGATGCTAAGGAAAGACAATTTCGACTTTCCTTTTCGTTTCAGAGAGAAGATGCGGGTTCCTCAGTAGGCCTCCAACACAATTTCAATTTCAGGCCCGAAGCCAGAACTTTTGCTGTATGTTTATCCTTGAATTAAAAAATAATAAAGATGTCGCTTCTGGCGTGACTCTTGTCTATACATTAGATCTCAATAACCATTTCACCAAATAAATTTCTAGCAGAAGTTATTTAGAATCCATGAAGAACGTAGAAGTTGTGAATAAAATATTGGGCATCATACAATAAACACGCAAACGTGAAATATACATGTTAATGACTTTACAAGTTAAAAGTATGATTAGTGGGATATTTCCTGTTCATGGAACACTTTCATAGTGATCACTTAAAATAAGCAAAGCAAATGGTGATTTCTTCTAGCAATGAATTGGATAAGGTAATGAATATGCTTACCAACAAGAGTAGTGCAAGCTTTCTTATAATGAAAATTGTTGAGTTTTGGCTCATTTATTTGTCTCATATTAATTGGGGAAAACAATTGGGACAAGACTTTTGCCTATATAAGGAGATTGCTATCTCCTTGATTAATATACCAATACAAAGTCAAAGATTTGCACGACAAATTTGACTCTAGTTAAATTCTTCTTTTGAGTTGAGAGTTTGAGAGTTTGTATTGGATATTTCTTTGTAGGTGCGTTGGTGTATTGGGGGATTGGGTGAGATGAAAAATTGTGTGATTATAAGGAAGGTACCCAAGGATATTTTATAGATAAAAATATCAGAAAGTAGAGAAATAATAACAACACAAGAGAATTTACGTGAAAATTCCCAAACCAGAGAAAAAATCACGAACACCGAGAAGAAAATTCACTATGTGAAAAATCCTTACAATTACACAATTTTTTCTCTCACTCAATCCCCCAATACACCAACGCACTCACAAAGAAATACCCAATACAAACTCTCCAACTCTCAACTCAAAAGAGGAATTTAACTAGAGTCAAATTTGTCGTACAAATCTTTGACTTTGTATTGGTGTATTAACCAAGGAGGTAATAACCTCTTTATATAGGCAAGAGCCTTGCCCCAATTATTTCCCCTAACTAATATGGGACAAACAAATGAGTTAAAACTCAACAATCTCCATCTTGGCGACTTTAGTTGATCTCACAGCCACACTCCACCTCAATGAAGATCTCCTGAAAATATCATAACTCTCAATGTAGTTGTTAACACCTCGAAATGATAGATTATATCAAGTGTTAGACCCACAAGTGAGGGGATGTATTGAAATATAAAGAGTGAGAATTTGTCCCACATTGGAGAAAGAGTGAAAAAAAGACTAACATATAACTCTAATGGGCTACTCCACCTATCACCAATTGGTTTTAGGATGGAACCTCCCTTAGACACATATAGTATAACTTTCTTTCTCCTATAAAGTCGTAGGCTCATTGTAAATTTTAATATGGTATCAGAGCCGATGGTTTGGCAAGGGACGAATATGGAGATGGTAGTCGGATTCTGTAGTTGCCTCCCCACGAAGAAGAGTAAGGAGACTCTTGGTGGGTCCAGACCAGTAGAGTATAAGGACTCTTGGTGACGCCATATAGTCGAGCTGTTAAGCAAAAGGCTTTCACTCAAGGGGGAGTCTAAGCCCAATGTAGAAGTTCACACTTGAGGAGGAGATTGTTTAAATGTCAAGTGTGAGTAGGAATCCCACATTGGAAAGAGATGGAACTAGTGAAGGACATATAAGTGGAAAGGACCCATAAACCTAATGCTTTAAGGTTTTGGGTTGAAGTGTGGTGTCAAAGCCCATGAGTATGTTTCATCACTAGGCCCATGATGTAGATCTCCTATGTAAGTGAGCTCCCCAGATCCAACAAAAATTACATTTCTCTATAAATACAATTGTTTATTATAAATGAATCCCATGAATACTGTGCCAAAAAAGTAAAATAACAAATTAAGAAATTCCACTTAATGAATAATGTTTATAGATATTCCAAATTGAATTGAAAATTTTAAGTGAAAATATTTAAATTTTAGTTATATAATTATTTTTATTACAATCGAATCAAATTATGTCGTTAATATTAATTTGATATGATTCTACCATTTGAATTCTAAATCAAACTATAGTGTATCAAATTTATTTCCTTACTCTTTCTCCCTTCTTTTCAATCCTCTCACCACCTTCACCTTTTTCATCATGCCTTCCCATTACTCCTGTAGAGTACTCTACAATATCTAGTTCTTCCGCTTTTTATGGCCCTCCTCCTATTTCTACTTTTACCTAAGTCTCAATTATCTTATTTAAAAAAAAAATTTAGTCCAAGTCAGCCCGAGGCTTGGCAAGTAATAATAAAACGACGTCGTTTTCGACATAATAATTTAAAACAAATAATAATTTGTATTTGGTCGAGGCAAGCCCGGGCTTGGGTCGAGTTGCCTTGGCTCCCTAGTCCCAATTCCATTTTCCCCTTCTACTCCCAACAAACCCTTGTCCCATGCATGTAGTATACTAAAGGTTACTTTCTACTTTCTTTTTTCTATCTTCCCCACTCTCCAACTTTCTTTCCTAATCATGTAATTGCTTTTCAAAAATCCCTCTATACCCTCTATCTTCTTTCCTTTCATAGTTATGGTTAACAACGTTTTTGGTCAAAAGCTTCCCTTAGAAGATGAGTTGACATTTCCACCTCTTTCATGCTTCCCTCTTGCAACCTCCTCTTTGTCAAAACCCTTCCAACCTAATCTCAACTCTCATTTGATCTTTGGCTCCAAATCAAAACACTTTAACCCCTTAAATGTCAATCATCGGTTGAATTGGAAGTATGTAGTTATAGAAAACCCTAACTCCACTCTATACTACTGCCTCCTTGACTTATTTGGGAGTATTCTCACTGTATGCCCCGACTTGGAAACCTTGAAGGAAGGAACTAAATGTTGAAATTCAACTCTGGTAGGTTTCTTCCTTATCAAATGTCTAACTTTCCTTATTATTCAATGATGGGCAATTCAAAATTGAAAAGGAGAAGGGCAAATGGAAGTTTTTATGTCAGAACGCAGCCTCCTGCTATTCAAGTTTACAGCAAAAATAGAGGCAAGAAGGTTTCTTAAAGCTAGTTGTTAGCATATGTTCAACATCCCATGAAGTGAATCACACGTTAATATATGGCTTAATATACAATATATGAATGCACAAAAAGGGGGGTTGAATTGTGTATTCCCCTTTTTGAAAACTCTTCGAAAACGTTTTTGTTAAAAGAGAACTTGTTCTTTT
>JAOSBK010000005.1:19260708-19271328 GCA_027568895.1 Erythroxylum shatona | reverse complement strand
CTTAACCAATTCTATACATTTTATTATTATCAAAACATAAGTAAGATTTAATTTGTCAACCACCATTGGTCCAACATACATTCCCCCTATTGTCACTAGTACTGCCAACAACCACAAACACTAAAGATAGTTACCCCCTCTCTCTCTCTCACCACTGCCATCACTTACCCCTTTGCAACGCTTATCACCCACCCTTCACCCTCTCTATCTCTCTCCTTGTTACCTTATAAGTGTAAATTGCATCATATTTTAGGGCATACTTTGATATGTGCTTAGCTGTTAATTCAATAATTTAGTATATGTTTAGGCTAGAATTGTGTTAGTTTGTTAAGTATTTATGTTTTAAGAGTTTTATGGGTTAATACAAGTCTTTGAGCTTAAATATTATATTTTTGAAGTACTTTGATGTGCTTGTGAGTATTTTAGGGTCAACATCGAAGAACAGAGAAATTTTGAAGACATATAGTTGAGCCAAAACAATGGCCCATAATCTTGACATGTCAGGCCATGATCATGATAAAAGCACCAGATTTGGCCCACGATCATGGCTCATGACAGAAGCCCAAGAAATGGCATACAATCGTGGCCTACGTTAGGCAGATGCATAAAAACTAAAGAACATTAAGGGATTTTTTAGACCTTTCAAACACTGAAAAAACCTAGGGTTATCCAAAACACAAGAGGATATTTAAAGAGCAATCAAAGAGGCATAGAAATAGCCTTTACATCAGCCACCTTGAGAAACCCTAAAGAGAAATCATCAAGAGATAAAGGAAGAGAAAAAGGAAGAGAGAAGAGCAGAAGAAGCTGACTCAAAGTACTTTTCGGATCAGGAGGTTTTTCGATGTCGCTGCCTCCCATCATCCATTTTAGATTGTATTTCCTGTTTATTTTCATTTTTATTATTGCATAGAATTGGATTGAACTGTTGATGATAGGATCTAGAATGTCGAGGATGTTCTAAACTCACATTTGGAATTTTATTCTTGAATTAATGAGAATCTGATTGTTTATGTGTTTATTAGATATTGTTGTGGTTGATTATGTGATTGCATAATTTGATAATAAACTGAGAGGGTGATTTGAATGAAAAATGATTAAATTGAATTAATAAGAGTTAGGTGATCTAATGGAAGCAAGAATTGAAGCAAATCAATAATTTGTGCAAAGAGAGATATTGCATAGGGTTTCGATAGTTTATTAGAGAACTTCATAACTAATTAAGGTTTTGGATAAGTTGTAAATTGAGAAATTGCAATCTGTATAATCTGATTAGGGTTTATAATTTAGGGTTAATGGTTATAACTTGAAATATGTTGCACATTGCTTAGTAATTAGTATTTTTCATGTTTAATTCTTAATTTGATTGATTGAATTAAATTCTCGTATTAGTTTCATTGCATCTTGAATTTTTGTTATTTATTTTTGGCCTTATATTTTAAGATTAGATTAGTTCCTTCCTCGTGAGATCGGCACCTTTGGTACTATGCTAACGAACCATGCGATTGTGAATTATCGAGGGTTAATATTTAAAACTTACACACAACCAAACCCCTAATCATTACCCCTTTAGCCACTCCTTTAAATGACCGCGATGCCACCCAACTATCCAACTTCCCTGTTGCCTTGTTGTTGTGTTGTTTGACTTTTCTTTGCCACCCACCCACTAGGGTAAAATAGACATAGTGTTTTGTGAAGAAATACTAGAATTTCTAGGATTTTTGTCAACGATGAGGTGTTTTCGTAGACTTATATGGACGTGTATATGACAATGTAAATTCACAACACAGTCACATACACGCCCGTAAAAGTGATTGTGTAGATTCGCAAAAACACATACACTCATGTATGTGTTTTGTGATACGATCACATTGACTTACACAGGAACATACACGCTCATGTAAGTAATCGTGAAAGTCTACAAAAATATATACATGCCCATGTGTGTTTGTAACACAATCATAATGACTTACGTGGTTATATACATGCCTGTATAAGTAATCGTGTAAGTTCAAGAAAATACATACTTGCTCATGCGTGTTTGTTACATGATCATAATGACTTACACCATCACATGCATGATCAAGTAAGTAACCATGTAAGACTATGATAATAAATATATGCCTATTTGTGTTTGTGACACAATCAAAATGACTTACACAGTCACATAAATGTTCATGTAAGAAACATAATAAGTCCAAAAAAACATATACACTCTTATGTTTGTTTGTGACACGATCATAGTAATTTACACAATTGCATATATATTCAATTATGATTATGAATAAATTATATATTTATAAGTGGATTGCTTCATATGGATGAGCATATTCCTTTAGTAGAGAGTTGTAACCTAGTACCAAAGATAAAAGTGGAAACTTCTAATCCCGTACTACGTGAAGATAGAAGTCTAACTTGTAGTCAGTTAAAAAGTGAAATTTGGAATAGATTTTGATTCATGTAGTAGAAAAGAGATGGTATGAGGAGGTCAAACATTTTGACCCCTAACCTTATAAAGGGAAGAGTGAAATGTTTACAATATCTTATAACAACAACATATCAAGGTTTTTGATAGTTTTTATGATAATTGGTGATGAATATCCACTATTTACGATTAATACCAAAAGATTTAGGATGTTTTGCAAATCACTACAATCAAACTTCAAGGTTCCAAGTAAAAATCCGTTGAAGAAGGACATTATGAAGATATATGAGGATAAGAAGAAAGAAATTTTATGACCATTGTTGAGTATTGAAGAACGGATTGCCATTACACCAGGAATATGAACAATTGATAACCAAAACAAGGTTTATATGGCAGTGATGGCACATTATGTTGATAATGATTGGACTCTACGCAATAAAGTTTTGAGGTAATTTATATTCTTTAATTTGTTATCATTTACTTTTTCATTATGTTATGATTAATGTTGGTCATATTTCTACATGATAGGTTCATTTATATATTAGCGTCACATATAAGTGAAAAGTTGGCAATCATGTTGAAAGACTGTTTGATAGATTTTATTTTTCGATACCAAATTATCCACCATAATAGTTGACAATTGTAGCACGAATGATACTAAACTTGAAAAGTTGAAGAATAAGATACGTGTTGGGAGCTTGTTAATTGGTGGAAGATTATTCCATATGTGTTGCTTTGTGTATATTATGAACTTGATTATGAAGGAAGGATTGGATATCATAAAGGGAGAAATAGATTCGATTCGAAATATTGTAGTATATTAAGGTTCCATACATAAAGGAGTTTAGAACTTTGAAGAAACTGCACATTTGAAGATGTTGGTTTGGGTTGTCCAATTAGATGGAACTCAACCTTCAAGATGTTGGAATCGACATTCCAATAAGTTGATGTGTTTACTAGGCTAAGACAAAGATATTCTTAGTACACTTGCATGCCTACAGAAGGCCAATGGGAGTTTGCTAGAGAACATTTTACGAATATGGAATTATTTTATAATGCGACTAATTTGTTCTCAGGAGCAAAATATCCAACTTCGCACTGTTACTTTAGCACTATGTGTGAGATAAAGAAACTTCTATCTGATTGGATGTTTGATTCCAAAGAGGTTATTCGAGTTATTGTAGAGAAGATGTTGGGGAAGTTAAATTCTTATTGGTATATTATTGGACGTATATTGCAATCTTATCCGTGTTGGACCCAGGATACAAGATGAAGGGAGTTAATTTTATATATAATATATTGACTAGTGATTAAGCCTAAAATGATGTAAATGTCATTGAACAATTTTAGTATGATTTGTTTAATGATTATCAAGTTAGAATGGACAAAATTTAAGACCAAGATTGCAATAATTCAGGTTGTTCAACTTTGACTTCAGTTTCAAGTTCAAGCTCATGTTCTAAGAGTAGTTTGTTACTTTCACTTACAAAATTTATGAAAAAGGGCTAGGAATTTGTACAATATGATGGATTAGATAAATATTTGACCAAATATTATGTGGTCGAAGTTGAAGGTGTATAGTTTGATGTATTATTATGGTGGAAAAGTTGCGAAAATAATTTTTCAATCATGCAAGTAATTGCACGAGACTTATTAGCAATTCCACCATCCATTGTTGCTTCATAGTCTACTTTTATCACTAATGGTTAGGTTATTAGTCCTCATCATGCTTGACTTCATCCTCATACTATGGAAGTTTTTATTTGTGCTTGAAGTTGGTTAGATGATGAAGATATTAAAGGTAAATTTTTTCTTTTTGATATATCAATTTTGTCTATTTTTTATATTATCTTACCTTATATTATTTTTTAATTATATATTAATACAGCCACAGGTACTAATGCGGAGTTGACTAGTCACACTTATCAAGTAATTGAACATTATTTTGAAAAGATATTCAAAGATGCATGTATATCTAATTATTTATTAATTATTACCATTTTCTTAATATTCTTTTAAGTTTAATATTACATTATCAAATATAATGTTTCTACACACAGAAGAAGTGATGCAAACTATTAACGATTCTGACTACAATGATTTGTTGCTCTCTCAGTCTATCTAGTCTCTACTCCCTCCAGTCTTTAATCTCGATCATAGTTTTATCTTGATTTTTTACAAATCGGATCATTTAAAATTTTGGATAATCATTTTTCAAAATTATGTCATCAATTTATGAATTTTATTCATTATAATTTTTAAAATCTTTGGTTTTATATATTCATTCCTCATAAAATCTCAAATTTTATTAATCAATTGAAATTCATAACTTCAATTAATTGAATTGATCACTTTAGTTATAATCTTTTTCATTCATTTCCCATAATTCTATCCTCCTTCATTAATGAATAAGATTTCATCTAATTTATTTAATCAATATATATATATATATATACATTTTATATATTGATGCATTATAAAATCTCAATTTTTATTAATCAACTGAAATTTATAACTTCAATTAATTAAATTGATCACTTTAATTACAATGTTTTTCATTCATTTCCTATAATCATATCCTCCTTCTTTAATGAATTTTGTTTCATCTTATTCATTTAATCAATATATGTACATTTTATATATTCATTTATTATAAAATCTCAAATTTTATTAATCAATAAAATTTGTAACATCAATTAATTGAATTGATCACTTTAATTATAATCTGTTTAATTCATTTCCTATAATCTTATCTTCCTTCATTAATGAATTTTGTTTCATCTATCAATATATGTATGTTTTGTATATTCGTTCATTATAAAATCTCAATTTTTACTAATCAATTTGCAATTTCAACTAATTGAATTGATGACTTTAATTATAATCTTTTTCATTCATTTCCTATAATCCTATCCTCCTTCATTAATGAATTTTGTTTCATCTTATTCATTTAATCAATATAATTAGTTTTGATATATTTATTCATTATAAAATCTTAATTTTTATCAATCAAATGAAATTTGTAACTTCAATTAATTGAATTGATCACTTTTATAATCTTTTTCATTCATTTCCTGTAATTCTATCCTTCCTCATTAATGAATTTGGTTTCATCTTATTCATTTAATCAATATATGTACTTTTTTATATATTCATTCATTATAAAATGTCAATTTTTATTAATCAATTTGAATTCATAACTTGAATTAATTGAACTAATTACTTTAATCATAATCCTTTCCTTTCATTTCCTATAATCTTATCCTCGGTCATTAATGTTTGGTTTCATCTATCAATATTTTACTTGCCATTCTTGTTTAAGGAAGAAAAATTTATAAGTATGTCTATGTTTGCCACATAAATGACATATCATACTATACGTTTGACATTAATTTGATCTATGAGAATAAGGTCTAAAGTTTTTGTTTATGTATACGCTCCTTTGGATGTTGTACGAGTTGTATATTTTCTTGGGGTGGAAGTAATGTCTAACACTGTAATATTTATAAGACATGTTTCTTTGGATATTTTGATGTCTATGATAAGTGTGAGCATGTGTCAAGGAATTATGCCTAACATATAAAATATTATATGTTTGAGCGTTTCTTTGATTATAATTGACTTTAGGTCTAGATTGGGAACTATAAAATGCATATGTCTTGCCTTTTTGCCTAGCATATGAGTGTCAAGATGATGATATACTATATTCATTTATTATCTTTTGTAAAGACATTTTTCTTATGCAGATGTTTTTCTTTAACAAATATAGTTTTGGTGTAGGAAGCACTCTGATAAGTGTAGCCAATCATGTGCTTATTATTGGAATTATTTTGAGCTCCTAACATGCTTTCAAATTTCTCACTTGTGAATTTAGATAAGAAAATTTTTTAGAGTATTAACTTCCCTTTTCAATGTCTCATTCTTATGCATAAATGCATCTAAATTATGTTTATTAGTAATCTCCATACTTTTAGATGCTTTAAGTCTTTATTTTCATGTAAGCATACACCTAAATGCTTTTAAACCTCTTTGAAATTGGAAGGCATCTTATTCTTTTTCATATTTATAATTTTGAGGCTTTCAATTAGTTCATTATATGACAATTCAACTTCATTATCACTATCACAAGATTTAAAGTCGGAGAGTATTTCATCATCATATTTAACTATAATGCATATATGAGATATTTCTCCTTTCAAATGGTCACCTTCAGAATCATTTTAGTCAACCCAAGTTGATACTTTGAGAGCCTTTTTGGTTATCCCTCTTCTGCTTCTTATCGTTTCTTTCATATTTTTTTATTGTTTTTAAAGAAAGAGCATTAATGACAACCCTATCATAATGGAGCATGTAGCGTATTTAGAAGATAATGAACCTATGCTTAGAAATAAGAACTTTAAGAAGATTAAAGGATTAAATGGAAGTAGATCAATCCTTCAATTAAATAGTATAATTAAGTCTTTAATTAAGGATCTTAGATGCGTGAATTTTTATGGAGTCCAGCTAAAAGACTTATAAAGAACTACTTGTTGGGAGGCAATCCAATGATTTAGGTGCTTTTTATTTCAATTTAGTAGCTTTAAGAATGTTTTTACTTAATATTGGTATTATTGCATATGGTTTAATTTAAAAATAGTTTTAAAAGAACAAAACTAAAATCTCAATAATTATCTAAGCACTCAATATGTTGTTCTCCATCTTCTTTCTAAAGTTTCCACCATTCCCTGTATGAAAATCATCTAATCTTCATGTCCTTTCCATCCTCTAGAGTTTATTACTCCCCTTTTTCTTGTTTGAACTCAACTTTTGCTCACAAAGTTCCTTCTCTTTTATTTTTCTCTTTACATGGTATCTCAACACTAACATCTTTCTCACACATTTTCCTAGTCTTCATCCTTGTATTCCTTTATTCTTTCTTATTTACTCTTGTTGTTGGATTCATTCGGAAGATAACAATTTGCAAGAAAAAATTATTTGGATTGCCTACTCCTTCAAGTCCTTTAACAAGAGATAAACCACACTACTATTCATACCAAAGGGTCCACCTATGTTTTGGATTAATTTTATTTAATTCATGCGTCACTCTTCCAAGATTAATTTCATCCTTTCAATGATTTTAAAGTAAAGGTAGGCTAAGCTTTATGGACATAGAAATCTATGCTTTTTGTCATATAAAAGTATAATCACAATATGATACTTGAGATATGGCAGATTATCCTCTACAATTACAATCTATTTAGAAGTCTTAAGATTGAAAACAAATAACGCAATGGATGCCATTGCAAAAAGTAATAATAAAGAAGCTAGTTTTCATGAATAATTTTTTTACTGTTTATGGCTCAAAAGGAACTAATATAAACTAGATGAAGATTATATAGTTAATTCTTTAGGTGTTAACATTCAGGCCAGGGGTGACGACTAGAGTCTTGACTTTACCTAATTCGAAGTTAACAAGTTAGTTTCAGATTGATTGAGTTTTTGACCAAGCTCAAGTCTTGGGTTCAAACTAAAGGCCCAAAAACCTCGAACTCTCTCCCTTAAAATGATATCGTTTTGATCAACTACCAAAAGTGACATTGTTTTAATTTATAGGTTTAAGAAATTCAAGATTGAAGTAATATCGATTTAACAAATTACACTAAAATAATATTATTTCAGGCGAGACTTTTGATCGCACATCTTAGGTTCAACTAAATTTCAAATGAACTCATACAATAGATTATGGATATTGATCGATCCTAAGATAATCTAATGCACTATCATTCCTAATTCAAACTAATGTTTGATAAACTTGCATGAAATTTGATTGTTGTCTGCCGCCTTAGATTAGGGAATTAGAAATCATCCATTTTTTAATTAATTAGATGACTATCTAATGTTACATTGCACTATTGGCATAAATGGTCATCATTTCCTTACCACACACGCTTGTGATTTTTTCAATTTTAAAGGTTGACGAGGATCTCCATCGCTTCTTAATAGCTTAAGGCCTATTTGGTTATACTTTTATTTTTCTTTTACAGTTTATAGTTTATAGTTTTTGTTTTTTATTTTTCTTTTAAAAAATAAAAACTTGTTTGGTTATTAATATTAATATAGTTATATTTTTATTACTGATGATAATTACATTTTATATAAAATTTAAAGATAAATTCTTTTAATTAATTAAATTTATTTTAATATCTTATATAATGTTTATTAATAAATTTTAATAAAATTATTTTATATTTTATTTGAAATTTATATATTTTGAAGATATTTTTAAATTTAATCATATTTATTTTAAATTTAATCATATTTATTAATAATTATTAAATTAATTATATTTAATTTAATTTCAAAAATTGAATAAATTATTACATTAAATTAAACTAAATATTCATAGTTTTAATCAATAAATTAGTATATTAAATAATTAAATAATATAGATTTAATTGATAGTAAATTAGATTATAAAAAACAGAAACAGAAAGTAAAAAAATCACTTTTTGTATTTTTATAAATTTTAAAAATTGAAAGAAATTGAAACAAAATAGAAATAAAAACTCAAATAAATAATTTTTATTTTAGTAAATTTTAAAATAAAAATAGAAAAATATAAATATAAATAGAAACATAGTTAATTAGATTTTCCTTACATGTGCTACACTCATCAGAGTATGGCTTGCTTGTATTTTTTCATTTCATTTATATAATATTTCAGACTTACCTTCAATAGACATCGAACATTTTCGATCAGAATGAATTAACCAAACCTAAGTTTTGATCTTTTTTTTCTTAAATTAGCCCAATAAAGCCCATATAGAATTTTCTTGGGCCACGCGAACCCATGATTTAGTTGCGGTGTTACAGGTTTTTCCTTTTCTTTTTCCTCGGTGAATTGGCTTCTAGAAAGAGCAAATTTGAAACAAACTTGTTTTTCTTTTCGGTGAATTGATTTCCACGTTTTGGTGCCATTCTCCTCTTTATTCCCAGCAAAATGGCTCCAAAAAAGAAGCCTCAAAAGCAAAAGAACAAGTCTCAATCCTCCTCCTCCTCATCTTCTCCTGCAGTTCCACGCCTTCAGATTTCGGCCGAGAATGAGAACCGCCTCCGCAGGCTCTTGCTCAACTCCGATCGCTCCACCCAGCCGCCCTCATCTCTTGCTCCGGTCAGAGATTCTCTCTCTAAAGCCCAGAAGGCCAAGAAGCTCACCACTATTTACGAGAAACTTTCTTGTGAGGGCTTCTCTAATCATCACATTGAACTTGCTCTTACTTCTCTGAAGGTTTCTGCATTTTCATTTTTATTTTTTAATTCTTAATTTCCATAGTAGAAATGTTCTTTTTCGAATAAAATCATCTTTGACTGTACAGGAGAATGCAACATTTGAGAGTGCTTTGGATTGGCTATGCTTAAATTTGCCAGGAAATGAGCTTCCCTTGAAGTTCTCTAGTGGAACTTCTTTGAATGAGGAAGGAGGTTTGCCCCAATTCTCGCTATGATTGTAGGATCTCTATTCTTTGCGATCAAGAGTAGTTGATTATTGTCACTAAAAGATGTAGGTACTGTTGGGGTGGTATTGACGGGGCAGAAAGGCAGGATTGCTTCCGTGGACTTGCCTAGCAAAGTTGGGAAGGTGGAAGAAGGAATGCATGTTTCTGTTAGAATCAAGGGGCAGCAGCAGCGAGATGATCAAACTCTGGATGCTCACCACCCATCTCAATCAGATTGGATTAGGCAATATTTACTACAACAACAACAGGAAGAGGTATTGCAAATTATCTAGCGCATCCCAAAAATATTCTTTTACTTGGTCATCATTAATTGCTTCACAAGATTAGTCATAAGATGAAATGAAGAAAAAGAAAAGCAATCACCATAGGGGAAGCAACAAAGTAAGCATTACGAGGCATCTACTTGATGGAACTCTATAAACCTCTGAAGTTTTCTCCAAAACTTCTGCTTTTAACTTTCCTATATACTAGGAAGTTGAATTAGTTAAAGAATAAAAATGGCTGTACCTAAAATCAGGGCCGTTCTTATAGTTTTATAGGCCCTGGGCGAAATTAAAAAAAAGGGGCCCCAATAAATCGACAATATACTTAAGTTTACATATTTGTATGAAACATAAATGGCTCAATTTATAAGTTTACATAACCAACTAAATATTAAATGATCATAACACTAACAAATACACAGAGGATCATGATTTA
>JAOSBK010000005.1:19241026-19253064 GCA_027568895.1 Erythroxylum shatona | reverse complement strand
TAGTATTAGTGTGCTAGCATAACAGAATGGTAAGAGGAGGTGAGAGGTCTGGTTTTTGTGCGGGACGAAAGGAGAGAATGGCAGGCAGAAGTAAGGTGTGACATTTTGGGCAGAGAGAATCGATATTCTCCCTGAGGAGCATTTCTTGCTCTGGTTTAGAAAGAGGTCTGGGAATCATCTTTGTAATAGCAGTGCTAGGCACTGATTATACTAAATAATATGAGTCTCTAGCTGATTAAGCTAGAGCTTCCTATCATTGGTCTGACCTGTCGGATTCGTCAAGGAGAGTGGAAATCCGATTGTCATTCATGCCACCTAAGATGTCCGACAGAGTAGATGTTCTGGAATCTCGTATGGCGAGTTTGGAGGCTGGAATGGAAGACATTCAATCTTCCATGTGATTGGCGATGGGGGAAATGCAACGGGCACTACTGTTGGAGATGAATAAGATTATGGGGAAGAGACCTGAGGAAGGACAGGGGAGTGATACGGTAAGGAATGGGCAATCCCCGTCTGGTGATAGGATTAATCAACATCCACAACAGTCCAGACAACCTGGGGAGTCATCTGCTGACATGGAGGAGTACAGAATGTCGGTACAAAAGGTGGAGCTACCCATGTTCAGATATCACTAGGGTAGAAGTGTATTTCGAGGTCCATAATACTTCAGATGAAGTAAGGATCAAACTCGCCCTTTTAAGCATGGAGGGCTCAACCATCCACTGGTTTAATCTTTTGAGGGAGACGGAGACAGACTTGAGTTGGGAGGCTTTTAAGAAGGCACTAATCGATCGTTATGGAGGAAGGAGGTTCAAGAACCCTTATGAAGAGCTGTTCGACCTACGACAAACTGATACCGTGGATGAATACATTGAAGCTTTTGAATTCATCTCGTCTCAAGTGGGTCGACTTCTAGAGGAACAATTCATGGGATATTTTATGAGTGAGTTGAGATCAGACATTAGGAGAAGGGTGTGCACCTTCAATTCGGGGAATCGGTATCAACTGATGAAAGTCGTTAGGGCAGTGGAAGAGGAAGTGTGCGGTGAGGAAGGCTGGGGGTCGCGACGATGTCCCTGGGGTCAACGTCGGGAAGGTAGTTTTAAGAACCGGACCCATTTTTGGGTCAACCCGAGTCGACTGGACCCGAGACACTCCAGCTCAACGGGTCGAACACAGATGGGGGGCGGATATGGAGCCGATCGAGCCCGGGACACTCCTGGGTATCGACCTCATACCTAAGTGCCAAATCAGCCATCCACGACGACGTAGATGAGGAGAATTGAGACGGACAGGAGACCACCGACTAAGAAAAATCGAGGGCTGCACCATATCTCCTATCAGGAGCTTATGGACTGCAAGGTGAAGGGGCTTTGTTTTCGGTGTGGAGAACGATTCCATCCATTACACCAGTGCGCCGAGAGACAACTCCAACTGCTGGTTTTGGACGAAAATGAGACATTAAATGAGGAAGGAGAAATAATTGCAGTAGAGGTGGAGGAAGAAGAAGTAGACGATGTGGCGTTAGAGTGTCGTGTTGTGGGTGTCTTCGGAGTCCACAATGCTCCGATGTCTGAAACCAAGACCATGAGGTTGGAAGGAAAAATTTTTGGGGTTCCTATCGTGGTATTAGTGGATAGTGGAGCTAGCGACAATTTCATCTCTCCCGAATTGGCTACTGGTTTAAGTTTGACTACAATGCTTACCAGAACTTTGGGAATCAGGTTGGGTGATGGCCATAAGGTGATGACAAAAGGTAGATGTATAGGGGTTCCTATTCAGCTGGGGGAATTGGACTTGAAGGTAGAGGCATATATGCTGGATTTGGAAGGAATGGATGTCATTTTGGGGGTTGCTTGGTTGCAGACTTTGGGGAAAGTCATAGTAGATTGGAAGGACATTTCAATGCAATTTCAATATGAGGATCAAATTGTCGAGTTGTGTGGCAAGGTTGACAATAAGACAATACAGAAAAAAGGTAGAGGCGTTGACAAAGGTCCAACACCTTTGCATGGTTTACTGGTAAGTTTATAGAATGTGGTTCCATCGGTGGAATTAAAGGGAAACAAGGAAGGGCTTCAGCTGCAAATGGGCAGTAGAGAGCAACAGGAGCTGAATCAAATTCTGCATAAATTTCCAGAAGTATTCCGAGAGATTCAAGGATTACCTCCCCAAAGGAATCATTTTCACTCTATAGTCTTACAACCGGGACAAGATCTAATCAATGTACGGCCTTATAGGTACCCTCATCATCACAAAGATGAGATTGAGAAGCAGACTCGGCAGATGCTACAGCTCGGAATTATTCGACCTAGCTCAAGTGCTTATTCTAGTCCCGTAATTTTGGTTAAAAAGAACGATGCGTCTTGGCGGATGTGTGTGGACTATAGGGCCTTAAACAAGGTTACAGTACCAGACAAATACCCAATTCCGGTAGTGGATGAACTGTTGGATGAATTGCACGGAGCTTATTTTTTCTCTAAGCTAGATCTTAAATCGGGGTATCATCAAATCAGAGTCATAGAGGACGATATTCACAAAATTGCCTTCCGAACACATGATGGTCACTATGAGTTTCTCGTAATGCCGTTTGGACTGACCAATGCACCGACCACTTTCCAATCGGCAATGAATGACATTTTCAGACCCTTCTTTCGAAGGTTTGTTCTGGTTTTCTTTGACGATATTCTGGTGTATAGTGTGGATTGGAGGACGCATTTGTTACATCTGTCCAAGGTGTTGGAGGTGTAGCAGAATCAGTTTGTGGTGAATCAGGACAAGTGCACGTTTGGGAGGAAATCGGTTGACTATTTAGGTCATGTTATTTCAAGCGAGGGAGTAGCAGTTGACCTCGCCAAAATTCAGAGTGTAGTACAGTGACCTGTTCCTCGAAATGTTAAAGGAGTGAGGGGTTTTTCGGGATTGATGGGATATTACTGTAAGTTCATCATGAATTATGGTAAAATCACTAAACCACTCACGGATTTGACAAAGAAAGAAGGGTTTCATTGGAATGCAAGGGCTTTAGAGTCCTTTGAGGCTTTGAAGAAGATTTTGACCACATCGCCGGTATTAGCTCTTCCTAATTTTGCCCAACCTTTTGAGGTTGAATGTGATGCGTTGGGAAAAGGAGTGGGTGCAGTGTTAATGCAAAATAGGAGGCCCATAGCTTATTTTAGTGCGGCACTTTCGGAGGGGAATCTTTCCAAGTCGGCGTATGAGAAAGAATTAATGGCTTTGGTGCTAGCTGTGCACCAGTGGCGTCATTATTTATTAGGAAAGTCCTTTGTGGTGTTTTCAGATCAGAAAAGTCTTCGACACTTGTTGCAACAGAGGGTGACTACTACGGATCAACAATGTTGGATGGCTAAGATTTTAGGCTATCATTTAAACCCGGACCTGAAAACAAGGTAGCTGATGCATTATCGAGGATCTATGATGAAGGAGAGCTGAAAACTAACATTTCTTATCCTCAATGGATGGAGGGCCGAAATCTACAACAGGAGGTGCAACAAGACTCTACCCTATGTGGAATTATTAAGGATTTGCAGCAGAATCCTCATTCTAGACCTAGGTTTGCATGGCAACAAGGAGTTTTAATGTACAAGGGGAGAGTGGTGATTTTAGCTTCTTCGGTGTACATTCCAATTCTTTTAAAGGAGTTCCATTCTTCTCCGATGGGTGGACATTCAGGTTTTCTAAGAACTTATAGAAGAATTGCAAGTAATTTGTATTGGATCGGCATGAAAAAATGTGTTCAGGAATTTGTGAAAACTTGTGATACTTGTCAGCGGCAGAAATATGCTGCTACATCTCCGGTAGGTTTGCTCCATCCTTTGCCCATTCCGAATCAGGTTTGGGAAGACATTGCTATGGATTTTATTACCGGACTTCCTAAATCTAAGGGGTATGAAGCTGTGCTGGTGGTGGTGGACAGATTGTCAAAATATGGCCACTTCATTCTACTTAAACACCCATATATTGCAAAAACTGTTGCTGAGGTGTTCATTAAAGAAGTGTTTCGATTACATGGAATCCCTCAATCCATCATCAGTGACCGAGATCCTCTGTTTGTTAGTATGTTTTGGAGAGAATTGTTTCGTTTGCAGGGTACAAGGCTGAAAATGAGCTCCGCTTACCATCAAGAAACGGATGGACACACCAAAGTCTTAAACCGATGTTTGGAGACTTACTTGAGGTGTTTTGCTTCCGAACAGCCTAGAACTTGGTCTTTTTGGATCGCATGGGCAGAATTGTGGTACAATACCACTTTTCACATATCTACGGGGTCAACCCCATTTGAGGTGGTTTATGGTAGGAAACCTCCTCCATTGGGGCGATACTCACAAGGGGAAACGAAAGTAGAAGCTGTAGCTAGAGAATTATTTGAGAGAGATGAAGCATTGAATCAACTTAAGTACAATCTGATTCAGGCACAACAGCAAATGAAGAAACAAGTTGACAAGAAAAGGACTCCACAAACTTTTCAGGTGGGAGAATGGGTGTTCCTCAAGCTTCGCCCCCATAAGCAAGTGTCGGTAATTAAGCGAAGTAACCAGAAGTTATCAGCCATATTCTTTGGTCTATTTCAGACCGTGGAGAAGTATGGGGCTGTCACCTACAAGCTCCAATTACCCCCACATTCCAGGATACATCCGGTATTTCATGTATCCCAGCTCAAGAAGGCAGTAGGAAACTATTCAGTGGAACCTACTATACCTGAAGGGCTGGAGGTGGAATTGGAAGATATAATTGAACCAGAAACGGTGTTAGCTAGTAGAGAACTCAGTAAGGCAGGAACTTCAATCTGTCAATGGCTGATCCAATGGAAAGGCAAACCTATGGAGAATGCTACATGGGAGGATGAACTGGTTATTCGCAGCCAATTTCCTCAACTCAACCTTGAGGACAAGGTTGTTCTTCCAGAGGAGAGCAGTGTTAGGATTGATAAGGGAAGGGATGAAAAGGGGAATAAACCTAGTGTTTGGAGAGTGTACTTGAGGAGAAAGACAGAGGGTAGAGGGGGGAGTTAGTTAGTATTAGTGAGCTGGCATAACAGAATGGTGAGAGTAGGTGAGAGGTCTGGTTTTTGTGCGGGAGGAAAGGAGAGAATGGCAGGCAAAAGTAAGGTGTGACTTTTTGGGCAGAGAGAATCGATATTCTCCCTGAGGAGCATTTCTTGCTCTAGTTTAGAAAGAGGTCTGGGAATCATCTTTGTAATAGCAGTGCTAGGCACTGATAATACTAAATAATATACTCCTCTCTAGTTGATTAAGCTAGAGCTTCCTATCAATCTTTCTTAGTGATTAGTATGCAAACTTATGCTTTAAATATATATGTTTTATATATTTAACTCCTCTTATCCACTTGCATGGTACTTACATGTGTTCCAGTTGTGTTCTTTATGATTTTTTCTAAGTTATTTAAATGTTGATAGGGGGACCCGCAAAGGATTCCTAAAGCTGTTCTCCAACAATTATGCCAAAAATCAGGTTGGGAAGCTCCAAAGTTCAGTAAAATTCTTGAGAAAGGGAGGGGTTTCTCTTATACTATTAGCATTTTACGTAAAGCTAGTGGTAGGGGCAAGAGCAGAAAAGCTGGTGGACTGGTCACTATTCAGCTTCCTGACCAAGATGAGACATTTGTGTCTACTGAGGTATTTGTTTACTAATTTACCTTCAAGATGTTTGTGGTGTTGTTTTAACTCGACGGTCTCCATATTTTTGTGAAAGGAAGGTTTGAGAGAAAAACTGAATCTGGTAATGGTTAGAAATTTGACTTGGAAGCATCTTTAAAATATGCTTTCTTTTTAGGATTTAGGCCACTTTGAAATCCAATTTTTTCTTCTTATCTAATTTTATCTTGTATGTATCTCCAATCTTCTAATTTGCAAGTAGTGCTAGGAGTGACATGCTAAATTTCTTAACATAATGAGAAGTTGCCTATGCAAAATTCTCTTGAATTATGATAATTGGTGAAAATTGCTACTCTAATTGTAAATCCATTTGAACTAGTAATGGTGAAATTCAATTGAGGGTTTCGATATGCTTTTTCTTGTAATCTTGATTTCCTCTTCCCAAGTTACATGATTCTTCATTCTGTCGCTTTATTCTTGTGTCAAAGTGACTTGATGCTTCTTGCTCAAAGTTGAACAGTTTTCCAAGGAGAGAATACATGTTTATTAGGGTATGTGGTGATAAGTGTTTGTAGTATAAACAAAAAGATATAAAAGATAGTGAAAGAAGTGAAAGTTAATCATTCGTATGCTGGAAACCTATTTGAATTGCAGGACGCCCAGAACAAGGTTGCAGCATTTGCCCTTATTGAACTATTCCCCGATCTTCCGATCCATGTAGTTATTACTGAACCATATGCTTCTCTTGTCCTCCAATGGAAACAAGGTAATTCCCTTATGTCTGAGTTCTATTGAGTGATGGATACGTGTTCATTCATTGCTTGGTTTGCCTATTGTGGCAATTATTAAAGATCCCTCAATTCAGTTTGTTAGTTTACCTGCCCCCAATTGAATTTGTGGTAAGAATTGATGTTAGAGCAAGTTCTTGTATTTTCCCTTTTCTCCCTTGCACCAATTTTTGGTTATAATTGTTGTTCTTCACTTTTCTAATATCTGAAATTTCTTATAGGGGCATCATCAAGCAAAGTGGACGATAGTTTAGAGAGTCAAAGAGCTGGCTTCGTGGATTGGCTGTTGAATGCAGGAAGTTCTACTCCAGTAACTGATGTTGAAGCCTCAAATGGTTCCTCAAAAACATTAAGAAGCTCTCATGTTGAAGAAGTTAGTAATTCAATTGTCATTGGTGCCGATCCAATTACTGAAAGTATGTAGTTCCATGCCTATTGATTGTGTTGTCTTCGAACTTATGGCTTATTTACTTACTCATTGTTTACATGTGGTAATGGAGTTCTGTGTAAAAAGGTGACTTTCATATTTTTTTCCTCTTCTATTTAGGTTACATATAAATAGGATTACAATACTATCTATACTAGGAAAGAATTCTATACAAATCAAATATCTTAATTACCACCTAATTTATTTCCTTTGACTAGATCTCCCTAATTCTCTCCCGATCTGCTAGGAACAGATTTCCTCCTAATTAGCAGCCCCTTGATTTTGCTGCTGCTGATTTCTCCTTCTCAACAAGTGCTTTTGGAAATAATTTTTTTTTCATATTTTTCTTATTCATACTAAAATAATATAAGCAAGTATGATCTCTTTGTTTTGATTCTCTACTCTTGTAGGACTTCCTTTAACTTATTGTAGTTCACTTTGATGACATTTATTAAGTCACTTACTAATGACTTGATGCTTAACCACTTGAATATACTCTCAAGTTTTGTGACTCCAACGAATGCTTGAATTTTTTTGAAAGCTATGGAAGTTTAAATTTGAAATTCTAGTGACTAATTTCCTTGTTGATTATTGTGTGATATGGCAGGAGTAAACTACACAAGGACTTTGGAAAGTACTTATTTGAGACATGAGCAAGAGAAAAAACATAAAATTCCAAAGTACAAGGTTGGTGGCAAATGAAAATTCATATGGTAGTGATTTCTTTTCATTTTCACTACAGGAGCTTAAGGGAAGTTTAAAAAAGGAAGGTTCATATGATTTACTGTTTCGAGAGTCCACTGGTCTTATCCTAGTAGTTTGAGCCTTTGGAGGAAATAGTTAATTAGGAGAAACATATTATTCCTGGAGTTATGAGATTTGCTCTTTTTTCTTTATTATTTCTACAAATATGAGGTTACTTTATCCTTTTTCTTGTCATTCTTGTATAAATTAATGTAAACGAAGTACACTGGTTTAAAGTGTTGTCTATTGTTATTGCTATACTTGTAATGTATTATGGTTGTTATACTAGGGTAGTTGCACTTACATTCCGCTTATGCATTAGTTATGTGCACTTCTTCAGGAAATTCTTACAAGTAGGACTTCTCTACCAATTTCTGGACTAAAAGATGACATATTGAAAACACTCAGAGAGAAGGACGTTGTTGTTGTTTGTGGAGAAACAGGTTCTGGAAAGACCACTCAGGTCTGTATTTCTGCCCTTTTACTAGTCTTACATTTCAATTGTATGCTTCTAGGATTCTATAGGGAAAGTAAACTCTGCTTGTTCTATTGTGCTTTTCTTTTTTTGATTATTTGCCTTTTCTATGAACAGTTGCAAGTTTCTTGTCTTGCCCTTCCAACTGACATAGCCATGCAGCCTGTTTTTAAACTGAAATTTCTTGCAGGTACCACAATTTATATTGGATGACATGATTGAATCTGGAAACGGTGGATTTTGCAATATCATATGCACTCAACCTAGGAGAATAGCGGTGAGTACTGCCTCTGTCCAGGTTCAATGTTTTGTACTTTTTATCCACACTAAAAGGAGCTAGTCTAGATAGACTTCATTATCTGATTTATTAGGCTATATTGACGTCATGTTAGGTTGGATTTAGGCCTTTTAAGGGAGTTCTATTTATGTCATGCTAGGTTGGATTTAAGCTGTATAAGGGAGTTAGAAAGTTTGAGAAGTTTAATTTCAAACTTATTTTCTGATGTATATGAAATTCTAGTTGCGTGAGGGGTTTTATGATCTTAATGTTCTTAGACTTCAAATTCTAGTATCCCAATTGTCACTTGGTCATTGTCAACCTGATTTATTCCTTTTCATGAAAGAACTCCAAAATGTTACCCTAAATCATTCGAAGCATGGGTTAGAGGGAGCATGGGTGATGGAAAGTGGCTTAAAGTTTATGAAAGGAGCAAGAAAGGATAGATAACTGAACCCCAAGCCTTAATTTGGTGGAATGTAGAAGATTGAGATTTGTGAGCACCACTATTTATGTTACTGTTCACACAATGATAAAGGGGCTAATAAGTAATTTGTTGAATTTTTTGTGCTGGTTTTCCTTATTATAAAGGGGTTTGAGAAAAGTAGTTATTTCCTGTTTTTATACTTTGCTTAGAACTAAAGTTTATAAGGGAGTAAGGAATCCCAATTAGAGTAGAATTCAATTTCCATTTGAGAAATTTAGATGGGATTCTTATTCTTTTATGATTAGGGTTCTAGGATCTTTACTAACTAGATATGTTTCAACATTTCAATTAATAATAGAGTGATTTTGTTGCAAGTTAGCAACAACAGATAGTCCATTGGACAAAGGGAAATGTGTTCGGATAGTCCCTTTTGACCAACTCTACAAGAGATTCACTCATGGGAAAAAGAGGAAGATAGAAAAGTTGATAAATTTATTTTTGAATTTGAATTTGAATAAATAATTTTTTTTATTTCTTTTTAAACTTATTTTTATAGCCTCAATCACGAAGTTGTTGGGAAGTGTTAGGGCTTTCAAGAGGAGTCTATTTAAGCTTTTCAAAGTTGGAAATATAGGAAGCAAAATTTTACATTGATAATTCCTTTCTTTAAGAGATCAAAGGGCTCTCTCTAATGAGTCTGTTCTTCCTAACCTACCAAAGTAGGTCATAAAGGAAGAAAAACCCTTTAAAACATCCAATCTGATATTGTTTAGCAGGGTCCTATAATCACAAATCAATCTAAGGACTATAACTATTTGGTATTAGAGCCATTGGTTATGGAAGCACAATGTACATTGCAACAATAGTGAGAAGCCTTTATGGCTATGTACTAGGAGGATCGAGCCAGGATCGAGCCAAGACATAGTAGAAAGAGAACAGGAAAAGGTAGCTAGCGAGGGTAGGCAAAATGTTGTGACGACTTAATTGGAAGAACTTTCTCACAACCTAGCTGCAAATCTTGGGAAAGGTAAAATCATCACAATCACTAAGGTTCATGACCTTGGATGGTAAATCAAGAAGGGAAATTTGGTTCCTAAGTTTTCAAAACTTGATTACCCCCTTTTGATGGCTGTACTGATCCCTTAGGATGGCTAAGCTGGTGTGAACACTTATTCCATCATCAACGAACACCAAAGGAAGAAAATATACAGCTAGCTTTCATCCACCTTGAACGCGATGCCCAATTGTGGTTTATCAAGCTAGAGATGGACCAACCTCTTATGTCATGGTAGAATTTCGAAACCAATTGTAATTTGTGATTTGGCCTCCCGTTCGCAACAAGAAACTATTGTTGATGAATAAAAAAGGCAATTTGAGCAACTGGCAGCTCAAGTTAGTACTTTCTCTCAAGATTAGAATATGAAAAGCGGGGTAATCCCTAGAGCGTTGAATCTATACGAAAGGTTGCTATAAGGGGGAAATTAGCGAACTCCTTCTATCGAAAGGTTGAACCGAGCAAAGATGGAAGAGGTGCATGCCAAGGGATTGTGTTTCAATTGTGATGAGCAGTACAAATTGGGACATTATTGCAAAAAATAGTTTTGGTTGGAAGGTATTGATGAAGAAGAGGAGATGGAATAGACGTCAAGAACCAACAATATCATTTCATGCTATAATAGGAATGCACAAATTTAAACCATGCAAGTGGAGAATTTTTCAATAGTAAGCCTTTGGGAGCACTCACAACTTTGTGGATGTTGCATTGGTGGAACAATTGAAAATTCGCGTGGAACCTAAGGCTGAATTGCGGGTCACGATGGCTAATGGAGAAAAGTTATGTTGTCATGGCATATGCTATTTGCTGCCCACAAGGTTAGGGACTCAACTTTTTCTATTCAAATTTATACATGTTGCCTCTTTGTGAATATGGTGAAGTGTTGGGAGTTAATTGGCTTAGAATGCTCGACCATTTTTTTTGGGATTTTGTTGATATGGAAATGAGATTTAATTGTAAAATCAAGAAGTAGGGTTGAATTGCAGTAAGGATTCCTCCACCAATACAATTGCTTCCTTGTACACTTCTTCCTTAGAATTGGGTAAAGAGATAGAACTCCAAAGAGTCCTTAATGAGTGCCACTTCATATTTAGTATGCCACAGGGCCTGCCCCCATATAAAAGTTGTGACTATCGTATAACTCTAAATCTAGGATTGGGTCCATTGATATATGCCCCTAATGTTACCCACATATCCAAAAAAATGAAGTAGAAAAGCAATGTGATGAGATGCTCATCCAAGGAATTCTTAGACCTAGTCAGTCCCTTTTCTCTTCTCTTATTTTCTTGGTGAGGAAGGCTAATATTTCATGGAGATTTTTTATTGACTACCAAGCACTAAATTTCCATATGATGAAGGACAACATACTAGTGATTGATGAATTATTGGAAGAATTACATGGGGCTTGTTGTTTCTCAAAGTTGGACTTGGGTATCATCAAGTCAGAATGAGAGAGATAAATGTGCAGAAGAGCTTTTTGCACCATCATGGCCACTTCAAATTTTCGGTGATGCCCTCTAGTCTCTTTAATGCTCATCCCATTTTCAAGGCCTCGTGAATTATATATATTCAAGTAGTACCTGAGGAAGATTTCATTGGTTTTATTTGATGACATTTTAATTTGTAGTTGTATGTGAGCAAAACATATTCAACTCCTTCATCTAGTCTTCACATTGCTAAGACAACACTGTTTATATCTAAAACAGTCTAACCGCTTATATGGCCGGATCCAAATTTTCTATTGGGCCATTTAATTTCCTCCCAAGAAGTTGCAATTGGCCCACAAAAATTTACAGCCATGATTCAATGGTCGAAACTAGGTATTGTTCATGCCTTACAAGGATTTTTGGGTCTCATGGGCTATTATAAGAAATTTTTTAGCAATTATAGAACCTTTGCATCTCCTTTGATGACCATGTTAAGAAAAAATTCTTTTTCCTAAAACACGGAGTCCTCAAAAGCTTGTGAAGCTTTAAAACTTGTAGTTAGATCAATCCTAGTATTGGCTCTTCCTGACTTCAACAAGGTTTTTACAAGCGAATGTGATGCCTCTGATTTAGGCGTCGTGGTTGTTCTCCAACAAGAGAGTCAGACCATTGGAGGTCATATCTATTGGGTTCAATTTCATTTGCTAATGTAGAATAATAGCAGAGAAGAATAATTTTATTCTCTTAATCTTCTGTAGGTTACAGCCATAGTATATATATACAA
>JAOSBK010000005.1:19175015-19195811 GCA_027568895.1 Erythroxylum shatona | reverse complement strand
ATACATTCTTCTAAAAAAATGTTCCTATATGTTTTAAGTTTCTAACTACCCAATTTCATGCAATTTAGTTTAGTATCCTGCAAGTTATACTCAAAATACTATAGACTATTCTCATACCACAATAGCACATAGTACTCAATTTCAAGCCAAGATTCAAAACCCTTAAAGATAAAATCCAAATTCTATTCCTTCATAAAAAATATATCCACATGTATCTAGTTTAATATAAAATTAAAATCATCCCATTTGGATGTCTAAAGATCAAGATATGGCCAAAATACACATGCCTGTTCAGTGAAAACACTCCATCTAACATATTCCATCACACCTCATCTTCATTTTCATCCTAGTTCATCTCTTTTTCTTAGTCTATCATTTATAGCTTATGTCGTCATTATTTCCTCTTCATTCCTACTTTCATTTCAGCTCAATTTTAATCACAACCAAATCATATTCTATGTTTAATCGTAACACCAATAAAAGAATATCTACATAGACATACATTCATTAAATTTTTGCACACATTCTCCTCCATTATCACCTTCATTTTATCTCTAACTATCATCACATATATTTCATTCAACAAATCACAAAGAAAAAATATGATACTTACTTAATAAAACTCCAAACGTTTCAAAAATCACATAAACTCTAGCTTATGGCTTACACGATCATTAATATGGAGGTGGGTAGATTAGGTATTTAGTTACCTCAATGTGATGAGGGTGAGAGTAAGATGGTCGTGAGTGAAGAAAATGAAATAGATGAAGAAGAGAGCATATGGAAAACGTGAAAGAAACAAGATGGTCTTTTAAGAAGAAAAATATCGTGGGTGGGTTAAAAAGCAAGATAACAATTGCTTGGTGGGTGTCATGACACTTACCACATAATAAATCAATTTAACATCTTTTAATAATGATACTCAATACTATTTAATCTCTAGTCCATTTGTCACCCAATTTTTAATTCAATTATTACCAAATTGCTAATCCAATTGTCACCTAATTTTCAATTTCACATTCACAATAAATCCTAATACCATTTGCCAATTACTTCAACTGTCATTTGACACTTATTTCTACTACCATAAATTAATTATCTTACCATTTGAAATTTTTCTTAGTCCAAACATACTCATAATTTCCTAGATTTCACCAAAAATACTAAATCAATAATTATACTCAGCAAATCAATTTTCAAGATAAAACATTTACCATTCACATCATAATCACATTTATAAATTAATTAAGATCAACTATACCCAATAAATGTCAAATGAGTGCTTGTATAGTCATTGTAATGTGTGCAATTATCAAATTCACGTGTATGTATGCCAAATGATGCACAAGCATGAATGCATGTCCTAGTTTCACAATAATATCTCTCATATTCAGTATTATAGGATTTTAACCCTTAACATGGGGAAAAAGGGATGTTACACTTCACATGGTTTTTGTCTTTATATACAGGGTAAAGGCCTTATAAGTCTCACTTAGCTGCTTTCCCCTGTATGACTATTATACTTGAAACTTACAGGCACACTTAGAGTCAAAAGTAAACGAATGCAACCCGAATTTAGTTTAAGGAATTCAATTTAGCAAAAACACCAATTTTACATTAATTTCAACTTTTATCATGATTGCAAGTGAATGATTTAATCTCACAATTTCTATTATTAACTGTCATTTGTAAAGGAAAATGCAAAAATTTATGATATTAAAAAATAACTTGCTCATAAGAGTTTGTTGACCATCTAGTTGAGTCTAATTTTTAATGTTATCGAACACATGGATGGATGTTTGGAATTAAAGTATTCCTGTTTTGTTCATAGAAACCTCAACTTACACAACTGGAATTAAAGTATCCCTATTGTGTGGTTTTGATTTTGTCTAGGCAACATTTTTACTTTTATCATTTTTTACTTTATATGGATTTAGAAATTAAGAAAAAAAAGGGTTTAATCAACTAGCCATGGCATAAGAACTTCAATTTATTGTTCATTGATTCTCTTATTTAATTACTATATTGGCTTTCTCTCATTTGCTATAAATTTGTTTGTACATAAATATCCTATTGAATAAAAATAGGATATTTCTATTTGGACATTCTATCATAATCAAATGAAAATAAAACCAATTAACCTAATTGATGCAGTAACTTACCATTGCACCTCTAAATGATCAACTTAACTTTCTTGGATGACCAACCTAACTTACTTGGACAATCTAGCATATTCAAAGTTTGGACATTCTTTGATTTTCTTGAACATTTTCTGAACTCAAGTATTCATATGTTTTTTATGAGATGGATAAGCATATTCCTTCAGTTTAGAGTTCTAATCTAGTATCGAAGGCAGAAGTGGAAACTTTTATTCTGACATCAAGTGACGATAGATGTTCAATTAGAACTCAAGTTATAAAAGTGAAGTTTGGAAACACTTTAAGAAGACTATATTGATTGAAGAAAGTGAAAAAAAAGAGTGAAATTATTGTTAAAAGTTCTATCAAGTGGTTCGAAAGGTGGAACGTCTCATTTAAAGAGACATATGGAATCATGCACTGGAAGCAAGATGGCTTCAGGAGGTCAAACATTTTTAACCCCTAACCTTATAAAAGGAAAGAATAAAATGACTGTAACACCTTTTGACAAACATAGATTAAGAATTTTGATGGCTAATATGATTATTGGAGATGAATAACCATTGTCTATGGTTGAAAGCAAAAGATTCATTTCTTAATTCACTCCAACCGACTTTCAAGGTTCCAAGTCAGAATACATTGAGGAATGATATTTTTCAAAATTTATAAGGATAAGAAGAGAGAAACATTAAGAGCATTGTCGAGTGTCCAAGGAAGAATTACTTTAACAACGGACACGTGGACAACCGATAACCAAAAGAAGGGTTACATGGCGGTGACGACACATTATATTGATAATGATTGGAAGTTATTTGTGAAGTAATTTATATTCTTTAATATTGTTATCATTTACTTTTTTCATTATTTTATAAATTTATGATTCATGTTGGTATGCTTTTTCATGATATGTTCATTTATGTGCTGACACCATATATAAGTGAAAAATTGGCAAACATGTTGAAAGACTGTTTGATGGATTTGAACATCGACAATAAAGTATCCTCCATCATAGTTAATAATTGTAGCACAAATGATGCTATAATTTAGAAGTTGAAGGGTAAGATGCGGGTTAGGAGCTAATTGGTTAGAGGTAAGTTATTTCATACGCGTTATTTTACTCATATTCTTGATTTGATTGTGAAGGATGGGTTGGAGACGATAAAGGAAGTAATAGATTGTATTTAGAATAGTATTTTATATTAGAGTGCAACTCCTAAAAAGAGTTAAAACTTTTGAAGATGGTGCACAAATTTTATGCATTCCAAATTTAAAAAGTTTGTTTTGGATTATCCCATCGAATAGAACTCAACCTTTAAGATGTTGGAGTCGACAATCCCATATGCTCAATTGTTTATTAGACTAGCCTAAAGGGATTCTTAGTATACCTGTATAATAGAGGATCAATGGACTTGGCTAGAGAGCTTTGTATGAAGTTGAAATTATTCAATAATTGGATGAAATTATTCTCAGGAACAAAATATCCACCTTCACACTGTATCTTTAGAACTATGTCCAACATAAAGCATGTTTTATCATTGTGGATGTTTAACTCCAATGTAGTGATTCGGACTATGGCGGAGTGGATGGAGGAGAAGTTTAATTCTTATTGGTCTAAGGTTGGAGATATTAGACCCGAGATAGAAGATGGACGGGGTTGAATATATTTATAATGCATTATACAATGGTGAAGTTTAAGAGTGTCTATATACCATGAAATAGTTATGGTATTAATTGTTTCATGATTATGAAGTCAAAATGTAGCAAACTCATGATCGAGATGCAAGTAGTTCAACTTAGACTTCAGTTTCAAGTTTGACCTTTTCTTCTGAGCCATTATTGACAGATTCTCTTTCAAATTTTTGAAAGAGAAAAGAGCTAGTATTTCTTACATTACAATGGAGTTAGATAAATATTTTTTTCACATATTATGTTCCTGAAATTGAAGATAAGCCATTCGATATATTGTCATGATAGAAGAGGTCTACACAAAATTATCCAATCTTGCAAAACTTTGCATGAGACTTGTTAGCTATTCCATCATCTACCGTTGTTTCAGAGTCTACATTTAGTACTAGTAGTCGAGTCATTACTCCATATCATGGTCAATTTTATTATCGCACCGTGGAAGCCCTTATGTTTGCTCAAAGTTCGTTAAATAATGAAGATATTGATAGTAAATTTTTTCTTTTTAATATATTTATTTTTATCTCTCTTTATATTATCTTACCTAATATTGTGTTTTTTATTTTTCTACAGCCACAGGTATTAGTATGGAGGGGACTAGTGAAATTAATCGACCAATTGAAGGTTATTTTGATCAAATATGTGAAGATGAAAGTTCTTTTTATTTAATATTACATTACTAAATATTCTTTTATTTTAATATTATATTACTAAATATAATTTTTGTACATACAGATGATTATGTCTAAACTATTGATGATCTTACCAACAAGTACAATTAGTTAATTAGATGATGCTCTCTTAGTCTCCACTTTCCAGTCTATCTAGCGTGATATTATCTTAATTTTGTAAATTGTATCATTTCTTGTAAAATGAATTTGTGTACAACAAAATTTTCTATAGTTAGTGAATTTATTTATAACAATTCTCTATTATAATAATTAATAAATCATTTAAATAAATTTAAAATTTGTAATTAACTTAATTGAAATTCTTAACTCTAACTATTAACTTCATGACTTTTCATACAAATTTCTAACCAGTTGAATTAAAATTCCTAATTAATCATACCAATAAATACATCTCTATATTTTAATTTTAAAATGTATTTTCTCATTAATGATATGTAAATGTATGTACCCTTCAATCTAAACCTGGCTTAATGACTTTGAACACAAATTTTGTTAATATTTAGCTAATTATACCTAAAATATTACTTAAAACATTAAGAAGTTAGTGATGTTACGCTTTCATTTAATGACTTATAGTTTTATTCAAATGAAATATTAAGTGGTTTAAATAAAAAGATATAAATATTTTTTAATTTAATATTCGATAAAATTAATAACTTTATTATATCATATAGTTATATGCTATTATAATATATATTAAAAAGAAAAATTGAAAATTTTTATAAATTTTATAAAATATGGTATGCTTATGACACTCTAAGGATGAGAAGGATTTAAAGTAAAATTTATTTCAAGGTTTCGAGTAAGGAATTTCACTTAACAAACTTTTAATTATAGTGACTTAAGAATGAATCTTTTGATATTAGAATTTAGAAAGGAGAAACAATTATGAATATAATTTTAGATTAATTAGAACATAATAATTTTAGAAAAAAAGTAAAAGAACTATTTTCAAAAGTAATAAAAATAATAATTTATAAAACATATCAAAAGTATTTATAAAATGAATTCTAGTCTTAATAAAATAATAGTTATTTTCAATATAATATACTATACATATTTGTTGTTATAACTCAATTACTTATAAATTGTTTTGGAATTGATACATTAGGATTAATAAAGTGATTAATTCAATTTAAGATTAATATAAATACATATATGCATAATTGTGTAAATATGAAAAGTATAATAAAAAAGTTTAAATGTGTTAAGATTAACCATGATATTAATTAATTTCTTTTAATATGTGTAATAAAAATATAAAATTTTACAATGATTATTTAATAATAGTTATAATATAAAAAGAAAATAATATTTATACAACTATACAAGAAAAAAATCAATAATAACTAAAAGTATAGCTACTACATCTATTAAGATTTTGTACATAATTTATAAAAATATTAAAATTTTGAAAATATTATATTATAAAATTAATAAACTTATTTTTTTAAAAAATAAAATTAAAAAGAAATATAATAATTTATTAAACACTTAAAAATAATATTTGAAATAAATTCATTGCACTTAGAAAATAACTTTTACATTTACATTATAATTAATTGTTATAATAAAATTACAAAATTAAAATTAAAATATCTTGTTTGTAAGGAATAATTATGACAACAATATCATTGTTACATATTTTTAATAAATATATATTGGTTCGTATTTTATATCTTTTATTTTAAATAAATATTTTTGTATAATTTATAGGTAATTTCATCTTATACTTTAGTATAAATGATTATGTTATAGTTTATAATTTATGAATTTTAAAAAATACAACTACAACTTTTTCAAATTCTCTTAAAATAAATATATAAAAAAATTTAAAAATATATTAAACAACCAGGCCGACTAAGGCCCGAGCTGGCCACCCTAGCCGGATCATTCCGACCAACCCGAAAATTTTTTTGGACGACCCAGGCCCAGCTTTGCCCGTTGACACCCCTAAACTTATATCGTATAAAAAGATAGCTCGGCCCGTTGACAGCCCTAAACTTATGCCATAGAAAAAGATAAGACAAAAATCATCTTTAGTATTTCTTTTAGACATAAAACCATTTAACTTAAATAATGATTCTTGAGAATTTGAAAGAATTACGAACGAAATATTAAATCCTTATTACAATTTTATTATTTTTGTGCAAAGATGATATATAAATCTATCTAAAACACATTGACCAATGTTAAGAATTTCTTAGTTTATTTTTTAATGCTGTTAAAAGTATAAGTGGTAATGACAATAAAAAAGATAAAATTATGTAGGCCAAGAGTTAAATTTTAAGAAATTTAATATATCAAAGGAACTATCAACCTAATAGACAGATGCAAGTACTTATGTTGACAAATTTTTATATAAAACCAAGAAACAAAAAATTACAAATATGTTTCAATTGATGTATATTGAACATTTTATAAATGATGCTAAACCTTTATTTAATACGATAAAAGTTACAAAACCATAATGGAGTGAAGAGCATATATATTTTGTAAAAGATATAAAAAGAATTCGTTGTATACATATACATTGTTAAACCAAGTGAATTTAGACCTATGATATTGATAATGGCAATATATTGTAAGTACTAGTGAAATTGTTGAAGTGTTGATTGTTGGAAGGAATTATGCCCGTGACCTAATCGTTATGTAATAGGTTGAATACTTTAGTTTTGTGATTATTAATTTTGATTAATAATATGACAAATAATTTTATTATGATATTACGTTTATTATTTTTTTATAGAACATGATAAGTTCTTAATTAAATTTATACACTTGTCATAACGGAGATTACGATAATGAGAATTAAGTCTTTAGGGTTAAATCTAAAAGTGTTCTTGATCATAAGATCATCAAATAAGGACTTTAATAATCTGGTTAGATCAATATGTATGTAATAGTATCTATTGGATGGATATTAGTAAATCTCATTTACTAAGTTACATAGATAGATGATGCATATGGAGATATGATCATTGAACTGACCAAACCGAGAATTCTCAATGATTAATATTACCTATGAACTGTCAAGTGGGATATTCTCATAAGGATTTAAATGTATTTTTTTATTTGACCTGAGATCATCATAGTACAATAGGTTACTTATTATGTTTTGATGTCAGATACCTAGTATGTAAAAATACTAGTTGAATGATCATTGGATATAATTAAGTACCTATCTGATTAATAGTGATTGAAAATGGGATCCATCGACTATAGGCATGAGTTTGAGTTCTATGTTGTCATTGATCTTAATAGTTGTTTTAAGACCTTGGCCAGGACGATTGAATGGGTGAAGAAAAAGAGTTTTCTAAGTCATTCATCAATCATTAATGATCAACATGTAACATAGTTAGTTATCTAATAGGGTTTGATAGTTAAACCGTACCTTAGGATAATCCGAAGTTGTAATGATGGAAGGTAATAATACATTATCATTAACTAGGTTCCGTCTTTGTAAGATTGTTACTTCACACTATCCGGTCGTTGAGCAATATTATTAGACGCCAACTTTGATTAGTAATTAATTTAATTACTACCGGCTTAGTGATGAACCTATGTAGTCATACATTTACGAGTGTAATATTTTCTATTTATAATTATTTAATTTACTATAAGATAATTTATTAAATAATCTATATGACATATTATTGTTATCAAAAAATATAATAATATTGAAAATTCTCTTGTGCAAAATAAATGAATAAAATAAAATAAAATAATTTTATTTCATTTTATAACCAAAACAATAACTACCGTCGCGACGCCTGTTGTTTTGTTTTCTGTTTCATTTTTTAAATAATAATTTTTTATTATTTAAAAAATGAAAAAAAAAAAAAAACAGGTGGTGGCTCGTTGGTAGTTATTGTTTTGGTTTTATATTTAACCAAAACCAAATAAAGAAACGTTTAGTGGAAGGTTGTTAGTTTTAAAAACAAAGACTTACAAAGTGCAGTTGTAAGCGCGAAGAAAAAAAAGAAAACGTTTTACAAAGAGAAAAGATAGAAAACGTTAAAAACGCTTACAAATGAAAGAAGAGTGAAATATACATTCTCTGTCATTTTCTTATCTTTTATGTGTAGAAATAAACAAGAGAAAATTGTTAGAAAATTGTTTTCTTCATTTTTTAAGAAAGGGTTTTTCAAATTTAACCGTAGCTATATTAAGTGTTGAAAGCGAGAAATATTTATTAGTGTGCAGTGCATAGAAACTTTGTATTTTCGAAGTCAGTATCGATTAATCTTCACATTTCAGGTATTTAATTTTTGTTGTTCTTACTATTAGTATAATCGTTAAACGCAATAGATGAATATAGGATTATAATTTTTATTTCCATTGCATATGCTATCCTTCATTGAAGGGTGACATTTGATTTAAGATAAAGCTTGTGGAAAGCTTTTAAGCTAATGCTTAAAACTTGAGTTTGATGAACAACTCTCAAAAGAAATGATTCAATAGTTAAAGCATATGTTTAGAGATGTCATAAAGATGATTCAAGCATTGGATAAGTTAGTATTGATTGAAGCTTTTAAAGACAGTTAAGAAGGATCCGCAAAGGGAGCATTGTAGGATCGAAGAATGCTCTTTAAGTAAGTCACTTGACTTGTTAGTCGCCATGGACAATGATCTAAATTAGGTTAGTCAACCAAAACAAGCTTCGTATTTTAGGATACAAAGATTATATATGTTCCATATAAAAAGATGCAATCCTAGCAAGGACTAAGAGGTTGGAATACACGATTAGAAGGGCTCTTCAAGCTAAAGAAATCGCGTGAAACAATAGCAAAAAAGAAGAATTAACTCCCATAAGAATTAAAGCTTTAAGTTTCAATTGTGTTATTGTATTATAACGAGAGAGAGATTTATGTAATGAAAGAGTTGGTTGTATCTTGAGTTTATTTATGAAAATTGGGAGGTTTCAGATTATTTTAATAATAAATGCATCTGATTAAGTCTTTTACCTTCCAGGATCAGGATTAAGGGAGAACTCCTATGAGAAGGAAGGCAACACTTGGCCTAAATTTGAAAAAAAGTGATTGACTAGTTTCTTTAATGCCCTATGTTTCTTTCTTTAGAGGGAGATGGGACGGCAGGCACACCAAAAACCCAGTCCAAAACATTGAGATATTTGGACCTGAACACTTGCCGCTCCTGAGCGTAGCAATGCATAATTATGGCCGTTGAAATGCTGAAAATCGCTACGTCTGCTCTCTTAAATTTCTTGGACCGCGGCAAATATCCACCATCAGCCATGCACGTAAAGAAACTCTCTATGGCCCGTGCAAGGCAATACAGTGATATCTCCATTCGCCTGCTCTTCTTCTCTATAGCCAAGGCTAGCCCAGTTGGAAACTGTAAACATCCAAGGTGCCCTTGTTTCAAAACAACAGAAACCTACATTTTTCTCTACCCAAATGAATGCCTCAACTCAAGGAGATGTCCTACCGTCCCCATCGCCACCATAGGAATATTGCACCTTTTCAAAAGTCTGAAGAGCACACATGTCCACAACCTGATAACCAATTTTAAAATTCTTCAGTAAGAAGGGTGGGTTCTGGTTCTGGTTCTTGAAAACCAATGACAAACAAAATATATATATATATACACACACATCAAAGTGACAAGCATTCTCCATGTCCAGCATACAGAATAGGATGGAGGATTAAACTAACCAAGCAGACGAGCAATATACAGATAGAAACAAACTTGATCTTGCAGTACCAAGAATACTCTTTGCCAGTATTGAGCAAGGCCTGCAAAAAGGGCAACAAAACACTTAAAACTTTATCAACAATTTCAGTATCCCATTGATGGATCAACTAATTTGTTAAATCAGTTAACTGACCTAAAACTATATTAAATGACTGCCTATTATTACTAGAAACCAATAGCACCAACATATTTCTCTTGATGAATCACACATAATGCAAAATGTATACCATCAAAGGTGCCATGCTTTCATGTTGTGAAACAGCTTTCATGTTGTGAAACAGAACTGCGTGTACTTGTAAATGAGGACTCTACCTTTTCAAGAGGCCCCAACGATGAACTATCAAAGCAGGGATCAAATATACAGGAAGATATACTGGTAATGCTCTCTTATATCCTTGAACAAAAAAGGACAGTACATGAGTGCTGCATGACTGTTTCCCATGTATGATCTGCACAAACAGTAGAAAACATACAAAAAGTTGTTAAAATTACAAAATACTGTTGAAGCAATATCTGGATGAGCTATAGAGCTATATAGGATGTCACATATCACAAAAACTGAGGCAGAGATAAATTTGTAAATCTATATTTGCAATACTGCGGATCCTAATGAATAAAAGTCCTAGCAATTAGGGATGGAAAATGGGCCCATAATCAACGGGTCAGACCTGGGTCAAGCAGGCTTCAGGCCAGGCTCAACCTGGGAGCCAGCTTGAGGCCTGAACGATCTGAACAGCCCAACTCCCACCTCAAAACGAGTTTGTTTGCAAACCCTGACCGGGCTTCTGACTGGGTTTGAGCCAGTCAGAACTGGTAATTACAGTATCATGAAATGATAATTATTAAGGAGTACTTGGAAAGACATTCCACCTTCTACCGGAGTTGTGTTAAATTTGACCAATTGAACACATGGAGCAAAGAAAATATGAGTTCAGAAGAAAGTTCAAAAAGCTTCTCCTTATAACAAGCATTTTTTATATAGCACAGGCATAAAGCTATTTTCCATTTGCTTTTACAAGAAATATTACATTAAAACTACTGGAAGAAAAATGGATCCATTAATCTCATCAATTGTCAACCAATGCAAAGAGTATAAACAGCTTACCAATTAAATAGTATGAATCAAGGTTAAAAAAGCTTAAGAATTTCCTTTTAGTACAGAACATTGCGACCAATATAGCTGAATTTTTCACATGGCTTGTCTTATTGCATTTATTATCCATATTTTTCTTCTTCTTGAATTTTCCCAATCCAAAGCAACAATAAAACTTGTATAAACTTGGACAAACGAATGAAAAGAATTTCCGCAAAGCAGATTCTAGGTCTAAGTCGAGTTACTTGTTCTTTCTAATAGCCGTATGCAAGTTGATGACATTAAAAATCAGAATTCAGAAATTGAGGTTGACATGAGTAAATTTGTAGCTTCAAATCTAAATCTTTTAATAGCTGTATACAAGTTATTGATGTTAAGAATCAAAGTCCAGAAACTAAGGATGATACTTGGAACTTGGAATAATTTGCCATTCAGCTCTCATTAAAGGCTCATCCACTCATGAAGAATCACAATTCCATCACTGTTATGTCAGTTGCACAATTCACTGGAATGATTAGCAAAAATTAAATGGAGCACCCAGCATCTTTCCAGAACACCAGTTATAAATAAAAAATGCACAGCATACTCCTCACCATAAAATAACCAGCCCTAAACAATTTGCATCCTCCAAACAGTAGTCAAAATAATTGTCCAAAAAGTATGGGAAAAAAGTTAAATTCCCAAGTTTACAAAAACATGGGACATCTCTCCTTGAAGATGAAAAGGAAAAAAGATCGTAAAAAAACCAAACGTTTAATAGCCATTTAATATTATCAACCTTGGTGAAATCTAGAAGGGAAAAAAATCATACCGGGCAGGGAATTTTCATTTCTGGATCGAGTTTAATATCAACACCTGTTGATTTGTAATATTCCTCTATCACCTCTAAATTTGTAAAAGGCAAGCCACTTGCTATGTCTTTCAAACCTTGAAGGATGGAAAGATCCTTTCCACCATGTTTGTTCAGAAAGGACTTGTACGATGGAGGCAAACTCTCTTGTCTCAATATATAAGCAGACCTGAGAAATGCATGCTTCTATTTTATCAATAGTCTCAAATCTATACAGCAAAATTAAACCACAAAGTAAATCTAACACAAATATCAGCCAGGGATCAATCCATTATGTCCTTAATTTAAAAAATAATTCTAGACATTTCGGTGTTGATCAATCATAATATGTGAAAAGATGAAGTCAATCCTATTTGAAAATTTTTCATGCAAGTCCAGACAGAATATTTCACTTTTGAGAATCATAATCCGTTAAGAAATAATAATTGCGAGTGCTGAAGAAATTCTGAGCCAAAAACAAAAAATGAGATGCTCTCACAACTTTAGATAAGTTTACAGGAGCCTTGTCTCGTCGTCACAAGTTTAGCAAAGTTCAGCACAACTGTGGCTATCTTACCATTGTTAGAGAACGAGAATGAGTCACCACTTCAGACCCCCAGCATCAGTACAATAATAGACAGTTGAAATACGATTTGGTTGACCAGAATGGTGTAGAAACTTACAATATTTGGGAAGAGGACAGACACATGAGAAAAATGTCCCCATGATTCCAAGTAAGAGGCTTGCAAATGTAACCAAATCGGTTGCTCTTGATTCCGCATCTGGAGGCCAAAACAGCAGCTCGTAAGAGTATATAAATGGCCAAGCTTGTGTGCTGCGCGTTGGGGCCAGTAAGAAGCATAGAAGGACCAGCGATCAATCCTGCCACTAGAGCTCTCCATCTACCAGTCCTAAAACAACGCAACACGAACTCCAAATCATTTCTACACAATTGAACAAAGAAACATAACTCATTAAAAAGCTGATTATATTTACCTATGCTGACCTCCTAAGGAAGCAATAAGTTCGTCAATAGAAGCGAATGTGCCAGCGAAAGTCCCAAGGAAGAGCCCGTATCTCAGAGCCTCTTTCACGGTTAAAGCTATGCCTTCGCTACTCGACAAGACTTGGACCTTAGGTGAGGATTTGGTGCGACGCAGCCTAGCGAGAACTGAGAACAGCGCCAGCCCACCTTTGAGACCAGCCCCGATTGAGAACCCTTTCATCGACGCAGTAACAACTCTCCGAACCTTCTCCGAGTGGAGTGAAACCAACAAAGAAGGAGGAGAAGAAGAAGATGGGCAGGAGGATGAATCAGAGTTACAAGAGCAATGCGCACCACAAGAGGGTTCGCTGCAGGATTTCTTATTGGGGCCGGCATTCTCGCCGACTAACGGCGGTGACATGAGGCCAAGTGTATGAAGTTACTGAGAGGTGGTGGGACGGAGACGAGAACTTATTGGCAATATTACGATTACCCGATACCGGATTTATTCCTGGTTAATACAAGGTATAGTTTCGAATATGAATATCATATTATCGAATTTAGTTCTGGTACATTAATGTATCGGTATGGTTAATAACGGACATCGGCTATAGTTGTGAGTAATTTTTTAAATTTATAAAATATTTCTTAATTTTTTAAAAATTTCTTCAATATATTGGAGAAAAGAATTTTTTATTTTATAACTTATTCAAAAAAAATTTGTTTCAATTTATATGATAAGCCTTATATATTTATATTGGATTTTGATTTTTTACAAATAAATTAAGTGAATTTATATGTGTACCCAAAATTATGAGAAAAAAGTTTTAATTTAGATGCAAACTAAAAAAATTATATCATTTGTATAATAATATACAAAATAATATTTGATAAATGAATTATTTAATAAATTACTAATTAGAAACAAATCTCAAAACTTTAGTAGAATTTGGGGTACTGTAATCAAGAGAACAAATATCGTTTTATACCGGTCGGTATGTACTATACCGACCAAAAAACGGGACAATATTTGTTATTTTGGTACCGGCTAAAGATACCGGTCAGTACTACTAATTTTCGATCGGTACCGGCTAGTACTGTAAAATTGAAAGATGAAGAAATTACCTGATTAAAGAAATATTTAGATGTGGTTAAAGGAGATATGAAACCTTGTATAAAAGAAAGTCATGATGTGAAGTGACAAATAAAAACATTGCTCGAAGAATATCAACATGAGAGAAATCGAAAGGAAAGGTAGAATTTTGAACTTAGTAGTGAAAATTTGTTTTCTAGTTTTCATGGTAATTGTAGAAATGTTGAAGGTGATAATAGTAGTGGTATTGGTAGTATTCTATCCCAGGTCTAATAAGAAGTAACTGAACCTGATGTGAGGAAGAGAAGAAGGCAGGTGATTATTTTTTTGCACCATAAACAACTCCTGAGCCCAACCTTTAATTCGTAGTGCAACAATCAAGAGATGCGACTCACAATGTTGATATGGTAGTAGCTAGATGGTGGTATGATACAAGTCCATCATTCAATACTTCTCAGTCTTATTATTATCAACCTATGATGAATGCAATATCCTCTTATGGTCAGAGATACAAAGGTCATTCGATTGATGACTTAAGAGGTAAACTTTTGGGTTATTTTACTTATAAAATTAGAAGTTATTTGGTAGAAACAATAGTGAATTGGGCTATTTATGGATGTTCAATCATGTGTGATGATTAGATAAATAGGAGATAAGAGCGTATTATTAAAATTTTGGTTTATTCTACAAATAGCTATATGTTTTTGAAATCTATTGATGCATCTAGTCTTATTAAGAATATTAATACTTTGTGATATTTTGATAAAGTTGTGAATAAAGTAGGGCCAGAAAATATTGTTCAATTTATTACTGAAAATAATTCTGCTTATAAAGCCGCAGGAAAAAGGTTGTAGAATAAATATAATTCTTTTTTTGGATTCCTCGTGTTACACATTACATTAACTTAATGTTGGAGAATATAGGTATCCTTGATATTTTCCTGTTATCGATGAGACCATGCAGAAAGCTAAAAAAGTGACCAAGTTCGTCTATAATCGTGCATGGGTATTGAATTTAATGAGAAAGGATCTTACCAATGGTAGGAATTTGTGTCCTCCTATTGTGACAAGATTTGCAACAAATTTCTTTTCATTTCAATCTTTTGTTACAATAAAGAAAGAGTTAAGACAAATGTTGGCAAGTAATAAGTGGATTACATTTTATCATGCTATGTCTAATGCTAGAGTGGAGGTTTGTAAAATTATATTGGAAGATAGAGAATTTTGGTCTCAATGCCATTTTGTTATCCGAGTTTGTGAGTCTTTAACAAGGGTGCTTCACTTGGCTGATAATGAAAAAAGCCAACAATGGGTTATTTTTTTGATATCATAGAGAAAGCGATAGAAGCAATCAATGCCAATCTGAAACATAGGCCTTCTTTGTATACAATATATCTTTCAATCATTAATGGAGGAAGGGAAAGGCAACTTTCTTCTCCATTGTTTACAGCTGGGGTGTTTTGGAATCCTAGTATCTATTTTAGACTAGATCTTATTAAATAAGGCAATTGTTATCATTGACGCGATATAAGATCTCTTAAATTCACAAATGGAGCTTTATAAATTCTTTTATGAGGATTTTGAAATGTTAATTGCTATTTGATAAAGAGAAAAACTTTCTCCAGGTATTAGTTGTTTCCTTTTTTTATTTGTTGAAATTAATTATCACTTTGTTTTGTTTATAATGCTACTTTTGTTATCTTATGATTTACAGTTTCTTGGTGGGATCAATTCGAAAATGGTGCTTCAGAATTGAAAAGGTTTACAATTTGGATCTTAAGTTAATGTGTGAGTACAACAGGCAGTGAACGAAACTGGAGTACATTTGAATTTATCCACTCTAAGAAAAAGAATATATTGGAGCATAAGAGGTTGAACGACTTGATTTTGTTTGTTACAATTTAAAGCTTCGAGAAAGATATGTTATTATCATTATTATCATTATTAATTTCGATATAATTTCTTATAATTTTCTAATAATTCAATTTTATTACTTACTAGGAGTCTTAATAGCACAAGTAATTTAACCGATCCAATTTTCATCGATAATATTGATCTTTTGACAGATTGGGTTTTTGAAGAACCGAATTTGGTAAATGTTAATGACTTGAATGATAATCTTGGATGAGAAGCATTGACAAGCCATTTGGTGCATTAAATTTGAATGATAATGATGATGAAGCTCCTCTTATTGATGAAGATTTTGTACTAAATGATAACCGGAGTCAGTGCAATTAAAGTGGATATCCTCCCGTAGACGATTGAATTTCGATCTAGTTTTTTATTTTTTCTCTTCTTTTAACTTTACTTATATTTGATATATATGTTAAATTCTATATATGTAATGTAATTGTAAATGTTTTCTTTTCTAGTTTAACTTCTACTTGATTGTTTTCTCATCATAAACTCTTATTGTAAATTGTAATAGTTTGAGAGTTAAGGATATTTATTGTTCTTTTTATTGGATATTTTGATGTAATTATCATTTATTATATAATGAAATTGTATTATTGTAATATTTTGTATTATTCTTAATTTTATATTTATATGATGATGATAGTATTTTTCATATTAATTGTGGTTATTGTTTATATGTGAAATATTTAAAAATATTATTATTTCATATTAATTGTGATTATTATTTATTATTATGATTTTTAGAGACAAGGTTGATGAAAACTCATAAAGTATACAGTACAATTGTACAATATACCAATGAACTATTTTGCAAATTTTAAAAAAATTCAGGGACTATTTCATAAATTTTAAAAATGAACCGAAATGGTACCCGATATTGATCGGTATTGATACAGTAATGTACAAGAACCTAATCCGGTATCAAGTCCGATACGGTATTCGCAACTTTGACTGTAATCCTATTTGACTAAATGAGTTTTAAATTATTGGAAATAAATAATTTTATTATGGTAATTTATTTCGATATTAACTAATCTACAATTTAATAACGAAAAAATGAAGAAAAACCATATCCATATTGTAAAACTTGGGTCCTCAAATATAAGTGCAAAAGATTAGTGCTTCAAGGTTCAAGTGTGTCACTTTCGGAGATGGTGCTATGGGCAAGACTTGCATGTTGATTTCCTACACCAGCAACACTTTTTCTACTATATGTATTGAATTGACTTTTCATTTATGTATGCTTGGTTCTTGAGAAAATATGGGGTTCTGGTGAAGTTAACGAGATTAATGCAAATTGTTGGGTTGGTTTATGGGTTTTCTTTTGTTATTAGTCCAAAGATGAAGTGGGCAAGTGGTCTAATGGTGGAGGCGCATGGTTCGACCAGGGCAGTGGCACAATGGTGACCGACGACTACCTGCGTGAGGGAGGACATGATAGACAAGGGTTGGAGGACATGATAGACAAGGGTTGGACAGGGTAAGCGAGGAGAGAGACGGAGTAAGTAAATTTTGTTTTTTTTTTTTCACAGAAGTCCATGATATTTTTTAAATTTACAATATAGAGCGGTATTACCAGGCGAAATTCCTGATACCGATGATTGGTACCAAACCTTTGAATTTTGTATCATTTTTTGCCCGATACGATACGTTTTAGTTGATACTGACCGGTACGGTACGAATATCAAAACTTTAGTGTGAAGTAAAATTTTAAAATTATAATAATCTTTAAATTTTTAAAATTATAAAATAGACTTTTAATATATAGTATTATAAAATTTTTAATTTCATATTAAATTATCTTTAAAAATCATAATTATAGAGATTTAAAATAATAATAATTTATTTATTTTATTAATAATCCTTTTTATATATTATATATATAAATAATAACTACAATTGATATAAGAAAAGATCTTTTAATCATCAAATAAATATAAAATTAAAGTTAATACAAAGTACTTAAAATATTAAAATTTCATCATATAATAAAGAATAATTACATAAGAACATCAAACAGAAATAATAATAAAGTTCTATGACTTAATAAGTATTACAACAATAGTTTGTATTGAGGAGCACAATTAACTAGAAGCAAAATCTAAATAAAATATTTACAAATAAAAGTTTTATATTTATATTACATATAAAGAATTTAACATATACTTTAAATATAAGTGAAATTAAATGAAGAGAAAAAAATGAAACTTCATTCAATCGAATATTCACTCAAATCACGTTGACTCCAATTCTCATATGGTACAAAATCTTAATCATTAAAGGGAGTCATATCATCACAATCATTCAAATTTATTATATCCAATGACATGTTAATGCTTTCTCATCTAAGATTATCTTCCAAGTCACTCTCATCTATCAAACTCGATTTCTTAAAAACTAAATCCACTAAAAGATCAATATGATCAAAGTAAATTTAATCTATAAAACTAATTGTTTTACTAAGAGTCTTGGTAAATAAGTAAAATTAAATTAATTTAAAATTATAAAAAATTCAACTTAATAATGATAATAATATGCCTTTCTAAGGCTTTAAATTATATCAAACAAAGTCTAAATCATTCAATCTTTTGTTTTCCAATTTATTCCTTTTCTTGGAGTAGATGAATTTAAATGTGCTTCAATTTCTTTCACATCTTTCTTAAATTAAATTGGATTAATAAAGGAGAATATAAATTTTGAAGCACATTAATTTGTTATATAACCAACACTAATTTAAAGCCTAATAGTAAATACTAACCATGTAAAGGGTAAAGAAAATAATGAGAAAGGGATGTGTGAGGACACCAAGCATTAGCGACAGGAAACCACACTCCATCCCCTCCTCGCACTTAAAATAACAATCTACATCGTCCCTTGGAGGAGAACGTAATTCAAAGAGTCTGCTTACTTATATAACCTAATCAGGTACGCATCTACACTTCTTTTGTAATATCCCATTTCTATACTTAAGGATTTAATTGTTAGATTGAGTCATATTATGCGAGAATAAATGAAGTGCATTTCTCTTGCATACATCACGTTCCTATATATACATGAATCATGATATAGGGATATTGTAAAAATAGTATATGCACTCAATTGACATATCCTGAGGTATGAAAGATCTTAAATGATTATGATGTAATTGTGTGTTGATTATATCTTGAATTTTTTGTGATGGATTATAATTAGTCAATTGGGAATTTATTGTTACAATAGAGTGATTGATAAGATGATATGTGCACCTAGTCTAAGAAAAATGTTAAAGGACAAAAAAAAGATACATGGGAATTTAGGTTGAATGAGCCTACAAAATGGGGACAAGTGGCATTAATAATAGCATGACGAATGGCTTGAACCTATGAGTGACAAATGGTGGCATAGTTGAATGACACATGACCTAGTGATTAAATGACAAGTGGACTAGTTATGGAGTGATAATTGGAGGTGTAAAACAAAGAAACATAATATGGCTCTTAGCATGACAAGTGTCATGTCAAGTGCCCATCTTCTTCACCACACACCTCACCCATGTCTCTTACACTTGTAAGACCACCTTCTTTCATGTTTTGGTCTTATGTTTTATCCTTCTTTCCCTTACCAACAAAACACACATAAGTTCCATAACCCTTGAATTTTTGCCCAAAATCCTACACCTTACCACTCCAAAATCTAGATGCCTTCATCTCATTGTTAAAACCCCTTTATGTTTTTCATCTTGTTCTTGAAATATGTTTTATGTTTGCAAGCTTGGAGGGCTAGGATATCTTGTGGATTGAGGTGAAAGTAGAGTTAAACAAGTGATTTCTTGCCTTGTTGTGATATATCTTAGCATAACATTCATGATGATTAAATTGAGATAGAATATATGTAGGGTTGATGATGAGTTGTGTTGGATTTTGATGAATGAATTGGTTTTGTTTTGATGCATGGAGATAGTAGGTTATATGAATGGTTTAGGTAGAGATTTGAAGTGTTAATGAGGGTGAAGTTATATCAAAGAGGGATGTTATTGAAGTATTCTAGAATTTAACAAAGTTAGGGTTATATATATGATGATATGTGGTCAATGATGAAGAAACAAATAAGTAGAGTTTTGATGAGATTTAGGTAGTTAACTTGGTAGTTGAATTTGCATGAATTGAAGTTGTATATAAAGGTATGAATTATGGAAATTTGGAAGTGTTCGATACGTTTTTAGGGTTGATAAATTCGTAGGAAAGTGAAGGACAAATGCAAGGCACGATTGGGGCCCTTAAGTGCACGATCGTGGCCTGGATGTTTAGCTTCTATCAAGATCCTGGGAAGGTTCCCCATGACTGTGGGCAATGCTTTTGAATGATGAGCTTAGTTTTGTGTAATTATTGAACCAAATGATGATAAGTCACCTTAATTGGTGTCTTTGGAGTTGATTAGGGCAAAGAAGAACCTAAATAGGTATATGAATATTGAAGAACATGAACGTAGTATGAATGGGAATTTGAATAAATGTATAATCGATGTTGGACCCCACTTGCTTCCGGAATCCAACTCTTGCGAAATCATGAAACTTGAGCTTGCTCTGATACCACTCATGTTGGACCTCACTTGCGGAGCCCAACTTCGGATGTCTTAAACCTTGACCATCATCGGTTCATCTTCATTCTCAT
>JAOSBK010000005.1:19152440-19174915 GCA_027568895.1 Erythroxylum shatona | reverse complement strand
TTGCAAACTTTATGGCGACAGAAAGCTCTCAACAGGAGCTACAAGTTTCCTGAAGATCATTTTCTCAAATTCTGCCTCAAACAAAAAGTCAACTCTCAAGTCAAACTTTTCATATTTTCACACTTTTTCTCTTTAGTTCTAGTTTTTCAACTCTATTTTAAATCAACTCATTCACTTTTGAATATTTCAAATTTTCAATAAAATTCGGGGTCCAACACATGGGGTAAACTTCAGTTTCTCCATTCTATTTCCATGAAACCCTCGAGTCATTTTTCTGTGCATTGCATCATTGAATTGTCAAGTTTGTTGCATAACTTGAGTGCTCTACAGTGATGGTTAAATGTGCTTTGCTATGTTGAGGTGAGGACATTTTTTAACTATAAGTTTTGAGCAAAAAGATCGTGAAATTGACTGAGAATTTGAGAACAACACGTTTTATAAATTCACTATGACTTTTATAAGACAAATTCGTGTTCTAAGTTCAGGGGAAAATATGGATTAATCTAGTTTGAATTAAACACAATTTTCTTCTAGAAAATTATAGGTTAGCATTCTAAATTTCCAACGGTATATAGTATAGAGTTTTTGAATATCGAAGTCAAAAGTTATGGTCCTGATAAGTGGACATGCTCAGGAGTATAAAACGTATCGTCTGGTGAGGACGCTTCATCTGGTGAGGAAGCTTCTTCTAGTGAGGACGCTTCATCTAGTGAGGACGTATCATCTGGTGAGGACACCTCATTTAGTGAGGATGCTTCGTCAGGTGATGATGCATCGTCTGGTGATGTCATATTGTCTGGTGCACTGTTCATCTTATATTGTCTAGTCCCACTTTTGACCCTATAGACTATCGAATTTGTTTTTAAGGTCTTCATAAAAGTTATAGATCTTGAAGCTCTTTATCCAACCGTCTAAAGAACACCTTAATCCGATGTCTCTAGAGAAAGCTATGCCAATTTCAAGATATCTTCTGTGTATTATTCATAACCTTCTTCTGATCACTATTCATCTTGTATCGTCTGGTCCCACTTTTGACCCTACAGACGATCGAATTTGTCTTCGAGGTATTCACGAAAATTGTAGATCATGAAGTTCTCTTTCAAACTATCTAAAGAACACCTTAATCTGATGTCTTTAGAGAAAGCTATGCTAATTGCAAGATATGTTCTATGCACTGTTCATAACCTTCTTCTGATCACTGTTCATCTTGTATCGTCTGGTCCAATTCCGATCCTTTAGATGACAAAATCTCACTTCAATATCTTCATGAAAGATGTAGATATTGAAGTCCTCTTTCAAACCCTTCAAAAACAACCTTGATCTGATATCCCTAGGGTTTTTGTGCTATCTCTCCACAAAAATTGGCAGCATTCCAAATTGATTGGAAAAAGGTTTTGATTGAAGGAAAGTGAAGGAATCTGTTGGAATAGTATGAACTGGTGTTATTTTTACTGATCATGCTTCGACATTTTGAATATATTTGGATCTATATGATTCTAACTGAGATGATTTTCAATATGGAGTAAACTAGAGACGTAGGTTTACAAGTTATATGAAAAGGTCGAATTCCGATTCAGCCTCTAAGATGTTCAATATCTGGATGGAAGTTTAGCATAGAATATTTGCTTAGGTATAAGAATGATTCGGAAAATAGGGCCTGACACTTACGGTATCAAAGAATGAAGATGAACCGAGGATGACTAATGAGGTTTAATTGGAATAACCATATATGGTAACAAGTATAAGCACACTTTTTATGACTCCAAATGTTGAGTTGGGTTCCATAACCAATGCCCAACAATTATGGTATCAGAGCAAGAGTTAGGTTCTGGAACCGTTGCCCAACAGTTGACGATCACCTTGTGTGTCTATCGTCATGCATTACAAACATAGTTCATAAATTACGAATTTGTTTAATCATATGAATATACAATCATGCACATGTATATATGTCATGTTTCAATGCATACTCAATTGTCTTTCCGGGTATGTATTCTTATGCAAATATCTTGACCATTCAAACATTATAGCGTGTATACATCTAGTTTGCAATCTTGGTTACACCTTAAGTAATCTTGATTTACTTTAAATTCATCAATCATACATTCACCAAACTTTTCTAGTAATATATATATTCATACAATTACCTAATTCTCATTCAAAATTACCTCATGTTCTTCAATGCTCATTCAATCATGCCTAATACACATTACTCATTTCCTTACGATCATGTTTGCATTCATAAGAATACCTTTATTCATTTATCACGTCATAATTTCCAGGTTTGGTTACATTGATACCAAAACAGTACATTCTTTAAGTTAAGACATCAATTAACCTAAACTTATCATGGTCTTAACCAATTAATCAAACAACAATCTAGGTTCATTCCAAGCTTTAATCAAGACCAAATACACCAATTTAGAGTTACTTTTCCTTAGCTGCTTCAACATGTACACAAAGTAAAAATTATCAATCCAGAACTAGGCTCATGATCATGGGGGACTAATAATTGTGAAATGCATCATGTTTTAGGGTATAGTTCTATGTGTGTTTATCCATTTATTCGATTGTTTAGGATGTGTTTTTGGTAGAATTGTGTTAGTTTGTGAATTATTTGTGTTCAAGTATTTTTATGGGTTAGTATAAGCATTTGAGCTTAATTATTATGTTTTTGAGGTATCTTGATGTGTTTGTTAATGTTTCAGAATCAATAGCGAAGAACGGAGAAGTTTCAGAAAGACTTGGATCGAAGCAATAACCCACGATAGCGACCCAACAGTCACGATTGTGACAGAAGAGAGAGAAGACAACCCACGATCGTGGCCAAATTACCACGATCATGAAAGAAACATCATACTTCCTGACATGATCGTGGCAGAGAGCTTATATATGGCCCACCCACGATCATGGCCTGATGAACCACAATCGTGGCCTACATTAGGTAGATGCACAGACACATAGAAATGTCAAATTTTGAGGGTTTTTTGGGACCTTTTTGACCCCAAAAAAACCCTAGGGCTGCCACAAACACATCAAATATAAAAAGAACAAAATAAAAGATGAAACAAGAGCTTTTGATCAGCCACCACAACGAAACCCTAAAGGAGAGAACTTTGAGAGATCGAGAAAGAGAAAAAGGAAGAGAGAAGAGGAAGACCATGCAGACATGATGTGCTTCCCAAAATAAGAAGCTTTCTAAACTCGCGGCATCCCATCATCCATTCAAGTTCTATTTCCTAGGTATTTCAATTTTATTTGATTGTAGAGTTGGGATATATAGTTTGATGATAGAATTGAATTGTTGATTGAAGTTCTATACTCACATTTGGAATATTATTTTTGATTTAATGAAATCTGATTGTTTTATGTGTTTATTGAATTAATTGTGATTTAATTCTGCAATTCATATCTCAATAATAAACTGAGAGGGTGATTCAAGAAAAAAATGATTAAATTGGGCTAACGAGAGTTAGGTAATTTATTAAATCAGGTTGGCAAATCTTATGTAAAGAGATTACATATAGGTTTCAAATTGTTTATTAGAGAACTTAAGAACTGATTAGATTTTGGATAGGTTGATAATTGAGAGATTACAACTTCCTATAATCTGATTAGTGTTTATGCTTTAGGGTTTAATTATAACTTGAGAGAGAGTAATTGACCCTAGGATCATCTAGAACTATTAATTCGATAAATCATAATTAGTTAAGTTAGCATTAAAGATAGATAATTTTCCCTTTCTCTCTTTTGGTTAACTCGCTATGTTGAATTCTAGGGTTTGCTATCATCGTTCAACAAATCAATCAATTTCCATTATTTTTTTGTTGATTTTTAAACTAAAATTGTTAATTGTTGTTCGTTGATTGTTTCATTAAGTATTAATTGTCAATTAGTGTTTTGTTATTTGATTTGGTTTGTTTGATTTATTTAGTTCTCGCGTTTAAATTCATTGTCTGTTAAATTTCTGTTTAATAGTTTTTGACCTTAGATTCTAGGATTTGATTAACCCTCCTCATGAGATCGACACCTTAGGTACTACGTGAACGACTTGTATGCTTCCGAAATATCAAGGTTAAATATTAAAACTTACTCATATTTAAAAAACTACAATCAAGAACTTTGCCACGATCGTGACAAAAGGCAAGTAATCAGGCCATGATCGTGCACAGTCTTTCTTCCTCAATTCTCCACGAATTTATCATACTTAGAGACATCACTACTACTTGAATTTTTTCATAATTCATGTCCTATAAAGCTACTGCATTTTATACTAGTCTAGCTTCCATATTGGTTACGTTAAGTCCCACAAAAATTTACTCATATGTTTCATTACCATTCATTTTATGCCATCTTACATGTAGTTCTAACTTTTCCAGATTTGAAAACACTTCAATAACACCTATCTTTAGTATGAATTTGTCATCAATTATACTTCAAATCCCAAATTAGATCATCTATAATGGAGTTACCTAGCAAGCAAGAGGCATAATCGATGCAGCTTGAAAAGGATCATTGATGAGGAAGACAGATGAAGCAGAAGAATTAATAGAAGAGATGGAGAGTAAAAGTTGTTTATGGATGAATGAGCGAAGTAGATAGACTATTACATTCCGTGAACAAAAAAGAATTGTAGCTATTGATCATATGATAGAAATGCAAGCGATGACTCGAAAACTCAACAATACGAAGGCTTCACCCTCAACTCCAATGAAGGTTGTACAACTTAAGTGTGAACTCTGTGGACAATTGGACCATGACACAGTAGATTGTTTCTTAATAAAGGAAGATGATCCAAAGCAAGTAAATTATATGGGAGCCCAGTATGGACGAGGAGGGTGAAACAATCCTTACTCCAACACCTACAACCCTGGGTGGAAGAATCAACCTAACTTCTCTTGGATAAACAATTATGGAGGATAGTTCAGACCATAAGGACAATCGGGATTCCAACAAGATATATCAAACTCAATGGAATTGAAGTTGGATAGGATTTTAGATAAGCTTGGAACTTTAGATGATGCACAAAAGAAGCTGGAAGGCAAATTTGAACAAGTAATAAAGAACTATGTCTCTTCAATCCATAACCTAGAGGTCCAAGTACACCAATTGTCAAACGCTTTCTCTATGCAGAATTTGGGAAGTTTTCCTAACACTTCAGGAACAAAACCAAGGGAGCAACTAAAGGCTATTACACTTCAAAGTGGGAAGGAACTTGAACCACCCTAAAGACATTAGAAGAGCCCATCCATCCTGTTGAGAAAGATAAAGAAAAGGACAAATAAATGAATATGAGTAAATACCCTCCTTATGTCGCACCTCCACCATATCAACCCAAAATTCCTTTTCCTCAACAATTACAAAAGAAGACGTTAGACGCACAATTTGCAAAACTCATTGAGAAATTAAAGATGCTACAAATAAATCTCTCTTTTATTGAGGCATTGGAACATATGCCTAACTATGAAAAATTTTTAAAGGACATATTATCAAAGAAGCGTACTTGGGAAGATAATCAGACAATAGCTCTAACTGGCACCTATAGTTCCATAGTTACTAGCCAGATGCCATCTAAATTGAAAGATACAAGGAGTTTCAGAATTGGTTGGTGAATTTGAATTCACAAAGTGTTTGTGTGATTTAGGAGCAAACATTATTATTATGCCTTTGTTGATATTCAAGAAGTTGGAACTAGGTAAGGTTAAGCCAATATCGATATTGATTCAATTAGCTGATCAATCCATTAAAAGACCCATTGGAATAATGGAAGACATTATGATATAAGTGGACAAGTTTATTATTCTTGTAGATTTTGTGGTTCCTAATTTTGAAAAGATACGAATTGTCCACTGATCTTAAGTCAACCATTTATGAATATAGGGAAGGCCATAATTGACGTTCATGAAGGGAAATTGACACTTCAATTAACTGAAGATCAGATCGAATTCAATATGAATAAGGCCATAAAGAATCCAATAACGAGCAATGCATGCATAGTTAAAATCATGGATCAAAATGTGCAAGAACAAGTGAAGAGTTGCATTGCAAAAGTAAAGTTAGTGGAAGTAGAAATAGATAATGAGTATCAGAAGCTTGATTCCAAAGGAGATGATGAGATGGAGGAGTCAAATGCTCAAATGCATCAAAATAAATTGGTTCGAACCGAGGCACCCATACCACCAACTACAAAAACCACCAACCTTAGAGCTTAAACCTTTACCTGCACATCTCAGATATACCTTCCTAGGTGAAGGTCAAATGTTACCAATAATAATCTCCAATCTAGAAGTTGTTCGAAAGCGAATGAAAGCCATTGGATGACAGATTACCGATATTTGAGGCATAAGCTCAAATGTTTGCATGCACCGAATAAATCTAGAGGAAGGATATAGAATGGTGAGGGAGTGTCAATGAAGGTTGAATTCTAATATGAAGGATGTGGTCAAGAAGGAGATAATTAAACTCTTAGATGCAAGGATAATCTATCCCATCTCTGATAGTGAATAGGTCAACCAAGTACAATGTGTACCTAAGAAGGCTAGAATGACAGTAATAGAGAGTGATAGTGGAGAAGTAATTTTAACAAAAACTGTCACAGGTTGGAGAGTATGCATAGATGGTAATTTTCAAAGAAATAGGCCTACACAAATTGTTGAATCTAGGTGTCTCCATCATGTCAATGGTTCTCATTTAACAAATATGATATCGATATGTACTGTGATTTCAATATGTATAATAAAAGTAAGTTCTATAATTAATCTACACTGCATGATAACACACATAAAAGAATCAAAGAGCTTAAAATTTTAGAAATTCACTATTAGGCTCAAAAGCTCACAAAAAAGATGGGTATATATGTGTGTAAATAGTATGCAATTTTCATTTAATTTGATTCTTTCAATGAATAATAAAAATTATGGCCTATAAAAGCAATTTTATTCTAACTCTCATCCTTTTACATACTGATTGAAATCAATATTCAATAATGAAATACAATATTCATGGACAGATTTCAACCAATTCAAAATATGAGTTAATAAATTTAATAATCAAGATTATAATATGCTTAAAGAAATCATTAAAAATCATTAACCCTTCCCCATACTTAAATTTGTACATTGTCCTCAATGTACACAATATAAGCATTTAAAAATAAGTGAGAGGGTTAAATTGGTAATTTCCTGAATAAGACGATTTTTCTAATTTTTGATCCATCCAATAGTAGACTACATCCTTGCAAAATATAAAGAAAAAGGGATAAAAATATAAAAGAAAATAAAAAACAAAAAAACTTAAACTTAAACTTAAACTTAACATAAAATAAAATATATTCTAATTCATGGGTTGCCTCCGATGTAGCACTTGTTTATCATCGATAGCTCAATATATCGTGCACTTTTACCCTCATCTTGGGTTTATGATTAGTGCTTGCTTCCACTCATTTCTCTATATAAGTGTTTTGTAGCCTATAAGTAAGCCACCTATTGTAAGATAGTAATAAGAGCATAATTTATCAAATTAATAAATCCAATCACATGCATTAATGGCCTTTTCAATGACAAGCTATTAATAAAATAAGGGATAATAAAACTCCCTGAATCTTCGGTTGACACAAGCAATTTGTCTTGGAGGAAGTAGGAACCCTTAAGTAACTACCAATGTCTTATCAGTAATTTCTTTATTTGGTTCCTCCACTAGTTCTTCCTCAACCACCTTTATCCACGTTTTTTCTACTTCTTCTTAGAGAAAGGTTTCTAGCTCATCTTCTTTAATTACCTCCTACCACTTTTCTACTTCCTCTTCTTAGATGGTGGTTTCTTTGTCTTCTTCTTTCAGAAACTCTTCTTAAAATGTCACTCCATTCATGAAGCCAGCTCTTATCTTTTCTTCGCTATCAAATTCTCGTTAGTTAGCTTTCACTTTTGTAAGGAGTTCCATTAATTTGTCTAAAACACTCTTTTCCTTTTTCTTCTTCTTCTAGGAGCTCATTTTCACTACTAAAGGTAATTGTCATTCCACATTCTATAGGATCTGTTTCAATAGAAATAGACAAACTCTCTTGCATCTTGTCAGCTATTATGCTTGCCAGTTGGTCAATCTGATTCATCATATTTTGAATACGAGCCTTTATTTCTTAATGCCTCATGATTGATTCTTAAATAAAATTGACCATTATATCTTCCAAAGTTAGCTCCTTAACTTAAGGCGCCTTTCATATTGCAAATATTCATCTAGAGCATAATCATTCCATCCATAAGTGTAAGAGTTGCTCCATACTGAATTATAGTTGTTCTCATATGGTGCACCTTGAGATTGATTGTATATGCCTAATTGCTCCCATATATAAGTTGGTGTCTGAAATTTGTAATTGTAATAAGTACTCCCACAAATGTCACAAGATAACACAGACATCGGTTAAGCCTCTCAAACATATGGAGAAACCTCCCTCTCCCATATGGTGATGTTACAGCTTGCAAAGACATATTCTAGCTCCCATAGAAGTACTGTCCACTCCATCTATTCATTGTGAGTTGTGGCTATAAAGTTAAATCTCAATTCCTAAAATAAACCACCAACACACTATAAATGTAGAGAACTTCAAAGATAATTAAGTGAACAAGCTAGAAATATAATAAGATATAATAACATACAATAAAAATAAAATAAAATAAAATAAAATAAAATAGATATAAAAAATAATGACTAGAGTAATAGCATTTAGATGTTTCTAATATCAAAGTTCCCGACAATGGTAAAAACTTGATTGACTTATTTTAAGCGTGTAAGTTATGAATTATCCACAAGTGGACCATGTAACTATAGTTAGTGCCGTAAGTATAGGTTGATCCCACGAAGACGATTAATACTAGTAATTATTGTTATCCTATTATCTAGTCTACGAATTTGATTTGATTTTTAATTAAAGAAAATAAAACTTAAGAAAATAAAATAAATAGGCAGCACTATTGAACAGAGAAACAAGAAATCACTTAGAAACTTATCGTTATCAAAAATTATTGTATAGGTTATAAATCCCCGTAAAATCCTTAACTAGTTTATCTTATATTATGTAATTATTTTATTGACTATTGGATTATGAAAATTCCTATAGTATACTAATAGCTCTCTCGATTCTAATAACAACTAATCCTATGGTTATCAACTGAATTACTTAGGTTAAATTTTATATGATTGCTTTACCGAATTGTAAATTTTGCTATTAAGCTTGACCTTAATCTAGAGAATTTATATCATCCTATCTCTAAAGTTGCAATCAACTCCTTCCTAGAAATATTCATTCAAGAATTTCTCAGTCCCTATGTCATGAAATCAGATTATGCAATAATATTTAGGATCTATTAGAACATATTTTAAACACGCAATTGAATCACAATAAATTAGTCAAAACAATTACATTAAATAAAAGAATTGAAACATTTTATAGCATAAACACTAGACACTAAAGAAATTTAGTTACACATGATAGGAAACAAAATCAAACATAAACAGAAAAATAGAAAATAAAGGGTTAATAATTCTAGACTCCCTTTTATCTCCTACCGAATATTCTTTGTAAGGTAAAGGTTCGATCTTATATTCTCTTGGATCTTCAATGATTTCTAAATGTTTTCCACTTCTCTAGATCAAAATTGCCCCTTGAATTGCCTCTTAAAGTCTTTAAATGACTCTGAATGTTTGGTCTTCTATTTTGCCTTTGAACACTTCTTTTTATAGTAATTTTTAGAGCTCTCAATATTGTCGTGTATTAGTCCGTGTATAACCCAAAATGCCCATAATTCGCAATTCTGCATGGCCTGAGAGAAGTACACAAGTTAATGCACAATTGTGTATCCCGTCTTTGCTTCAAATCTTTGTTTTATACCTTTTTTCATCTTAATTCTTCTTTGTTTAATTTGTGGAGGCAATTATAATTTATAAACACACTTGGAGCAAATTAAGTACCAAATATACAATAAAAGTATAAAATATCAAGCAAAAATACATCAAATATGGGGTATAAATATGGTTAAACATGCATCTATCAATACTCATACAAGCCACAATAATAGCATGCCTCCTTATAACCCATATAACTCTTCATTAACATCTTAATCTAGTTTGAAAGATTATCAATTTGTGTTTCCAGATCTAAAAGTGCATCATTGTAATGTCAACCCTAAAGATGCAACATGAAAGAGAACTAAATTATACACAAACAGAAGAACTAAAAATAAAACTAGAATTAATAAAACACAAACTGAATAATTCTCCAAGAATGGTGCCAAAAACTTAATTTATTAAGTCTACAAGTGTACAAAGTCAATTATATCAAGTTTTTTAAACCAAAGTAAATCCAATGTGTTGATCCTACCAAAGCTATCTTACTATGTATATTAATCCTAGCTAAACAAACATTAAAATAAACAAGATTTAAGAATATAAATAAATTGATAAACTAATGCACACAAGATAATTGAAATAGTGTAACAAAATGAAGAAGACAGACATTAGGGCTTCGAGATTCACTTATGTAGAATTTCAATTATCAAACATTGAAATATCAATTAACCTAAAATATGTATTCCTATAATCGAGGCACACAAGTATATTAGGCAACTAACACCTATTAATGGTACAACTCAACCGAATCAAATTCCTTAAGTATAGTTAATATATTTGATTACCTCTAAAGCTTAGGATACTAACGTTCTCTAGTGCTAAAGTTTTTATCCTTCTAATGCATAAATTATACTTCACCTATTGATCCTTCATTCAATCCCTATGGTTGAATCTATAGTAATTAAGTATAAATCCAAGATTAAGATCAAAGAGAATAACAACAATCAAACAGATATCAAATAATTTATTAACAATCAAAAGATCCATCATAAAATATGTCCCTAACCCTAGCTAGAGATTAAATCATTAAACATAAAAATAAAATTAAAACAAAACAATCTTAACATAAAAGAAAGATGAGAAAGAAAGAACTAGAAATTTTGGCATGGACTCTTCCATATCTTTCACTAAATCTGTCCTTGATGCAAATAATCCTTAAAACAACAAAATTATTTTGATGAAGGAGGTTATCGCAAGCCTTTAAAGTCCCCTACAAAGACCCATAATGTTATTTTGAAGAAGTAGGTTATTGCAAGCCTTTAAAGTCCCCTATAAAGACCCATAATGAAAGTAATTTATAGGCTAAGATTATATAAAAAAATTTAAGGTAATTAAACTTATAATTTCATATGTCCTTGAAGTGTTTGTTATAGGAACTAGTGTATATTACACTTCAAGACCAATAGGTCTTATTCTAGAAGTTTATGGGTGCAGTTCATGATGATTCCAATGCAAATTTTGCTTCATGTTTAAGCTGGTTTTGTTTTAATTATTTTATAAAATTGTGTCTCTGAGTTTTCTATACAATGCCTCTAAAATCACCTTAATCAAATAACTAAAATTATGTCTGTGATTACTCCTTAAAATCATTAATTGCACAACAATGAACCATTTATAAGAGAATAACATATCAATAAATATAAAAAATGCTATAGAAGTGCTAATTCATAACAATCTTGCACCTACAAACATGTAAAAAATGGTCATATTAGTTTCTCTACTAAATTCATTAACTAGATTAATGAATATGTCATAACCACAATGTTTAGTATTTTAGTGAATAGAGAACCAACAAAAAATTTTAAAGGTGTAAAAGGGTTGAGACTAGGGGATCTCATATCCTTTAATCTCTCCACACTGTGATAGAACCCTTAATCAAGCTTATCGTAAAGAAAATTCGACAAAGTCGACACTTTATTTATCACTTGGAATGCAAGAAACTTAAAATATTTAACTTTTATTTTGAAGATGAACTATTTCTATTTTGTAATGCAAGCGCAACCTTAATTAAGCTCCTTGTGGATTCTCTTCACATTTTCAGGAACATCTCAGGCTTACCATCAATAACCAAAAAACAGTGATATCTTTGTTTCCTTTAGTACTACTGAATTAGCAAAACAAATAGCTCAAATTGTAGAAGTAAAGCTTCAACTACCACCTCTAAGGTATCTTAGAATCCATATTACAACCACTAGAATCACTTATAAAGATTGGAAACCTTTACTAGATGTTCTGCATAAAAGATAGGGAAATTGGAACAACTATCTTTGTTTTGCAGGCATACTATAAATAATTGTTTCAGTCCTAAGTAGCTATATATTGATTGACAGACTACTTAAAAATTTCCTTTAGATTGGAAACAGAAATAACTCATCAAAAGCCAATATTGAATTGATCGAATTATGCTTGCCAAAGGAAAATGGAAGATTGGGAATCAACTGACTTATAGCCATGAATAGGTTATTTCTCATGAAGATATAGAAGCTATTCACAAAAAGGATTTAATGGATACACATTGAATTCCTGAAAAGGAAAAGTTCCAGGGAATTCAGCCAAGGCAAATCTTGAAGTTGGGGGACTATAAACCCCTATTTTAAGTAAATCATTAGGAATGGCATGAGATCCCGGTTTCGATTTAATAATTGACACCTCGAGACCCTTTTATACAAGTTTCGGAATTTAGTATCAACAATGGCTGGTCTCAGGAAACACACGAAAGTAGCAGCAATCATTAGAGAGAATACCTGAATCCCTCTCAATTCCAAAGGGCTCATATCAATAATACGTAACTCGTCAAGTTATGTCCTCAATCCAAAAGTTAAGGTTGACTTATATATCTAAACATAGATCTGGTGCTTTCATGAATAAAACCTGTTTAGAACCAACACTCAGTCATTCCATAGTAGAAGCTAATATGTGTTTCCTTCTAATCGTTCCAAGGTATCATTAGTACTATGGGTTAGCAATAAAGCATAAATTAAGATCCAAGCACATAACCACTTTTTACCTCACAATCAACCCCATTTGTGCATTGTACAATCTCCCAAGTATAGCATCTGTTGCAGGATCACTGTAACTCATGTTGCAATGAAACATAAATGGGCACAAAAACTTCGACCCTAATCGTAAGGGGGACAATATCCTTTTCATGGTAGCTTGGAGTTGCTCTACTTATAGCATTTATAGATTGAAAGAAATACAAGATATTAAAAAAACAAGTATCAGAGGCTGTTTCAATGGATTAGAAAAATTGTGAGCAAAAGGAATGGCTAACTCACTAAGTACCAGCCTAGCAAAAAAATAGAATCTTGCTTAAATCCCTTTGAAACAAGGCTCTCATCCTTTCGTACTTACAATAGGTTACATCAAGCTGAAAGCTTCACTTCTAAATTCTTTATCTAGCTACACTAAGCAATGTAGCTAGTACGCTTTGCTTGACCTATGACCACCTATTGGTGGGTTTATTATATTCATTCCACCTTTAACTTTCAAAGAAAAAAAAGGGAACAAAATATATAAAGATCTTATTTCATTACACCTCCTTCAACATCAGTCTTGTGGTAACCGAAATCAGCTTACCAACTTTGCCGCTGACACGACTCCATTAACATCTAGGTGTGTTGTTCAGTTTATGTGCACATGATGGTGATCTGCAACTGACAGAAATTGGAAGGCTAATCATCAGAAAAATGTCCATTTATGTCGTTGCTGAAAAGTTGCATTCATATTGATGTAGAGTTCGGTGGTGGATACAGTCCACAGTCTGATGTGAGACTTTTGCACGGAAGTGTCAATAAAGTAGTAGTTGAAAGATCCGGTTTGTGTGTGGGACGATTCCTCACCCCTCGTTGAACCAATGCTTCTCGTCTTTCCTATGCCGTGTCTAGTCTTGCAAACCGTGGCAATCTTTAAATTCTAATCTCAAACTCTAAATTACTTGAAAAGTTACATTACAACTGTTTAGTCAGCTGTGTATGTGCTCTTTGATATAATTAAAATAGCTGCTCCAATAAAAGAGATTAATTCTTGATTATTTATAATTATTATTATTATTTTGAAATGCTACGAAGTTATCTTCAGCATTGCTCCTGCCCCTTTGAACTCCTCTTAAGAGATGATAGGGGAATGTTAATCATCCCTTCAAAATGTTACTGCTATTATCAAACTAAGCATCCTCAATATGCTCAATGTTTCAGTAAAAAAGAAATGGTACAAATTACAGCCAAGATACAATTGTATCAGAAGTACTGCCACAACTTGCGCCACCTTGCACTTGGCTCAGCGGAGGCAATACAGGGAAGGGAAAGAGGAAAATTTGGCACAAAAAGTCCAATCAAATTGAACAAAAACAAAACAAAAGAAACGACCTTGTACACTGATAGGAGTGGCAAAACTTGCCTTAGGAACAAGCTTATATAGTCTAGCTAAACTCATTCTTCATGACACTATTATACAATGCTACAGCACATCTACCAAGCCAGAAGCTGGGTATTGTACAACACATACACATCTGCCAAATCACGCTTTTGAACTAAGCTGTTATTCCCCTATGTTAAGTAAGGGCTTCAAAATTGAGCTCAGAATGACAATGCACTGATCAATGAGAGAAGAAGAGGAGACAGTGGTAGGACTAAACTGAATATACAAACTAGCGAAGTACATACCACAGCTACTTCCATTCATTCCCCCAACGAGATGACAACAAAAACATCATCAATTGACCACTTCCTTATTACCAACTTCTCCGGGGGATTAATTATGGCACGATCTGCAGTTGCTAGTCGGTATCCAAATACAATTTCTTGTCTTTGCCGGCCTCTAACCATTATGTCATAAAAACAAAGCTCTTCCTGGTCAAACAGATAGAATTCTGCTGGTTTAATACACATTTCATTCCCCTGCACTCAGAAACACTAAACTAAATCATGCATGCATAAGAACATATCTTCATCAATAATAATTCCAGTAATTTAAAGCATTCCGCACAGAAAATATCAAAACTATATAGCACACATCTTAGGTTGTAATTACACATTTCCCCATATTTTCATCAAAATTCCATATTTATCTTAAATATTTTCCATAAAGAGAATGGGAATCCTACATTTGAATAATGTTTTCCCTACAGACCCAATTGAATAACACCAATATTCTATTTCATCCAGCGTATTCCTAGTTTGCATATACTGTATCTGACTGACAAACCAAATTGTAGAACATAATTTTGATAGCCAAATTTGAAACCTCTTCTGATCAATCTAAGCGTTCATTTAGTTATCAGTGCAAGCCAAACAAACTCATTTGCCCTTTATTATGGTATTAAACTATCCTCAAAGAGGCTAGGCAATGAAATTTTAGGCAGGCCCACAAAGAAATCCATTCAGTCAACACAAGCATTCTATCATGGTATATGCTTTCATCAATAGAAATTATAATTCAAACTATGATGAAGTTTGGAATGGCATAAAGCGTTAAGGTTACCTGCTCAGCAAAGAGTTCCTCAAGAACCCGATTTATTTGCTTGTCTTCAGCCACCATTGCCAGTGCCATACTAACCAATTCATTTGATAAAACATAGTCACTAATCCTGGATACAGAAACAAGGTTTCTAGTCCTAGAATCCAGGATTTCACTAATTATAATTGATTTGTCAGAAGCCTGTTGCATTTCACGGATCCAAGAGCTGTGAGAGAACCCTGAAAGCCGTAAAGGAAGTCGCTTTGACTGCAACCATGGAGCAGCTTTAATTATTACACACTCAAGCACATATATAAAATCACAAAACTACTTTGGATATTCAAAATTTAATCTACGAGTAACCAAGTATAAGCACATAAACACAGTACAGATACTTCCAAAAGTGTAGAATCAGGTTTTACAGCCAAAGAAAGAAGAATGGCAAAGCATGTGAAGCACTCTTTTAGATGCTCAAACAGGACACACACTATCCATTATACCTTTATCTTGTTAGTACCTGTATATCCCGAATAAGGAGAAGAGTAGCAAGAGATCTTGAGTCTGAATGCACAACTGAGTCCTCTAATGATTCATCTGCAAGAATTAGGATCTGTCCTCTAAGAGTTAGTAATCAGTCCGGAATTGAGCTTACATAAGAAAACATTAAAAGTGGTATTGATTTGAACAAAAAGAATAACCTTAGATGAGATTCACATCACATAATCTAATTACTGAAACAGTTTCAAATGACCCCACATTGGTCAAATTGGGGGTACTATGTCATTTACAAATGCAAAGGTATTAAAAGCATTTACAAATGCAAAGGCATTACAAGCATCTCGTATTCTGTTGTTCTGTTGTTAGTTCTCAAAGCCCATTGTCCATTCTCTTATTTTTACATATATTGATAATTGCAGTCCCCTTAGGCTTATTCATACTGGCAAAATAGAGAAGTTCAATCTCATCTTAAACAGGGTGATCTCTCCAGACCTATTACATTAAACTTTATCATTACATCTTCTAGCAGATACCAAATAAGCCTGTAACCATGTCACATCTCCAGTTTTGTTTCTCATTCTATAACTTTTCTTTCTTCTTCGTAATCAGTGGTTTCATTATGAAAACTGGTGTTTTAAAGAACTAAAGGAATAGAAATTTAATTTATTTAACAGTTTACGCTATCTTGAAGGTCTTAAGTTCCAGTCAATCAGAAGTGGCCAAACACAAACTCTCAGACGTAACTCAGTGCAAATTTTCCTTACTCCCAAGTACCTTTCTCATTTTATGGTGTGTGCTATAATGAGTTCACTCATAGGACCAAATGTCTAAATTTCACCAGAAAAGTTGTTTCACTCTAGTTTTGAGGAGAACTGCAGGTAGGAACAAAAACAATGTAACTTACAGAATCAAATGTTTCTAGAGGAAGATATTCTAAATGCCGCCTAATGACAGCATTTCCCTCCTGATGAACAAGCTTTATATTCTCCAGTCTAGAAGTATCAAGCCCACCATCTGAAAGCTTCTTTTCTCTTTCTTTTTCAGGGACCTCATTGAACATCCACAATTCTGAACCAGGAGCCAGCAATGCCTCTAGAACCTGAGAAATGTCAGCGCAGACAAACATCAAGTTAGAACTTTTGAAAATTTTATCAGTTCTCCTGTTCCATCCTACTGATGTGAAATGAATATATTAACCATCTAATACACCAAAAAAAGGGTGAATAATAAGGTAACATCAAGGATCATATATTGCATGAAAACTTGCCATTATCATGTCATCAATATCACGTCGCCAGCCACAGAATAGTATCTTTTCAGGGTACTTTGGAGGATCAGATATTTTAGGAAAAGAACCTCTAGGGACCTGGACAAAGGAGATGTCATGTATTATTATAAGACACGGAGGCTGATATAAGTTGTTTATGCATGTAGAAATACATGTCAAGAAACAATTACTCTTTAACAACAAACACCTGTATGCACATCCTGATGGATCAGTCATCAAATTTGGGACCATTCTCCCTCCCTCCCCAAAAACAGAAACATTTTTTCTAAAATAGGAGAGATATTCTTGCATGACGAGAACAAACATAAAATTTTTAGAGAAAACATCAAAATAAACCCCATTAAGACTCTTGGCGATCTATGGAACTCAAGATTGAAGGCATGGCGCTTAGCAAAATGAATGAAAGTTTTCCCAGAGTAAATGATCTGCAATATGTTGATCCACCAACTACAATGAATCTATATCTTTTTCCTTTTCATTTCCTTGGCAGACAATGAAACGAAGAAATTGAACTCAAAGCCCCTTTGGACAAGGGAGGGGATGCCCACCTACAATCAACTTATCAATGTCAAGAAAGGAATAACCAATTGTAATTATTACTTCCCATTTTCTTGTCCATAACAGGAATATTCATGTATTCAAAATTCAAAGATGAGAGACGTCTCTGAGGTGCAGAACCAGTTTTTCCATATTAAGTGTCAAAAGAAAGATAACCTCTGGAAGAGGACCTGGAGCATAAGTGTCATCATCCTCAGCTATTACAAGCACTTCATCCCCTTCTTTTAGGATATAGTTATCGTCTGGATTCATCTTTATCTTCCCACCTTCTGCAGCGACCTTAACTCCACAAGGAATTGCATCGGGAAATGATTTCAGCACATCTTTAAACTGCAGACCATCCAACTGAGGCCACCTTTTTATGTAAAATTCCGCATTTTCAAACCCCAATATATCTTCCCAAATCTGAATGAAAATTGTAAAAAGGAAATTCAAATTTGTGATCAAATCATAAGCATGAAAATACACACAGGCTGCATTAAAAGCCTACATCTTAATACAAACCTATCTACCTTCTGATAAAGCCATAAGTCAATAGTTTTGCTATGTTGACAGTGTATAGGATGCAGCATTCTACCATTAACAAAAATTCAGTTTGATACGGGAGATGGGAAATTTCTATAATTATTGATCCCAAGAATACTGAATACCCAAGATTCCAACACCAGAGGGTTAAAACTCATTTCTAACCTGTGCAAGGCCAGGCTGCAGGGCACTCTGGATCATTAAACGTCCAATCACATCATGCGCAACAACCGTTTCAATAAGTTCCCCTCCAACAAGCTTTACTAGAGGTTCATTATCAAGATCACTCATCTCTACAACAACATGACCCCGTAAACTCTCTTTAACTCCTGTTAGACTGAGCACAACTCTCAAGACACGGGCATCACTCTGGAAACAACGATGTAATTTCAGTCTGGTTGAAGGCATAATATGAGCCTCAGAATTAAGTAAAATTTTGTGAAAGAACCTGATCTGCATTTTCATCAGATGCTAATACAATGATAGCACGTGCCTTTGAAACTGAAACCTTAGATTGGAAAATATACAAGAATCAATGCAATGCTAGAGCCTTAAAAGGAATTTTTCACAAGTAATAAAAAAGTAAAGGGCATACTTTCTTTAAGTCAGCTAATATAAGAGGACTACCACTTCTGCATATCACAGAAGTTCCCATGAAGTCAAATTCTAGTTTTGCTATATCCATCTCCATCTCTTCCTTGTCCCTTTCTGCAAGTACAACCACCACTCCACCGCCAACACTCTTGTTTGCTATTGCAAGCTGTTTCAAAAGTGAACCCTAACAAAGCATCACTTTTGCAATATTAATACCAATAATGATGTGACATTTTGATCCTAGAAAGAGCAGGAAAAAAGTATAGCTGCAACGGGAAAATAGACATAGTGAAATTACATGCCATAGCTTTTAGTTAAATTAAAGGCATTAAACAACAAAGAGACGAATATCAAGAACCAAAAATAAGAGTCATTTTTTACATACCATCAACAACATAATTTACCCAGCATAATAGAAACTGGAATCAATATCTTAAAAAGAGATAATGGGTAGCAAAAGTAACAGCTTCCAAATAAGAAGCAATTTACAAAATCACCACTTCTTTACACCCTCTACCAGTGACTGATATCACACTAGAAATTGACTTGAAAAAGTAACAGACCCCTAATAAGAAGCACTTTACAAACTGATCATTATTTACACCCTCCACCGGTGACTGATATCAGCACCAGAAATTGAATTGAAAGTAGCATTTGTGAAATTTGTAAGAATCAAATTTAATATAGGATCTAAATTTGACTGCAGTACTACATGAGGTTCAACACTAAATATAGGAAGCAAACGTTTAAAGCAAAAGGGGAAAAGAACAAGGATCCAGAGTTAGTTTTTTAATTACCAGTTTGTCACTCCATCCAAGAATCAGGACATGATTTTTTTCAATAACTTCACTCTTTCCTTTCCGCAGTGAATCTACCTTCTCTGATATAGCATCTGAAACAAGTCCAAGCATCATAGCAAATATCAACATGCCTCCAGAACTTATAGAGACAGAAACAATCCTTGGCCAAGTCCCAACCCTATCTGCATGATTTCCTGAATCAGCCACAAATGTCCAAGAAAGCCAAAGAGCTTCAGCCAAGCTACTATCACTGACTGCATATAGTGCCAAGCCTCCAAGCCCAATAAGAAAGAAGGTTGCAAAGAGAAGAGCTAGCAGCTTTGCATAAGGATAAATGGAGAAACAAACATCAACCATATATGCAATTCTCTTCTTCAAGGGAACCTCTTCCTTAATTTTACCTGTTCTCTTCGAAAGAGTCTTTACTTGGGGAAGATGATCAAGGTATTTGTAGAACAAAAATGGCATTCCAAGTGTAAATAGTACAGTGTACAAAGCAACAGATCTACTGTCAGCATTTCCAATATATAATGAACTATATTCATTAGACTGCAAAACTTTGAAGCCGTCACGTCCAACACCATTTTCAGTACACTCTATGCGAAGACTAATATTTTCATCCTGCAAGTCAAAGAGCTACACCTAAGAACATAGGAGCATAAAACACCAAACATAATTTATGAAAAATTGTGAAATGTAGTATCAAACTTGAGCAAGAACTAGAACTTCTGTACCTCAAGTTTCCACGCTTTATTTTGCAGGTAAGACAAATAAGATACAGATAATATACAAGTGGTAAAGAGCTGCAAGGAAGAGGAGACATGAAATCATCAGTACTTGGGCATTAAATGCAGTCAACATGCTTTCCTATAACATGGAGGAATTGGAAAAATTGCAATTCTTAGCATCCATTAATGTCCCTCCAGTCATCTAAATAAACTAAACTAAACGTACCTTGTAGTTTTCATTTTATTAGGTTAGTCACACAATCTCTAAGCAATGAACCAACTACAACTCCGGAACAAAAGATAAGCATCTTCTTTGTTATTCCTTTTCAAAATTTTGGAATTATCAACGGTAAAGAAAGAACAAGAGAAAGAGAAGCAAATGATACAGAAAGTTATGTACAGATTTACTTGGGTCCTTGCTTTTCCATTAAGTTCATAGCCTAGCACATAGTAATGAGTAACAAGGAGGTTGTACGAAGAGAGAAAAATGAAAATTCAAAACGAAGCCAAGAATAGGAAAAAGCTATAAAAGGCAACTCAATCTTAGAAACAAGCAAACTAAACAAGCCAATCCCTAGAAGCACTTTACCACAAAACCAGTAGACTAATACAAGAAATTGAACTCCGAAATATGTAGCCTTTCCAGATTTAGAAACCAAAATCCCTGAAGAATATACAAATTCACTTTTTTTTTCCCTCTATAGCAACATTTTTGTTAGATAACTAAGCATTCCTTTCGTAAGTCTATTTCCCGTCCATTTCCTATGATAAGAAGGCGGACTGAAAGGAAATTTTCCAGGCGCTTTAAGAGACAATACCAGATAGAAGGAAAATGAAAATCTCAACCATTGAGCCTGAGTTGCCCTTGAACTAAACAGAAACCCAGAACTCGACTGAGACGCCAGAACTTGTCTCGTCGGCTTCTTCACTTTCTTTTCAACCTTCACTTTATCACCTTTTCTCATCGAAATATCAACAGAAGGTCTAGTCACACCAACAAAACTCTCCTTCTCTTTCTCCCTCTCCTTCTCCTCCATTATCGTACTATTGGTAGTACCACGGCGACCCTTCAACGTAACCCGACTCCTAACCACGTGGGGACCCAAAAATGATGGGTACATCCAGTCCCTGTCAGAGAAGCTATTATTGTCACTATGGTCAACAAAACTACTTCCCAAACTCGTTGGGGTTGGGGATGGCACGTCAGTTTCGCAGATGGAGACACGGAGATCGGACCGGAGCTGGAGAAGGGATGAGGGAGGTGGAGGAGAGGCGGAGATGCGGCGGACAGCCGGGAAGAGAGGGCCAGGGAAGTGGGTGTTGTCGGATATTGAAGAAGAAGAAGGAGAAGAGCTGGTTTTGGTTTTCTTTGGGAATGGCGGCCTCTCTGCTTTGTTGTTGTTGGGACTCGGAGTTGGTGGAGGTGGCGACCCTGAGCTTTCGCTGTTTGCGTTTGCCATTATTCCTGTTTTTTCCTTTTCTTCAAAGCATTTGCATTTAGAGATCCAGACGACAGTGAAAAGAAAGCTCTTTTCCTCTACTTGTTATGCAATAACAAGTGGGCATGTGGGTCTGATTGGATCTAGGCCGTACAAATTAAGATGGGACCTCAGTCTAAAGTGAGAGTGCAAGGTGAAGAGATTTGTCCGTTTCGGTTGTTACAGTTAAACTATGAGTAGTTTATTTTGGTTGGCAGTCATCTCATCTCTAAACCGAAAGTAATCAAAAGTCCTAGTTAGTAGTTACAATGAGTCGGAAACGAATTTTAGTTTGTAATTGTTTTACGGCTGACCCTCGCTTCAATGGCACTTCCATGTGCTTCCCATGGTTAATGGAGATCACGTCACATTTTCCATTTTTACTATTCCTATTACGTTATCTCATTCACGTAAATAGTCGTTCATAGCGCTGCTTATTTGGTGAATTAGCAGGTTAATTCTGCGCAAATGCACAGTAAAAATATCCAGTAAATTTATACACAGAGTAAATTTTTATATTATTGTTAAATAATAAATAATATCAAAATATAATGAAATAAGCATTAATTGGTAGAAGAAATAAGATGAAATGACTTTCTTTGAGATACGTTTAAAATAGTTTACATGTCTACTACTTACATCTGCAGTA
>JAOSBK010000005.1:19136420-19149392 GCA_027568895.1 Erythroxylum shatona | reverse complement strand
GATTTCTGATTCTATTTGACCTAGAGGCATGGAATTTCATATTAGCTTAGGAATCGGATTTAATTATGGGCCCTAAGTAGATCAATTTTATTGGAGGATAATTAGGGTAAATTTATCAAGATTTGTTCGGATGTCATTAACATAAGTTCGATTTAAGGTTCCTTTCGTGGTGAGGAATCCCTCCCTCGTGGGATGCGCGTCCAGATGTCACATAGGACGTCGGGCCCGCGATTCACCGGGGAGGGGTTCCAACACATATATAGTTTTGTTGTTTATTTTTCAAAGATCAGGTCTCTTAAGACTAGTTGATTATTCTTGATCAATGTTGTGGTAGTTGTGATTATAACCTAACAAAATAGTATCAAAGCCATTAGTCATAGAGGGTGAAAACAACTCTATGGTCAAATTGACATCTACAAACTACTATATTTGGAGACCCATGATAGAGGATCTTTTGTATTGTAAGGATCTTTTTGATCTTATTAATGTGGATAGAAGTATGAAGGATGATATTCCGTCTAAACTAAGAAAAATGACAGAAAGAGAATGGGAAAATATGAAATGAAAAAATCTAGGCACTATTCGACAATGGATTGATATTAGTATATCCAACCATGTCTCTTAAGAAACTAATCTATTTGAGTTGTGGAAGAAGCTGGAAATTCTTTACAAAAGAAAGACTGCCCATAATAAAGCCTCTCTGATTAACAAGCTTGTGAATTTGAAACTAAATTCTAGAAAATGTGTGTCAAATCATCTTAGTGATTTTTAGGGCATTATCAACAAGTTGACTACCATGAAGATTATTTTTTATGATGAGCTCTAAACCTTGTTCTTTTTTAGTTCGTTGTTAGATAATTGGGAGACATTGGTAGTTACCATTAATAACTCAACCTTAGGAGGTGTGCTCTCCTTAGATGTAATTAAAGAGAACATATTTAATGAAGAGATTAGAATAAAAATATATGGGAGTTGACAATGTGCAGACCTTTGTAGTAAAAAGCAGGGGAAGAAGTACGAATAGAGGTCCCAAAGGGTTTTACAAGTCTAAGAATAAACCAAATTCTAGAGGTGACAAAGATATCAAGGCATGTCATTATTGTACTAAGCCTGTACACATTAAATTTTTTTTGTTATAAGTGGAAGAGGGATCAAAAAAAGCAAAATCATTAAAAAAAGTGGGGATGATAAAAATACAGCTATAATAGCCTTAAGCACAAATGATGAGACGCCATTGATCTGCATAACTAGTGAATGCTTCCATGTCAATGATTCAGATTCTGAGTGGCTCGTCGATACGAGGGCCTCTTATCACTATGTTATAAGGAGTCAATATTTCTCAGGTTATAAGAGCTGTGATTTTGAAAATATAAAGATGGGAAATCAAAGTTATGCCAATATCGTCGATATAGATGATATTCAAGTTTAGACCAATATAAGATGCTTGCTAAATTTAAGAGATGTACAACATATTCCTAACTTACACCTAAATTTGCTATCAACTAATGTACTTGATCATGAAGGTTGTCAACACACATTTGAGGATAAAGTGAAAGTTGTCAAAGGAAGTGATGATAGTTCACCGTGGAGAGTTGTGTTACACATTATACAAGACATATCTAAAGGTATATGGTGAAGAAACGGAAATAGTTGAGGAAAATACTTCTCCTAATCTATGACATAGACGATTAGAACATATGAGTGAAAAAAGGATCAAGCCACTAGCCCATAAATTTCTTTTTTGTTAAATTCTTTCATTTTCCTCTTGATCTATGTGATCATTGTTTAGCACGGAAACAACATAAAGTCTTTTTCAGTAGGATATCTATGAGTAAAATGGACAAACTAGAATTAATATACTTAGATGTTTGTGATCCTATTAAAGAAGAGTCAATGGGAGCAAATATCTTCTTTGTTACCTTTATTGATGTGCAACTAGGAAAATTTAGGTCTACATGTTGAAGACAAAGAGCTAAGTTTTTGAAGTTTTCTAGAAATTTCATTCCATGATAGAAAGGCAAATGGAGAAAAAGTTGAAATGTCTTCAAGCAACCAACAGAGGGGAATACACCTTTAAGGGGTTTGAGAATTACTACATAATGCATGGCATGAGACATAAGAAGACAAAACTTGATATTCAACAACGAAATAGTGTTGTTGAGAGAATAAGCAAAACAATTATAAATAAGGTTCAATGTATCCTCATAATATCTAAGCTTCCAAAGATGTTTTAAGATGACGTGGTCAAAATGACTATTTACTTAATCAACCAAACACCATTAGTCCAATTAGGTCTCAATGTTCTTGAGACAATGTGGATAGGGAAAGGCCCCTATTATTCGCATATGAGGGTATTTGAATGTAAGATATTTAAATATGTACCTAAAAAGATTGAAAATTGACTCAAACACAGTTTCTTGCATATTTCTCAGGTATGGTGATGAATAGTTTTGCTTCAAACTCTATGACCCAGAAAAGTAGAAAGTCGCCAGAAGCAAAGAGTATTCTATAAGCATGAGACAGGTGCTAACCTCATTAAAAGAGGTAAGAGTACTATCAATAGTTCATCCTGCAGTGCCATTGATCTTTCCCCTATTTCGACTTCTCTTAACCATCCCAGAGGTTAAGGAGATAAAGAATATAAATGGGAACATGATGTCAGTGATCAGGTACAACTTAATAGTGATGAGTTACATAAGCCACATTTGAATGATGGTGTAGATGAGACCGAGGAGAATGATTAGTAGGGGGAGCAACTTGTTTCATTGGTAAAAGATCTCTAAAGGTCGACTACAGAGAAAAGGTCATGTATACGGTACCCAAGAATAGAATACCTTTCAATTACTACTGGGGGGAGCTTGAAAATGTGCAAGATGTAAAGTCACATGAAAATAAAGATCTTTAATTCACAGCTATACAGGAGGAAGCGAATTCCCTAAAAAATGAAACCTAAGAACAGATGAAACTTCTAAAAGGTAAGAAGGCATTGAGAATATACAAGCATTCAAAATAAATAAGGATTATGATAAGCTGGTGAAGTGATTCAACTAGAAAAAAATCATCGAATTTGATGAAATTTTCTCACCAATGCTTAAGATGACTTCCATACGAACCATGTTGGGTCTCATTGAACTTGAAAATTTGGATCTAAAAACTACCTTCTTATATGAAGATTTGAAAAAATAAGATATATATAGAGCAACCATAAGGCTTTAAGGCTCAAAGCTCATAGAATTTAGTGTGCAAGTTGAAGAAGAGTTAATATAGGCTAAAATAGGGACTAAGATAGTGATATTGGAAGTTTGATTTATTTATTATAGGAAACAATTATAAGCAATCTTTTGTCAATCCTTATGTGTATTTTACAAAGTTTACTAGTGGAAACTTTATTATTCATTTTTTGTATATTGATACAAAATAGATTTTAGGCATGAAAATAATTATGGACAAGAAAAATAGGTAACTATGGTTGTCACAGGAGAATTATATTGAATGAGTATTAGAAAGGTTTAATACGAAGCATGCAAAGTCAGTTAGCCCCTTATTAACACCTCAATTTACATTGACCAAGCATGCTTGCCCTTCAACTGAAAAGGACAAAGTATGTTTTTTTTGTTACTTACTAATCAATTATTGGTTCCTTGATGTATACAATGGCTTGTATGAGATTGGATATAGCACAAGCTATTGGGTTAGCAAGTAGGTACTTGTCCAATCCAGGGAAGGTTTGCTAGGAAGCTATAAAATGGATCTTAAGATACTTACAGGGAAATTGTAAATAGAGCTTTTGCCTCAACGCGGGGAGCTAATTCTAGAAGGCTATATAGATGTAAATATGGCCAAAGATCTTGATATCATGAAATCTACTTCAGTCTACTTGTTCAAATTTGCAGGGGGAGCCATCTTTTGGCAGTCCAAGCTATAAAAATATATGTAGCTTTATCCATAAGCGAAGTGGAGTATGTAGTTATTGTAGAAGCATGTAAGGAGATGCTTTGGTTGAAATGAATCCTTCAATAGTTGAATGTGAAATATGAAGATTATGTACTATTTTGTGACAGTCAACATGTTATGGATGAGCAAGAATACTATGTACCAATCTCGCACCAAGCACATCGATGTTACGTATCATTAGTTGAAATATGTAATTAAGGAATAATGATTACAGTTGAAGAGGATTCTAGGAGCAAGCATGAACTTTGTAGTAAGCTCTGTAGGATGACTCTCAAGCAACCATTAGGATAATTTGAGTCTTCTCCAAAATGGGCTAAAGAATGAGATTGTTGAGTGTGTAGCCCTATTTAGAGGTAAGGGTTAGTTTCTTTGATCTTGGATATTATCAAGGATGGTTGAAATGATAAATGAGTGAAGTAAAGATAGATATAGATTAATTTAAAGTAGTTCCTAAGAGACATGACTATATAGAGCACAAAAGATTCATGTCCTTGACTTACATGGTTATGTGTGAAGGTCGTGCAAGAGATTGTGAATGTGAAGTTAGATGATGACCTACACGGTCGTGTAGAGTAAAATACGGCTGTGTCTTTATCATAAACGATCATGTGGAAGACTATGTAAGTAATTACAAATGTGTATGGGTGGATGAAAAGAGTCAAAGATATACATAGTTGTGTGGAAATGCAAATGTTCATGTCCTAAGTATACACAGTCATGTAAGTAGAGCGTATGACTAACTGAGACCGTGTATATTCACAATTCCTTGAAATGTGGTTAGGACATAGTCACCTATACAATTGTGTTCAATTATGAAACCCTCTTTTTATATAAAAGGGAAAATGATGGTATTCGTTGGTATGAGTGGAAAGAACACTAAAAAAGGAAAAGATAGACACTAAGAGTGAGTTGATTTTTCTCATTTTATAATTGGTAGTTTTAGCAACAAGTTATCTTTTAGTGTTTGTTTTAAGATTAGATTGAGCGTGTTGTTGATTTGGGGCATCAACATATACTCAATACTAAAACTCGATGGGATTGCCTATAATTTTTCCTCTTTATACTGAAGAGTTTTTCATGTATATCTGGTGTTCAATTTATTATATATATATATATAATTAGTTCCAGTGTTGCAATTAATTAAAAATAAGTTATACTTGGTGTTTTTTTTTTGGTACATTTAAATTGATAAGTATATCATGACATATATGTGATGGATGGAGCTACAGGTGAAAGGGTTCATGCGATAAGACACAATCGATAGCCAATCAGCTTTCAGAACTAGCTGGGAAAAGAAAGCCAAAACGATAAGGAAAGGTTGACAGATAAATGTTATGTTCTGCACCTTCAGAATGTTTGTTCTGTCTTTCCTTGTCATCTGAGTTCTAATTGGAATAAGGAGATTTGCTTGTTATCATCTTCCCGTCTGAGTTTATATTGGAATATGGAGATTTGCTTGTTATCCTGCACATAAAAATCCACAATATTTAAAAAACTAAGGCATGCATCTAATAGAGTGAGGATTTATTGGCTATGTTCTGCAATATTGCATGTAAAATAGTGTTTACGTATTTTCATGGACGATTTGGTTTTGGTGTATGAAAAGAGTAATCTTTATGCTTTCCGATGTGAACAAATAATATTAGTAGTGACTGAAAATGGATCATTAATGGTGAATATTTGCAGTTTGTAAGAGATTGAATACGTGATCATCACAAGTCGTGATAAAGAAACCAAACAACGATTACTAAAGGTACCGTACCTGTGACGACGTCTTTCAAGGAAATGTTGAAGTGATGTCTTCCTCGCAATTGGAAGCTCTGTAAGTAAGAAAGTTTGTGCTTTCTGATCAATTATAGTGATCAAGAGTGCGAAAGTACTGCCAGAATTGATGATTTACGAAGGTAACCAGAAATAAGATGCTATGCTAGTCCAGCAATATAAATTGAAGCAAAAGTAAGGTTGCAGCTGCTGTGTTGCAAGTATATTCTGGTTAGCAGCTGTACTGTAGCACTTCCTTAATTACAGTAGCGGAAAAATTCAATGGGCAGTAAATGCTTCTTTGGGTTAACTTTTCAGTGTATATCAAGTTCTAGCTTCATGGAAATGTGTACAACTTATTCAATTCCATCTTCTTTCTCTGCAACTATGTGAACTACAGTTGATTTGGTCATCGAAAATCGTATGTTTGTCATCTTCTTGGCGTGTTGAACGAGTAAATGACTGCATATACAGCCATAGATGTTATGGTTTAAGGTTGTACACAGTACACGGGAACCAAATCACTTGCAAATTAAAGTTGTTCCCATGAGAAAAGAAGATTACCCGATTGTGAACTGCGGAAGGAATTGGAGCGAGGAAGTACTACTGATTTGGTGGTCTCCGATGAATTTGGCAGATGTGTAGGTTTTGATAGAGAACTTTCGCCCGCAAGCAACATAATTGCTTGAGCCTGTAATTAGATATGGAAAAAATGAATAACACACAGTAGGATGAACTAGTGAAGTCTGAATTTAGAATTGTAAACGTATTACCTTGTCAACTGGAACATTGTCGTAGACGTTAATAACCCCTGCATAGAATATGGTGAGCTGAGCCTGAGATGGAGAACTTGGGGACTGTATTGAATCTAGTGAATCACTGGACCTGTTCAAAGAATAATTGTTAACGAATGTGGTGCATCATTAATTAAAAACCTTGGCATATGGAATTAATACCTTATCCCCGGAAGTATTGATCGCTCGAGTAAAGTAGGAGGTCGATGAATATATCTGGCACTGGCACCAAAAGAAGGCAGCACAGATTTGGTCTTGCAGTTGCAGCTGCTGCTATTCATTCGACTTTTGGGGAACAGGTATTTTCTAAACATACAGAGAGTGGTTTGAGACATGTCTCTGATCTGTTTCCTATCATTCCAATATTCAGCTTCCAAGTCCATCTTCTCATTCATCAACAGGGTCCCTCGTCACAGGATTCTTGGTAGTGCTAGGCATAATGACTTAGTGAGACCTGTGACATCGATCAATGGAGGATGAAATGAATTGGTTTGTCTCTTAATTTTCTTGCATATTAATTATCAAATCAGTTGGAAGTAACGCCATGGTTAACAAGGCCTTCGATGGATTCTATACAGAATAGACTAACACTTGTAATTACATTTGTCTTTTTCTTTTGGTAATCAAGACATGCATGTACAATAAAATTAGATTCGTTTAGACATGCAGTGCCATATATAGCTCCTATCCATTTAATTTATGTGATCTATCGGAAAAGGGTTAATTATTGTTCCTAGAAGACACAGAAATCAATGGTCAATTAGTGGGGGATATGGAATTGTTGAATAATATATATGAAAATCACAAATAAAAAAAAGGAACAAATTAAAACACATGTTTTTGATGATTAAAAATACGAAATAGGCAGGCCAACAATAAACGGGACAAGGCGGTAGCTATCCGTCTTTTGCCCTAATGGTGTTTCACTACTAAGGGACTCTTGCATGAATATGAAGCATATCTTATGCAAAGTTCTTCGCCAAGAATAAAAGGACAAAGTAGAGGAGTTGTTCTCGGTTATAGCTATGGTAAGTGGTGCGTTTTTTCTTATCTGGCATTCTTTCAGAATTAGGATAAAGAATGAACAGTATTAGTACTGTTTCCAACAAAATATAGAATTTCAATTTCCGAATTTTACATATATATGACATCATAATTTTCTAGAAATTCAAATTATTGTTAAATATGTCGCAAACAAATTGAAATAGACTGTTAAATCATTTTAAATTTGGATTAAAATAAAAATTCTTTGAGGAATAAGTTATAATAAAGCACAGATCATATTATAACAAAAACATAGCCTATGTTTAAATTATTATTCATTTTCTATTGTGAATTTTGGGTTTTCGTGTATTATAATGTAATAGACATGTCATTTGCCATTGCTTCTGATTTTTCAGTTAAGTTAGTGGATGTAATGCTCTCAATAATATCTTTAGCATACATCTACTTAGTTATAATGGTATTCTTAGATATCTTATTGGCAATGCACAGGATCCGAGAGAACTTAAACTGGTCTAAATATCATGTTCTTTTTAACTCCAGAAAAGTGGTATGTAAAGCTTAAGAATAGGCTTAATTAAAGTGTGGAGGTACAATGCATAATTTGTTCTTTTATAGGAATGGTATCCTTTTGACGATCTTAAAGTTGTTCTCCAATTCTTAAGACGGTGATACGGATTTTTCCTTTTAGAACTTAATTTGTACTCCAGGATTTCAAATCTAAAACACCTTTTCTTTATTAGGAAATACAATGTTGTGGCAATTTGGTTGATGATATTACGAGAGAAGTTTGTTGCTTTAGATGTGGTGAACCGGGCCATTATGATTTAGTAATTTTTATTCAATACTTTTTTTTCTAGCCTTTATTTATGTCCATTCATTGCTTTACTTAATATAGATTTTATCTTCAATTATTCCTATAAATAACACGACCCTATAAGGTCAGACTTTTTACTTTAAAAATGTATATGACGACATTTTGGGTTATATTAGAGGCTAAGATGGTTGTATCCTTCTTCAAAATATCCTTTTTTTTATATTTTTCAATTTCTTTATTATTCTTGCTAGTTGAGAATTGATTTGTGACTTTAAATTCTCAAAAACCAAAATAAAACTAAAATAAATAAATATGGTAAGTACACCTATTATTTTCTATAGTGTAGTTTCAATGAGTTCAACTTTTGATCCTGCGAGGATTCTAACTACTAATACTAATAATCTTTTTATTAGCTAACCTTATAAAAATGAATGATTGATTAAAGGAAAAGATTTAATAAAATAAAATCACAAATAAGAAGTAACCAATAAAAGCAATAGGTAAGAACTAAACAACTAGTCAAATATAAAGATCTAGATAAAGAATCCCCTAGAACCCTTTTTATACTTGAATAGTATAATGTTACCAAATAGCTACTCCTCAACAAATGGAGTTGTTACAATCTTTACTAGAAGTTATATAGATCCATTAAGTATACAACTTCCAACATTACAAACCTACATATTCAATCCCATTTTAAGTCTTCTTATAATGATTTCTCTATAAAAAGACGTCGTAGCCGTTAACCTAAACTTGGTGAAGTACCCCATCCAATTGTACTGCTGAATATCCTTAGGTTTTCCAAATAGTTTAACATTCCTCATTCTCCATCGAAAATCCTGCTTTGAATAGTTTTGATCATATCTTCCATTACATCTCGACCTGCAAGCCATTTAAGAGTGCACAACCAAGTTTGGTTGTTTTCTTGCGAATTGAAAATCTTAAGGAACTATCTTCATAATGGTTAGCTTATACACATTTGAAATACAAGTGAACTAAAGTCTCCATACAGTTTGCATAAAGTAGATAAGTGGTGTCTAGTACCTGAACTTTAGCTTGTCTCTAATACCCTATGTAAAGCTAATAACCACAAGATAAAGGAATGTGTTGGAGCAATGCTTTAGCCCCAGATGAATTTATGGAATTGAATTTAATCATGGGCTCTAATAGCAGCTTCCTATAAGATTCAATAGAAAATGTATAAATGTTATATAGATCCCATCCTATTACATTAGCTTGTCTCTGATCAAGTTGGTACTCCAACATATTATTCATAGTAAAGCTAGTTCTTCTATTTGAATGAAAAGGCTAGGACCAGTTTCCATTTTGTTAACATGTGTACATTGGTGTCTTCAGGACCTGATCCTCTTAGAATCTGATAGTATTATGTGATGTACAAAGGTCCCAAAGGATGCCAATTATCAAACCATAAATATGTGTTCCCTTCCATTTTGTATGAAGTGTTTGACATTAGATTGCACGAATTGCCTTGTGTTCAGAATTTGTTGGAATGCATATGATTGAGTTGGTTTGCTTTGAATAGTCCATATACTATCTTGTTCGATATGTATCATATGAGTCCATTTCACCCATAGACTTCCTTTTTCCACACATATTCTCCATAGTCTCTTAGCTATTAAAGCTTTTGCCATTATACTAGCAGAAGCGATTTGAAGTCCTCTATAGTCCTTAGGCAGACATATTGAGCTCCATTTAACTTTGGGAGACCTTACCTAATTTTTGTTATGTCCTTGCCATACAAATCCGTTATACATCTATCAATCTTATTCAGAATACTCTTAGGTAAAGCAATATATAAAAGCTAGTAGATACGCAAGTTTTTGAGAATTGAGATAGCCAATTGTAATCGACCTCTATGGGAAAGAAATTTATTACACTAGTTTAATATTCTTGTGAAGAATAGACCCTTGTATCACTTATACAAAAGTAATTACATAGGGAAACAACCTTAGGAATAAATAGGATATCACTCATTAAAGAGGGAAATCATACCATCCCTAATATAGATTTTTTTTATCATCTAATACAGATATTTCCTAACATTCCCCCTCAAGCTGGAGAATACATATCATAAGCTCCGAGTTTGTTACATATAGGTTTCAACTGAGACCCCCTGATGCTTTAGTGAGTAAGTCAATAAGTTGATCTTCTGACTTGACTTATGGTGTCTCAATCAATCCTTCTTGAAGCTTTTCATAGACAAAGTGACAATCCACTTCAATATGTTTGGTTCTCTCATGAAAGTCTTTGAGGCAATATGAATGGCTGCTTGATTATCACACATCAATTTCATTGGAGTGGAGTGCTCAAAATTAAGTTCCCCGACAAGATGCTTCAACCAAATCAACTCACATGTAGTATATGTTATAGCCCTGTACTCAAATTCAGCACTAGAATGTGCAACGACTGACTACTTTTTACTTTCCATGACAATAGGTTTTCACCTAAAAATACACAATAGCCTGAAGTAGATCACCAGTCATAAGAGCCTGCCTAGTCTACATCTGTATATCCTTGAATTTGAATATGTCTATGACTCTGGTAAAGAAGATCTTGCCTTGGAGAGTCTTTCAAATATCTCAAAATTGTAATAACTGCATCCTAATGACTAATTCGCGAAGATCCCATAATCTGACTCACTACAATCGTAGGAAACGAAATATCTAGATGAGTAACAATCAAATAATTTAGTTTACCAATAAGTCTTCGATATTTATCTAGATCTTCCAACTACTTTCCTTTATCAACATTAAGTTTTACATTTGGTTTCATAGGGCTATCAACTGGCTTCATTCCCAACAAACCCATTTACTCTATAAGATCAAGAACGTACTTCCTTTGAAATAGACAAATCCCCATTTTTGACCTTGCTACATTGATACCTGTAAAATATTTTAGTAAACCAAGATACTTTGTTTGAAATTTAGTCTGTAAAAATGACTTGAAAGACTGAATTCCAGCTTTATCATGTCCAGTAATAACAATATCATCAACATACACGATCAAAAGAATTTTACTAGCCTTGGAGTGACAATAGAACATAGAGTGATCCACACTACATCGATTTAAACCAAACTCTATAACCATTATACTAAAGCACCCAAACCAAACTCCCAGTGACTGTTTTAGACCATACAAAGATTTGTTAAGATGACACACTAGATTAATCTCCCCCTAAGCAACAAACTCTGGTGGCTACTCAATAAAAATAGTCTCATAAAGATCATTATGAAGAAAAGCATTTTTATATCGAGTTAATGAAAAGCCCAGTCTTGGGTGGCTGCTAATACAATGAAAACCCAAACATATCTCTATTTGGAAACAAGAGAAAAGGTTTCAGTATAATACATACCATACACTTGTGTATAGTACTTAGCTACTAAACGAGCTTTTAAATGATTAATCGTTCGATCAGAATTGACCTTGGCATTGAACATCCAACAACAACCCACAATTGTCTGACCATGTGGAAAAGGAACTAAGTCCCATGTAGTATTAGCTTGCAAAGCCAAGATCTCTTCTTCCATGGCATGTTTCCATCTAAGAAGATCTAAAACTTCTGAAACAGACTTAGGTATAGGTATAGAAGACAAACTGGATACAAAAGCAGCATATGAAGGTGATAATGAGTTATAAGAAACAAAGTTTGAAATAGGGTGATATGTACAAGACCTTCTTCCATTACGAAGAGCAATGGGCCAATCAAGATCATCATATGATGGAATTGAAGACTGAGAAGACAATGGTGACAAGCATGAATCATTTGGTCGTACTTCAAGATGAGTGTGTAGAGTATAGACCTACAAATAAGGACAAGAGAGACGTTCCAAATGAATAGGATTAGTATCAGGAGCAACATAATTGGGAGTTGTTTAGAAAGGAATAAAAGAAATTGGTAGACATTCATCAGTGTTAGTAGAGACAGACCGAGCATAAAAAAAGTATGGTGTGTCTTCAAAGAATGTAACATCAGCAGACCCAAAAAAAAGATTCAATAAGGGCCTAAAACATTTATACTCATTTTGCAAATAAAAGTACTCAAGAAAGATGCGCTTTATAGCTTTTGGATCTAATTTATTTTTGTTAGGTTAAAGCTAGTGAGCAAAACAAACACATTCGAATACATGAGGAGAGTAAGGAAAAAGGGTCTTGATAGGGAAAGAGAACTAAGAATGGAGTTTTATCAGTTAACAAAGAAGATGGTATTTGATTGATAAGAAAACATACAGTAAGTATAACATCTCCCCAGAAACTTTTGGGTACATTCGTGTGGATTAACAGTGTATGAGCTGTTTCAATAATATGTTGGATTTTTTGTCTCTGTTACCCCATTTGTTAAGGAGTGTGTGGGTAGAAAGATTAATGTTGAATACCTTATTATTTCAAGTAGCTAGAGAATGAGCTATAGAAATATTCTTTAGCATTATCACTATGAAGGATATTAATTTAGGTATTAAATTGATTTTGAATTTTAGCATAGAAAGAGTAAAAAATAAAGAACATTTTGAAACGATCTTGTTGGATCCTAAAATTTTTTCTAAATTTTTTATTAATTGTTTAATGATTTATTCATGCTTGTTTGTTTGTTTAATTATTAATAGTATTATTTTATTTTTGAATTGG
>JAOSBK010000005.1:19111987-19123160 GCA_027568895.1 Erythroxylum shatona | reverse complement strand
TTCATATTAATTGTCATTATTATTTATTATTAAGATTTTTGAAAGTATGGTTGATGTAAACAGTAAACTAGTAAAGTATTCAGTACAACTGTATAATATACCAATATGGATTATTTTGCAATTCTTAAAAATTTTAGGAACTATTTTATAAATTTAAAAAATTTTCTGAAATAGTATCCGGTACCAACCGGTACCGGTATAGTTTCATTCCAGAGTTTAATCTGGTACTGATCTCGATACGGTATTCATAACATTGGTAAAAACATCACAGACCTTTTTGATCATGCGTAGCCAAAAGCTCCAACAACGTTAATGATATATTTTACTTTCCGTTTCTGGCGCTACGCGTTGTACCTGATTTCTGCTCTTCTGCTCTACGTTCAATTCCCTAATCCCTACTCACCCGCGTTTTACAACTTATTGGCTTTCATATTCACGGTTAGCTTGCTAATTCAATATTTCATAGGATGTATTTTTATTGTATTGCTAATTTGCTGTTCATGCTCGTTCACAAATTTTAGGGTTTTCGTTTTCTTTTGCAAGACCAAATTACACGTTAAATGTTTCCCTATCCAAATTCGTTTGGGTTTTGTTCAATTTGCCAAGTTGTTCAACGCTCGTTTTGTTAGTTTGAATGGATATCTTTACTCTGGTCCCTGAAAAATTGTTGGCCTGACTACACTAATCAAGCGTGCATTTGTTATAGTTTGAAAGCTTTGTAGCGCTTCTGCTCTCTAGCGAAATGCAGTAAATACTTCCTCAATTCTTGACGTTTTCTATGAGGACAATGTGTTTTTTAGTTTGATATTTTTTGCTAAGAATGCAGAAAGATTCGAAATTTTCACCAGAGTATGAAGCGAAAGAGAGGGAACAAGAAAGGCAAAGCTAAGGGCCGTCATGGGGATGCAAAGAATGAGGCAGCTATAAATATAGTCACACTGAATAGTGAAGATAATTCTGGGGTTGATGAGTCGGATAACATTGATGAATATGCATCTCGGATGGAGGTTGATACACCTTCTTCTACTGGGACAGACCAGCCACTGAATGTTGCAAGTATCAATCCTGATGGATCCATCGACAAGACCACTGGGAAATCCGTTGGGCGTGTGAAGGTTAAGCTCAAGACTTCCAAGACTATGGAATCACAGAGTGATACTGACAAGAGTAGCCTACAAGTGGTTGTGGACAAACGAGGCGTAGCTGGTGATAAATTGGAAGATAGTGACAGTTCATTGCATGAAGCGAAGATTAGTGGTTCAGGGAATGTTTCGAAGACACCTGGCAGTATAAAGATTAAGTCGTCAAAGGGGCTGGGTGTTTTGAGTAGTGAGAAGAGCAGTACTACGGTGGTAGTACCGGATGAGAGTTTGCCACCAAAAGAAATCAAAGCATATGAGCGTTCTCGATACAATAAGGAAGAATTAAATGCTGCATTGACGGTATGCTGAAAGTAGAGCTAGATTGCTAATGGCTACTTCACATGTGTAGTTTTTAAGTCTGTTTCTGCAGATGTAAGCGTAGTACGTAAGTTGATTCAGTTTATCCGCTGTAGGTGATTAAGAAGGTGATGAAAATGGATGCAGCTGAACCCTTCAATGTGCCTGTGAATCCAGAGGCCTTGGGAATACCTGTGAGTGCATAACTGGTGAAATTCACTAGTCCTATGGTTCTTATGCCACCAAGTACTTGGAATTATATTATTAACCTCCTTGAATGCTGTTTTATATCTCTTCGCTGTCTTTCCTTTTTGTATTCTTTATCATAATAACTGCCCTTTACATTTACCATGACACTGAAGAAAAATATAATGACTTTCTAATATAAAGAAGTGTATGGAGGTGTCCAATGGGCATTTTCTGCGCAGTTATATAAATTAAGATTGAGCTCGATTTGTCAATCACTTGTTTTCACAGACAAGAAGTATATTCATCTGTTTAGCTTGCAGTCCGTTATGCTTCCTTAATGTTTAAGATGAAAGTTTAAGTTTATATGATCACCTTGCTGTGGTGAAATTTAAAATGCCAAACTGCTAAACATTTTTCATGGGATCAAATTTGTCTTTAGCGGGGAGGGGGTTGAAAGTTGTAGGATATGGATTCAAAGAGTTGCAGAGTGATTTTAAAGTTTCACAGTTTAAGGATGTGGCTATTTTCCATTACTAATGAGATTCTCTTTCACTAACTCTTGCTTTCAACATTTTTTGTTTTGGGTGGGGGTTGTTGGAGCAGGATTATTTTGAGGTCATAGACACACCAATGGACTTCGGAACAATATGTAGCAATCTTGAAAAATGTCACAAGTATAAAAATTCAGAGGATGTCTACAAGGATGTACAATATATATGGGACAACTGTTATAAATATAACAGCAAAGGGGACTATATCTTGGATCTCATGAGACGGGTGAAGAAGAATTTCATGAAGTACTGGACAGCAGCTAGGTTATACACTGAACAAGGTATAGAAATAACGGTGAGAATTTTATGATTGTTGGGAATTTTTTAGCTCCTATCCAGTATCTACACAAAATTGCTTTTAAATTTTCCTTTGCTATGGTGTCTCTTGTTCATACATTTTAAACTTAGTTTTTAAGGGATAACATGGTTTATCATTTCTTCAACATGCTAATTGAGTAAACTTTTACTAATACTTACTTTTTAACCTAGATTTATGACTTATTTTTGATTATCTTGAAATATCTTCAGTTATTTGTATTTAAAGATACAGGTTGACTTTTCGTTTGGCACTCTAAACTCCTTCCATTTCGCTTTTTATAGGTGCTGAAGGAGTACAAAGTGAGGATGTTGCAGTCTCTAGTCAGGGAAATGTTAGAAGTGGGCAGCCGAAGCAGAAGACAAAAAAGCGTCATGGGTATGTTCTGGTAGTCTCTCTTTTTTTCTTCTGTTCATTCACATGATATATGTCATGCATTGCTCACAGCTATCACGCTAAGGTTGTGTTTTATTTTCCCCCCAGTCACTTTAGTATACATGTACATAAATGAGGATAGACCTTATCATTTTTTCATATGAACATGCTTAATGCAATTCACTATTTATTAATCTTTTTGCAGACGACGACATAAAGGTGATTGTTTATGTGCAATATGTGTTCTTAAGCGACGTAGAAGGGAACGGGAGGAGAATGCTAGACTTTTTAAGAGCCAAAGTGGAGGGGCTGAGAAAAAGCTTGCTCAACAGCTCAAGCAAGAGGTCTGTCTATGTTTTGGACTAACTATTACCGTTGAACTTTTAATTCCTCATCATTGTAATAGCTCAGCTCTAGCTGTCAAGGATCCAAATAAACTTTGAGCAGTTAAGAGAGCTTTTGTTGCATTGTCCTTCTCTTTTCTTTCACTATTTCGGGAACTATCACAGTTTGATTCCCTACCTCTTTCTTGTCTTCTCATCTTCTGTCATAAATGTCTACCTTCTTATTGCAACTTGGTTGCAGCATGCACCTGGCTAGTTGCTATTTCTCTTGAACATATATTATTGGCATAATGGTTAGCAAGAAACATGAACTTTGTCACTTGTGCTGTTCAATCAGCTAAGTCTTTTAATCAGACAATGAGGCATATGGTTTCAGTGTAGAAATAATTTCTCATCATTTACATGGCAATTGGTATACACTTACTTTTTACTCTTAATTCTTGTTTATTTCTTGTATGTTGAAGGATTCTTCACTTAGGGAAAGCCCTCATGCTGATGATTCGTCATCAAATATGGGTGAATCAGTAGATCCAGATCCAGATGCTGATGCTGATGCTGATGGAGAGGTGAAAGGAACAGAACTGGAGGTAAAGGATAACAAGCAGCAGGATAGCCTGACGGAGAAGCATGAAGAGGATGTGAGAGAGGATGAAGATGAGGGGGAAGAAGAGGAGGACGATGACGAAGATGAAGAAAGAAATGGGGTGGAGATTCAAAGGAAAGAGAAGGATGAAATGCCTGAGCAATTACAGTTTGGTCATAGATTAGAAGAGCTTAATCAACAATCACTGACGGTGACAGCTGATAATATGGGTTCAAAGATGCAAATGCAAACATTAGAAGGGCATGCCGTAGATGAAGACATTGTGATAGTGCAAGAACATGAGCTCAAGGTATCGAGTTTACCAATTTCTATGTTGCATATTTATTTGTGTATTATTGAATGTATAAAAATTATGAGTAATTTAGATACAGGATTTCTTATGAAAAAAAGGAATGATGACAAGAAAGGCATGTATTTTGATAAGAAAGAGCCTTGACTGAGATTAAAAATAACAGTGGCAATGAGATAAACATAGCTAGAAACACATGTTTTCTAGCTGTATAATATAAGGAAATGTTTGCATATATTTTTGAAGGAAATTTAAAAAACTATTCGAATTATATTTGAGAGAAATGTTTCCAGTTGTTGATTACAACTCTAATTCTTACCTTGGATTATATTGTCAAAAAACTAGAGGAGCATCTGTATGTTTTACTTCATGACACTGGGATATTGAATTTTTGCTGTTGATTTATTTGACTCTATTTTCCGTTCATACCTTCACTCCTAGTGATATTAATGTTAACCAAATTGGTCTGTCTGCATTATTTCTTTCAACTCTAGTTTCGATTCATACATTCAATAGTGAATTGACATTCTTCTAAACCAAATTGGTCGATAGTTATCATTTGACCGGTATGGTAACCATTTTTCAACCTGTTATACAAATTTACAGAACTGTATATGCTAGTCAATGTTAATGTAAATTCCAACACTTATCATTTTATAGATGTCAAATTTTTGTGCTCTGTTGTACGATCCTGACAGTGCATACTAGGTACTGCTGCTATTGTAGAGTCAATCACTGGTCAATAAATGCATTATATTTCAGGCTGGTAATATGGCAGATTTGCATGCAAATTTAAAACATTATTGTGAGGAGGCTGATATCATATCCTTTCTCCATAAATTATCCCCAGCTGCAAGATTTCTTAATGTTTAAATTTGTCTTTACTATTAATTTGTTCTTAAATATATTATTGTCTTGAATGACTTTCATAATTGGAACTCCTATCGAAAGGTTGTTATGTATTTGATCATATTAAGTTTTTATCTCCGAATGGAATACTCAAAACTTCGAAGAGACACAATACCTCTATATCTTCATTCACCGTGGATAGTATAAATACAATGCCTTTGTTTTGATTGATCATGGTGATACACTTTCTTCTTCTGGATTGTTGTTACCTTCAAACAGCTTCATAAATGGTTTAGTGTTTTTGAGTAATTTGCTGACATTCTGTTTTGTGTAGTTTAAGAAGTTAGAAGAAAGGAGAAATAGGGCACATATGCTTGAAAAATTCCATGTTGCAAATCCCATGCTTCTTGGCCTGTGTAATGCTCTGTTCCCAGAGAAACGTGGGTCTGTGTGGAATGGGTCTCACTCACTTTTTCAGCATCAGAGTTCTGGTAATGGAAGCGCCATCCATGCTGCAATTGAAATGTTGATGAAATAGGCCTCTGTTTAAGTTACTTTGTGTGCGTGTATTTGGCTTCCGTCATCAAGCTAACTGGGAGCTCCTTTACAGTTTAGATCGAGAAAGGGTTAAATGAGTTAGCTGTTTTCTTTTGTCTTTATTTTGAAAATGAAGATGTATTGAATAAAACACCTAGAAGGTGGCAAATTACATTCAAGCCAAAGATGACCATGTCTCGAGCTGTATTAATTGCACTTTGAGGGAATATCCATCTGTTTGCTTAACCACTGAATCCAAAACCCCTGATAATATTACCGGGCAGCTAAGGTATGGATGCCACTGCTTGCTTTTATAGGCTATAAGTAACCATGCCTCAGTTTCCTGGCAAGTGCAACATAGCTGACCTTCCATTAGCGTGGCAAGATATAGCGGATCGGACTCCTCAATGAGACATGCCAATGAAGCTACTAAACTGTTTTACGATGGCTCATGTTGGCTTGTATTTGTAGTAGACAAACACTCGTATGGAACTAGTTAGGAAGAAGGAATGGTAATCCTTTCTGATTGAGCTCATTTTGACGTAACGAGTTATCCCTTTGTACATTAATTCAATTATATTTTTCCCAAAAATAAAAATCTTATCATTGGTCCTCTTTACCTCATAATATGATGAATGAGTTCTTTTAACAACTAAGATATATATATATACCATTTTGTTGCCATGAACACTCTAAACGCCAAAGTTTGAATCCATCGATCTCTTTCACTTTAGCTCTCATCAAATTTGTCTCATAGATGCATCCTATATAGATCTTATATTTATCTTAAATCTATAGATAATTTCAATGACTTTTCTATAAGTCCTAATATTTTAGAGACCTATTCCCAATCTATTAACATCTTTTCTCCTCCTAGCACTAGAATTCATTGAAGGACTAACCCTACTGCTACCATGAGAAGTCAATGCAGTTAATCTTACCCTAACACCTAACACAAGTTATACAAGACAACTACAACAAGATCTTAAATGATGCTAAGACTACTCTAAAAAAGTAACAAAGATTGGAGCTTGAAAAAAATAAGGTCAGATAAAAAGGATAATTAGCAGTAAACCACAAAAAAGAAATTACTAAAGTAGTTAAAAATAGAAATCAAATAAGCTTTAGAATTGAGTCCAACTAAATAAATATGATACTTATTGATATTTTATTATAATTATTAATTTAAATCAAGTTTAATTTGTATTAACATATTAGTGACGTTTGATTAATTTATGTCTGATATTTATGCTGAATATATTTCGTCGTTATTTTTAAACCAAAGCTTAAAAGAATGGTTTTTTTAAAACTGAAAATTATAAAGCATGTCTTTAAAGATTTAAAGATTAAGGAGTTTTCTAAAAGTTCTTAAATTACAGAAGAATTTATTTCTTGTACCCTTTAAAAAAATATAATTCACCATTCTTTAAAATTTCTATTAATACAATAATTTTTTTAATAAACATATCGGTATACTAACAATCTCTAACTTTTTAATCTTTATCTTCTTTCTTCACATATCTTTATGTTTTTATTCTCTTCCTATATCCTGTCTCCTTTTTAAAACTTTGTTTTGCAGATCAACTCGAAGCTAAGACGGTGTTGGTAAGCTGATGGTTGGGCCTTAAACAGAACCATGGATTTAAAATTTTAATATTAATACACCTAACAAAACAAATAAAGAAACGTTAAAAGGAAAACCAGTGAAGTGCAGCTAAAAGTGGAACTCGGTCATCGAAAATGACTCAAACTCCATTTTTGAATTGATAATTAAGGCATAAGGTTAACTTTTGTATTGAACGATAGAATAAAATGAGCTAATAGATAAATATAAGTATGCTGAAGTGTACGAGGAGGTCAGAAATTCCCACAGAAACAGACATGAAGCTTGACATTATTAAATATTGGGTTGTTATGAACATGGTCAAGGTGTAGTGCATGTGATGAGGTGTATAATATGAGTCAGGGAAATACAAGATTAAGTTCATGGGCAGGCCAATAAATGCCCTCCCTTGGGCAAGGGAGAGGTGCTGGTTGGGCTATGTAAGTAGGCTGGTGTTGTCCAGGCATCACTACTGAAAAATCTGATGCATATGTTGTTGCCACCTGACAAGTGACGGCCCACGACAGAGATGAGAACATGAGTAATGTATGTACTAGATACAACTAGTTGGTACTTACTGTTTGTGGGTTTCCAAGCTTGTTGAGTAGTCCTGATTCTGCAGCAGGGCCGTTGGAAACCTGCTGAGGAGAAGAAAATGAAGGGTTTGGTCTAAACAGATGCTCAAAGATGGCCATGATCAGAAACATTGATATTAGTACAGCAGTTGCCACAAAACCGAAAGATATTGCACTCATTGATGTCCCCAAGTTTCCCCATGGAGCTTCCCGCTCAACAACTCCTGATTGAGATGGGGTAGGGTCGGAACCTGTGTATATATTCCATGGTTTCGATCTCTCCGATCCCAAATCGCTCATAGTACTTAAATTTGCTTTCTTCAACTTCTTGTGCCAGGTGAACTATAAGTTTTTGTTCTTCTCAGCAGTCGTCGAATATGTGATTGCCAGTTAAGTAGATATTTCCTTCGCTTTTATCGTCTGTCATTGACCCTGAAAAGGTTCACTATCAGAAATTCCATCAACATCTCAATTTGTGATCCAAATTCACACATTTTTCTAGTCATAAAAGCCATAACGAAGCTGAGTTACACCGCCTAACTTTTAAGCGTACAATGAATTCAATTCGAAAATAGCAGAAACAACTCTATTTTAGTAACTAATTGACGACCTTTGATCAACATCATACTTAAGCAACTGCCATTTTCATCCTGTATGCCGGAAATTTCTAGCACATGATGAAAATTCAAGAAAAAGTTGTTGAAGCAATTACAAACTCAGAGACAGAGTCCAAAAGAGATGAATAGTAATATTAGCTATGCATCTAACTTAGAATCTCCAAGGAAAATGAGCAAACAGGTGTTTAATCTCTACTTGCACAGTACTAATCACAAGTCTGCTGAATTCAAGCATCTGAACTCATATGTAATCTGTAATCCCATCCTGTAAAAGGTTGAACTTAAAGATTGTTGTGCGACCCATTCGCAGAAGCATAAGAGAGATTGGCAATTGTCATTATAGGAAGTTCAAAATTCTATCATGTAGTTATCCAGTCACTTGTACGCACAGAGTGTTTAGAGGAAAAATTAGATTTTAAGGGTTGAGTAACTTTAGCATTTAGTACAATGAAATCCAGAATCTTTGGTTTTCACGACACCAGTCTCTTACGAGACAAGGAAAGGAAAATTGCAGATATACATCAGGTACATAAAGACATGTATAAACCATTCAGACAAGGAAAGGCCAGTTTATGTGCGCAGCTGTTATAACAATGGTGAGAAAATGAGCCTGACTAGTTTAGATAATGAATTAATGTTAGTCTTGATTCTAGCTAGATTTCGAGGGAAAAGCTAAAACACTGAAAACAATATTCCAGTTTCAGAAGGTCAATAGATAAACGACACTTACAGAGACACACAAGAGCGTGGAATGGAGATGCAAACTTCTGAGAACTTAATACAAAAACTAACCTTCTGAAGAGGAAGAGTTGGAAAAGATTTGGTTTTGGTCTTCAGAAGCTGAAGCACATATTATCTGAGTTTTGAGATCCTATAGCTTAGGTGCCATGGAAAAACAAGACACCCACACTTCTCAATGAATATTTTAAACCGTTTAGCAGAGGCTAGGTAGCTTTATTCCTCTTACAAAATGTAGAGACAAAGTGATATGATAATCCCAGCAGTATAATTTCTCCTTTTTCATGTCTTGATGTTCATGATATTGATGCATAACTTATTGAATACTATACCTTGTCTCAAGAAGCACACTTGAGGAAATCAAAAGAACGGGGCCTTCCTGTCTAGACAGCTGAAAACAAGAGTGGCCTATTGGTTGCTTTAAAAAGTGGTGACCTTTCATGTGCTGAATTATATTGAGATTGCACAATTTCTTAATCTTAATAACCCTCATTAACAACATAAACAAATTCAACATATTTGGAGGCTAGTTCGCCAGAATTTATGGTTTGCTAATTGCCCTCTTACTTATGATGAACTAAGAAATAATTAGATGCACCGAGTCACAAAGCATTGATCAATTTTTCACATGGAAGATGATTATAACTATCATCAAGGTTCAAGAATAAGAAAGGAAGGAAAGGAAAGAATACACGGGTTAGGCGCCAAAAAGTTTATTACTTATTGTAGATTCAGATTTATTACCTTCCAGATTAAAGGTTAAAGCTCTTGGTTTGATGGCATTAATGCCTAACCCAACATAAGTATTTAGATGTAATTATGGAAAAGGTGGCAGTATCTTCACATAATCTCCATCTATCTTTCGGATACCAAAAACAAAAAACATAAAGTGAAGCTAAAGAAAGCAAAAGCTGCTTCAACTGCACAAATAAAATGACCAAAAGGCTGCTACAAGCTATATATAAGCATAGGCTAATTTACAAATGGCTTTGGTATCGCATAGGCATGTGAACAAAGAGCATAAAAATAATAGAGGACAAAAGAGAAGATTGGTGTAAATAAATTGAAAACAAACGTCTGATACCTTACAGCTATGCAGAACCTATTTGCTATGATTCATGAGAAGGAAGATGTATTTGCATTAAAAATTAGTATCAGAAAAAAAAGGAAGAAGAAGAATGGAACGTAACTGAAGAAAAGTCGTGTGAGGGAGGCCACTTTTAATTCTCAAGTTCAGATCAGTGTACTTATCCTATTTCATGAACATCTATCCATTCAATAAAAGCACGTAAGGCCTATTCCTCTACTTCTTACACAAAATAACCATAACTTTTGTCAAAATATTTATTTTTAATGCCAATTGCTGCATCATTTGCAACAGTTGACAGCTGAAACTTAAAATCTGGAACAACATAGCCTCTTTCCCCCTCACCAACAGAGAAATTTTAAAGTATTTCTGGAGCAATGATTACAAAGTAAATTATTAAAAAGGGTAAGAGAGATAAAGAAGAGTCTTTTTTACTTGCAGGGTATTGAGTGAGACTATTTTGTCAACAAGACAATCACCATGTCTGAGAATGATATGAAAGGTTATCTGGACCTATCTTAATACAATCCTACCATATTTGACAAGCCACTTCATCCCTCTCTCGTTTCAAACAAACATAAATTAATATCCAATTTTTATATATTTCTTCTTGTATGTGTTAACTGAATAAAAATCATTCCACTTGATAATTAAGAAGTAAAATATCTTTTAAAAATCTAGGTCTTTTCCTTTTTGTTGAGAGAATGCAAAGAAACAAAAGATATAAGCTTGCATGCATAAAGGTGACCCAGCCGATCGTTTTTAAAGATGGGTACGTCCCCTTTTCATGTAAGACATTTGGAAAAAGAAGGGGTCCCATGACCAAAAAAAAAAAAAAAACCAATTGTCTTGGCTTAGAGAAAGCATTATAAAGTAGGAATTGAAAATCGATTGGAGCATATACATCTCTCTTCCTTTCTCTTTTTTCTCAAATCATGCTCTGCATCACAAGCAATACCTTTTGCTTCTCCCACAATTCACCAAAAAATGACATCCTTTCATAAGAAACGAGAAAAAGGAAATGTCCAACTAAAATTTGACTTAATTACCAACAAGCTTA
>JAOSBK010000005.1:19096347-19108459 GCA_027568895.1 Erythroxylum shatona | reverse complement strand
ATGAACATGAATTATTTCACATTTCATCAATCAAATTCACATATCAACATATAACAATTTCTCAAATCGTTCAAAAACAATAATGTAACAATTTTGAAGCAATTTCAAATCATTTTATTCTCTTGCTTTAACAGGAAATATTTATGGCTCATTAATTCTATTATAAACATGAAACTCACCTTGATTTCCTTGCTTGTAAACTTGCTTAAAAGTGCCTAATACTTTTCTCCTCTTGCCTTCCTTGATTTCCTTTAACAATAGCCAAAATTTCATTCAATAGGAATTCTAATTTATGATCAAATAAATGAAGAAATTTGATAATACTTTCTTCTAGAACAATGTTCTCCATTGTCATAAGTTTCTAATGACTTCAAAATCATTTAATTTGGTTTAGTACTCTAAAAGTTATACCAAAAACATTTTCGGGCTGGTCTTATACTATAACAGCTTTCCATACTCCACTTCCATCCAAATTTTGAAATGCTTAGAGACTGAATTTGAACTCAATTCCTTCATAAAAATTTTATCCATATGTGTCTAGTTTACACCAAATGAAAAATCATCTTATTTGGATAACTATAAAATAATTTATGCTCAAAATACCCAAGTATATTCGGTGCTAGAAAGTTCTTCGCGGTGAACTAATAAAGATTCGCCGCGGCAAACTTTTCTAAAAAGGGAAATATTCACCCAAAACAAGAGTTCACCGCGGTGAACTTTCACAGAGGCATTGCATATACTTCATTTTTCTAGATTTTTACGTCCCATATTTCACATTTAACCCATCTAAAACCTAAACCATCTCTTCTACTTCATTTTCAACCCAAAATCATTCACAAATACATCATAATCTATCTTTGATCATTAACCCTAAAAACTGAACATATGCATTTACCCATTCTCAACAACTTCCCAAACATATTCATCTCTTAACTAACATCAAAACATGTTTCGTTCATCTAATCAAGAAGAAGGATGCTTATACTTACTTGTTGAAGCTTCAAACTCTTCAAGATCTTGACAAACCCTAGCTTTTTCTCTTTTTCTCTTCTTCCTCCTTTGTCTTAATCTATATTGTAAAATCTTACCAACATTAACATAATAATTTACTCCAAATTTTTATCCATCAACGCCTCATAATTCATTTAAATCATGCTTAATAAATAAAACAAATTGGGGGCCAATAGTTTGGACCTTGAAAAACCCTAGTTCAACCTTAAACACAAAAGAACATAAATAGAACAAGTACAACAACAAAAGGAGCTTCTTGCATTAGCCACCATCAAGAAACCCTAGAGAGAGTTCATCGAGAGATTGAGAAAGAGACGAAGGAAGAGAGACATGGAGAAGAACCCAACACAAAGTACTTCTCGGAATAGGAGATTTATCGATATTGCTGCCTCCATTATCTGTTTAAATCTAGTTTTCAATATATTTCAATTTTATTATTATAGAACTGGGATAACTGTTGAGATAGGATTTTATGAATGTTAAGGAATGTCTAAACACACCTTCGGGTTGTTTTTATCTTTTATTCAATAAAAATCTGATTGTTTACGTTATTTGGATTTATTGTGATCGATTTTTGCACTTGCATAATTCGGTGATAGACTGAGAGGTTGAATCGAATGAAAAATAATTAATTTGGGCTAATAAAAGTTCGGTGATTTAATAAGAATAAGAAATCAATCAAATTGGTAATAGTGTGAAAAGAGATGTCACATAAGTTTCCTGTAGTTTATTGGAAAAATTCAAATCTAATTAGGGTTTGGATAAATCGTTAATTGAGAAATTACAATTGTCCATAATTTGATGAGGGCTTATAATGTAGGGCTATTGATTATAACTCGAGAGAGAGTAATCAACCCTAAGATCGTCCAGGACCAATAATCCGATAATTCATAATTAACTAGATTAGTGTTAAAGATAAGTAAAATTTCCTTTTTCTCTCATTTGGTGGTTCCTTAGGTTGATTCTTGATGAGTGTGTTGCAATTTGCTGATTTGTTAATATTTCTTGATTAATTCTTAAATTGAGATGTTTGATTGAATCAATTGATTAAATTGCATCATTATTTTAGTTTAGTTAAATTTGAAGTTCTGCGATTAGTTTTAGCCTTAGATTTTAGGATTAGATTAATCCTCCTTGTGGGATCTACACATTAGATGCTACACGAATGACCTATATGCTTGCGAAATATCGAGGTTAAAATATTAAAACTACATATATAAGAAAATCACGATTACTATGTATGCTTATGGTGTGTAGTCGATCCTCTAGTATGTATAGGAAGACTCTCCCCCTAGTCCTTTATATCTATTTGTAAAATTATGCTCTGAAATGAACATTGCCTTTGGTGATGTCCAATACTGCTACCAATGACTCCATATTTGTTCAGATACATTAATCTTTTGTATCGCATCAACAGTCTCGATAATGTGTACATGCTCATCTTTTCCATATTTTATAAATGATTGCGTCAAATTTATAATCCCAAAAAAATTATTTCTGAAAAAAGGAAAAACATATGATAAGTACTTATAAACTACAATATTTATATTATTAATATATAAAAATCAATTAAAAAAGAAAAATATTTTTTGTACCTTAAACTCCTAGTAATTAAAAATCCTTTGTTGCCTAAGAGATATTCTTCCATATATAACCCTCAAAATGAATCTTCTCCTTGAATTTGGATGTCATATTTCTTAAGCACGGTCTAGACATAATCAACCTAATATCAAAACAACTAATTTTATATCATTTTTAAATTTAAACCTACAACTTAATTATAAACATATGGTATTTCATGTATTTTTACTTGCAGATTGTTGACAATTGTGATGTAAGTTCTTCTATCAACTCCTTCAGCTCTTGGCTGGAGGTCGCCTCCTTCATCTGTATTGTTTACCCCTGATATCTTTGTCGATATAGGGGTGGTGGATAGTGTAGCAACAGGTATGGAAGGTGATGCCTCGTCTACAAGTATAGTAGTTGGAGGAATAACATCTGATTCGGTTACAGCTACAGAATGTGTTGCTTCACTTAGACAGTAACTAACTCCAAATTGTGGTCTAAACCTTGGTAGCATCATATCCCGTTCTCTCTTTGGTGGCATATTTTAACCTAAAATTCATAATTTATTAAAATTTCAAGAAATATAACAATTTCAATTCAATATATAACAATATATTATTGATTCAATAATTGATTTATTGAATATAATAGCACAAAGTAATCATACAAAGTAATCATTATCAATACTTAATTGTAAATCAAAATCATCATTATCATCTTCTTTTTCTAGAGAATTAGAATAAAACTTAGGCTCCTCTTCAGATCTCTCTCCCTTCTCATCCTCTCCAGATGAAATTCAATATATTCATTATTTGGATCGTTCAAAAGTTCATTCTTGTCATATGTAGCAAATGCATTTATTTCATAAGCATCTTCCTAAAATGCTTCACTTTCAATTTTTTGTTTTCCTTTTCCATGTGAATCAAAAATACCTCTAGATTTAACTTTGGAAATGGCCAACCAATCTATCTTTTCTCATCATAAGCTAGGATAAGGGACATAATACACTTGGATCACTTGCATTGCCAATACAAAAGGTTCAAATTATCTAAATCTTCTTCATTAGTTGATTTCAACAAGATTGTACCAACATTAAGAAGTGGATCACACAAGTCACACTTAAATACCACACTCTTTTTTCTTGGCAATGTGAAGTACTCAATTTAAGTATCTTAATAATTTTACCATAGTAATCCATCAATTCTCCCTATATTCAAACTCCACTACTTACTATTGCCATGCTATGACCATGATATTCTATATGATATTTGAATCCATTAACAAAAATCACTAAATATGATTTAACAGTTCGTAAATGTCCTTTCGTAAGAACACATATGAACTTATTTTCTATTGGATTTTCTAAGGCCTACATAAAGAAATTATCATATTAATAGTATAATGTCATTTGAACACTTTAATATTACAATTCAATCATTTCAATAATTGTAAGTGAAAACATATATTTCGTGAACCATCGAGGAAAATGTCTTCTAGCATCTTTATTGATATCATTATGTGATTTCTTAGGCATTAGCTTACGTAACCATTCCTCGTATAATCTAAAAACATTATTATGTATTTTAGTTATGAATAATATAAAATTTCAAAACCCAAATAATTAATTTCAATTTATTGCATGAAAGGTTGAACCTCTTGACAGTTTAATAAAATGTAACCATAGGCCTCCTCTATTTCTTCCTTTATTAACATTCTTCTTGTTGAACGTCTATATGTTCTTCCAGGATATGTGAAAATGGATAAGTTACTATTAGCATTGCCCGTTCCTCCCCATTGTCATTACGAGAAACTTTTCTTTCTCTTGTGTGAACATGCGGCTCAAAATAATGTGAAGAAAATGTACTTGCTTCCTCCATTAAATGAGCATTACATTTCGAACCTTCAACTCTAGCCTTGTTTTTTAGATTTTTCTTCAAGTGATGCAAATACTATGTTAGCTAATAGTGTTATTATAGTTATGTTATTAAAACATGTTATTACTTCAATTTAAATATTTAATATAATTACCACTCAAACGGATACATCTATTGACATTGAACTGGAATAGCAAGTTTAGTCTCATGTGCTAAATGCACAGGTAGATGCTCCATACAATCAAAGAAGCTTGGAGGAAAAGTCCCATCTAATTTGCCCAAATTACTAGAATTTCCCTTTTTAGTTTTTCGATTTTAGCCAACTTTATTTTAGATAATGTTAAGCTTTTGAAAAACAAACTTAATTCTGTTATAACTTCTTATACCTTATTCAGAAGCAACTCCTGAATGCAATTGGAATTAGCCTTTGCATCAACACATGACAATCATGACTTTTCATCCCAAATAATTTGTACTTTCTCATATCCACACGCCTTGCCAAGTTTGAAAAATATACATTAGGAAACTTTGGACTTTTCAACCATTCATACAAAATTTCCTTATGTTTTTTTATCTAAAGTGCAACATGCTTTCAGATATTTTTCGGTGCGAAGGTCATTATCTAACTCATTCCTTCTACAAAAAAGTTTCAAATTAGCTCGTGATTTTGCATTGTCTTTTATCCTGCCTTCAAGGTTTATTATGTATTCTAGATTATGACGTATCAAATTAGACCTAAATGATGTTTCGTTTTCTCCAATCAAAGTTTTTACTAATGCTTGTATTAACTTCATCAACTTCAAATTTTGTAACTTTTAACAATCCTAATTCATAATCTTTTGCAATATCTCTTCACCAGCTTTGTGAGGGGGAGGAGGTGTTTGTACCATACTATTCTTAATGAAATTTTATTTATTACATCTAAATGCATGATCTGGAGGAAGAAATTTCCTATAGGTGTCAAACCAATATGTTTTGCCCCTGTTTGAAAGATAAAACGCATCAGAATCATTGTCACAATAAAGACAAGTCAATTTTCCTGCTGTGCTCCATCCAGACAACATAGCATCAAAAAAATCACTAATAATCCACATGAAAACTGCTCTCAACATAAAATTTTATTTCAAAGGCACATCATATGTCTCCACACCATATTCCTAAAGATAATTTAGATATCAAAGGTTGTAAGAATACATCAATTTTATGCTTTTGATTTCTAGGCCCTAGCACAATCACTATCAAGAACATATATACCTCTTTCATGCACATCTATGGAGACAAATTATAAGGAGTAATTATGATTGACCATGATGAATATTATTGGCTAGATTGAACAAAAAGTTAGAATCCATCCTTCGACAATCACAAGCTAACATTTCAACTTTCAACTGCAAACTCATAATGGATGTTATTGAAATGTTTCCATGTCAGTGCATTCGATGGATGACTCACTATTCCATCTTCCTGTATGTGTTCATTATGCCATCTCATGTGAAATGCAGTAACATTAGAAGCACATATTCTTTGAAGTCTAAAAGTTAGCGGGAAATAATACATCTACAGGGTCCTAATTTCTGTTTCATTGAATGCTTTCTAGGCTTGAACATAGATTGACCATAAAATTTGCACTCTTGTAATTCTACATCATCTCCCCAATACAACATACATCCAAATTTGTGACAATCAATTTTTTCAACAAGCAAACTAAGACCCCTAATAAGTTTCTTTATATTGTAAAAACTATCAAATATTGTATGATCAGTAGGCAATGATTCATTATACCATCCAAAAATTTTATCAAAACTACAATCAGAAATATTGCCTTCAAACTTTATGTTCAATATTTAAGCAATTGAAGACAACTGAGTTATTGTCTCATAATTTGACCATAATTCTTAGTCAGCTGAGTGTAGTAAGTCAAAAATTGATTTGTATGTGGGTTTGGTTCTTCTTCAAGATTTTCTATATTTCCCTGAAAGATATAACTGGCTATATCATAAACCATTTGCATGTAAGGATTTTCAATTACACTTATATTACTTACTCTAAATCCAGTCCCCTCTTCAAACTCATCCATATGTACTAACGAGTTTGCTTCATTATCCCTTGAGGTGCTACAAATCAATGGCTCCTCCTATTGTGTCCATTTAAAATAATTTGGAACAAACCTTTTTTTCAACAAATAACCATTCACTTCATCACTAGGAAGGAAATGAATATGTTTGCACCTTTTACTTGGACTTCTGATGTTTAGGCCATCCATATGTCCATGTTGACTACATACATACTGAATAAAAACTTCAACTCCTTTAACAAACTTAGGATTAATGAAACCATCAAGTGTTAATCATCTATACATCCAAGATCTATCAATAGTACTCATTTCTACAAAACTATTAATTTAAAAAAGTGATTTCATAGTTAGTATCCTTTATGTCTCCTAAGTTTATACAACATCTAAACTTTATAAAACATCCCCTAAGTATTAATCAATCAAATTAATTACCTATAATTGATGCCAATACTATGGTATGTGGCATAGTTTACATATGTGAATCAAGAAAGCAAGTTCTCGCTGTGACTCTTAGGCTCTTGGAATTTTTATCGACAAGCATCACAGGAGCTGCGTCACATGTTTCTAGCCTATCTATCATCATAGGGATTTATTATGCAAAGAACTGTCTTGTCTATTAAACCTAGAAATTTCTTATGTTAATACTAAATTTACATTAATCACATTCAAGTTGAAGTATTTATATTTGAATTAATTACCTACAATTGATTTCAAGACTATGGTACATGATGTTGTTTACACCTGTGAATCAAGAAAGCAAGTTCTTGCTGTGACTCTTAGATTGGTGGAAATTTTCACCGATAAGCCTTACGGGAGCTGCATCACCGGTTTCTAGCCTATATACCATCCTAGGGTTTTATTTTGCAAAGAACTGTTTTGTCTATTAAACCTATGAATTTCTTGTGTTAATACTAAGTTTGAATTAATCACATTGAAATTGAAGTATTTATGTTTGAATTAATCACCTACAATTGATTTCAATACTATGGTATGTGATAGTGTTTACACCTGTGAACTAAGAAAGCAAGTTCTTACTGTGACTCCTAGGCTCGTGGAATTTTTCACCAATAAGTCTCATGAGAGCTACATCATAGGTTTCCAGTCTATATACCGTCCTAGGGTTTATTATGCAAAGAACTATCTTGTCTATTAAACCTATCAGTTTCTTATGTTAATACTAAGTCTAAATTAATCACATTGAAGTTGAAGTATTTATGTTTGAATTAATAACCTACAATTGATTTCAATATTGTTTACACCTGTGAATCAAGAAAGCAAGTTCTTACTGTGACTTTTAAAAGCATCATGGGAGCACCATCATGAGTTTCCAGCCTATATATATCATCTTAGGGGTTTATGATGCAAAGAACTATCTTATCTATTAAACCTATGAATTTCTTGTATCAATACTAAGTTTGAATTAATCATATTGAAGTTGAAAGTATTTATGCTTGAATTAATCACCTACAATTGATTTCAATACTAATGGTACGTGGCATTGTTCACACCTGTGAATCAAGACAGCAAAATTTTGTTGTGACTCCTAGGCTCGTGGAATTTTTCACCGATAAGCATCACTAGAACTGCATAACAAGTTTCTAGCCTATATGTCATACTAGGAACTTAATTATGAATCAAATAATCCATAAGATCTCAAACTCATTCCACATACAATAAGTACTTAAACTATTAAAGAAGAACATAAACACTCATCAATGATTATAAAAATATTCTAAATAACAACAGAAAATTAAGAACTCCTTTGAATTCACACAAAACACAAATGCATCAGAATCATATTATTAAGGCAATACATATGGTAAACATGAGTTGGATGACTTGCTTGCATGGACGAACAACTCTAGACTACAAAGAAGAAGGATGAGCGATACCCTTCAAGATAATATAGGGCTTGCGAAAAAGAATATTTTTGATTTAATATGCTACACTTATTCAATAGTTTTGCTATACTTTTAACATATTAAAGCAAGCAAATCAAAAAATAATATTGTTTATTTTGAAATAGAAATATGTGGACTTTCAATGGGAGTAATGTTTAAAATATTGCTAAACCAAACCAATCCCGACTTGCTTAGTTTAAACTATGTGTAAAACCATACTTAATATTATAAAATATTCTAATTATAATTTTCATTTTGATAATCGACACGAGTATCGTTAAAAGAATTTGACTTAAAACAAGATAAAAAGAAAAGTAAATTATTCAAAAATAAAAATACTTTGTGAATTCTCTTTATTATTTATATATCAAAATTTTAAATATATATAATTAACAAAAATTATTATCAATAACAATAATAAAAATTAACCCTAATAATTTAAATAATCTTTAAACCTTTATAAAACTACTCGTCATCAAAATTAATCAATTATCTAATAACAAATTAAATTACACAATTTAAGTTATCAAGGGTATAGCAAATTGTTTTACATTTTCATCCTACTAATCTTAGCTTTCTTCTTTAAATCTTTCCTTAAATCTGTAAAATTTGTCATAAGCCTAGGTAATTATTTAGATGATCGTGATTAGGTGCCTAATTCCTTCCCTATCTTGCAATCAATCCCTAAACTTTCATTCTTAAATTAGGACTTTATAGTTCCTTTTCTTTTAGAACAAGAATAAACTTAAAGAGTGAACAAATAATGACATCCAATAAGTCCTTTTTTCTCCAAGTCTGACTGCACCGAAACAAGAAATTAAACAATTAGAGCTACCCACATTCCATAATGGTTATTTAAAATATAAAACAAAGCCAACAGTCTAAAATGAGTGAATTAATGACATTACTTAAGCAAAGGAAACCCTTTTTCTATAAGTTGGAAAGAGAATGATTAAAACCAAGAAAATATACCATTTCCTTTCCTTTAATTGAACGAATGTGACTGTATAATTCGTATGACCCTACAATTTAGTGTCGTAATAAAGAATTGAAAACAAATGAAAATAATTATGTTAATTTTAAATGGAATGTAAATAATGTTTCTAATATCAATAATAAGTGTAGAATAATAAAATATGCTAATTTAACATGTGAAAATTAAATCTAAAATTTATCATTGCATAGGAAACCTTAAAGTCAAAAAAAATCTTAAAATTTTGTGTGAGCATCTCTTTTGACTACAAATAAGGAGAGATATAAAGAAAATACGTTAAAGATGTATTACTTATAAACAAGTTGAATCTCAAGTGCAATCCCATAAATAAGTAGATTTGTTAATGAATTTTTCTTTAGGTTTATCTAGTTCTAGAAATGGTAAGGATTCAATATTTGTAGTAATAGGTAGGTTTTCTAAATCAGAACACTCATTATAAGTCAAAAAGTCAATGATGCATTCTACGTTACTTAATTGTTTGTTCTAAATTGTTTTACCACAAGTGCATAATGTAGTTATATCTAACAATGGAAGTACAGATCAATCCCATAAGGATTCTTGATTAACTACCTACTATCTATAAACATAGCAAGATATATCAACATTTATAGATTATTGGATAAATAAAATATAGTATCATTCTAAATACTAATGCAAAGAAATAATCAAGAATGTACCAAACTATAAATTAGCTAGATTTAGGTCAGGTTCCCCTGAGGCTTTACTATATTTAGTTTCAATATTGGTTAATAAATTATTCTAGTTCTTGGACTAGTAAGAGTTCCTAATTTTGAATATATTCTCACTTGAGACATATATTACCTATTCAAAGGGTAATAAACTAAAATCCTTTTTGAATCTAGAAAACCTAAAAATAATTTAATTCATTCTATAAACACTCTGATAGATTTTACCTTAATCTAAAAAGATCTTGTGGATTTCTTTTAAATAGCTAAATACTTGATTCTCTTTATTCATGTTGTGAACCAAACATATATCTCAACTTTCAAATCTTAATTTTTAAATCTAATAATGAATCTTTCACCTTCGCTACTTCGATTTAATAAATGTAAAAGCATGAATAAATCACAGTAAAATTACAATTTCATTAAACCAAAGAATCAATTAGAGTATATCACATCCTAGGTTTTTCCCACCTAAATCTTTATCAAAATTAGTTCATAAACACATAAAGAATATTAACATAAAAACAATAAAGAAAACAATATAAAAAGTCATGTTCTTGAACCTTAAAATCTCCAAAGAATTGTTGAATCCTTCCTCTATCTCCAAAGAATGGTGAACTCTTGATCAACAATAATGGAAAATAGTTTCAAAGTGACTTTTTGATGTTTTCTTGGCCAAATAACTTCTCTTTTATACCCCCTCCACTTGTTAAAACCAAAATCCTAAGTTTTAATAAGCTATATTTCTTTGTTTTCCAATTCACAACTAAGATACCACTCCCTTGTAAGCTCCACTCCACTCCACTCCACTCCACTACACTACACTATAGTAAAGCATAAAAAAGAACTGAAAATAAAAAACTGAAATGATTTTTCAATGTAGGAATGATTCATTTTTTCATTATACAGACTTGTATCAAAGGTATAACACTCCCATCATTTAAGGGAATAGATTTCTATGAATTTAAATTACGCAGAACACTCCCATATAATAAACATTAACATAACAGGCATTTTATCAAACACCTCACATGCATTAGAAATTCATCCCAACATCATAACCAAAATAACATCTTGTCCTTTCAACCACTAATATTTATACCTTAAAACTATTTTTCAACAACAAAATTACCAAATAAAAAAAATTTATTGAACACCCAAACTTTCATCCAACATCACACGAAAAAAAGGAGTTGAAAGGTTACAAAAATACCTTCGTCGAAGGACACAATGATAGTAGCTAGAGAAGACAAACGCCGACAGGTAGAAGAGGAATCCACGATAGAGAAATTGGAGAGAAGAAAATTGCTTGAGAAAATGTAGGGGAGAGACGCAGGGGAGAAAGAGAAGACATAGGGCTGAAAAAGGCTTTTGGGTGAGTTTGACACTAAACGATGTTGTTTTCATTTTATTTGAAACGATGAATTTATCATTGACATTTACCTTCAAAATTTACTGATGAAAATTTTTCCGTCAGTAAACTCAAAACTTTTTTATTCCACTAACAATTCCTAACTTATTTACCTACTAGCATTTTATACCGTCACTAAAGTCTGTAAAAAATTGTCGGGATGATTTCTCTCCATATTTACCAATAGATATTACTACCATCTTTAAATGAAAATTTTCTCATCAATGTTACTAACGAAAATTGATTTCCATCAGTAATTTACTGATAAGTCAATTTAAATGCATATGTTTTGGACTTAATTTTGATTGATTTGTGAAATTGGTACTAAAATATTGATGGAATTGTTTGTTAAATATTCACAGATGGTTTTCAATACCATAAAGACGAAAAAAGGATCAAAAAGAGCAAAAAGATGGCAAGAAATCCGAAATTTCCAGATTGGCTGAAATTCAAAGACTAGGCGTGGGCACGCCTAAGGTCATAATCCTAATTCTGCAGATTTTTCAGAAGTTGTCTCTAATTAGAACACAATCGCCCAAGATCTTCTGGAGTCCTTTTCAAGAAGTTTCCCACCTAAATTAGAAGATTATCTACT
>JAOSBK010000005.1:19082910-19096247 GCA_027568895.1 Erythroxylum shatona | reverse complement strand
TAAGTGAAAATGTGATACTTATGTAAAGTGCAAAGTTGTGAAATAATTGTTATGTGAATTGATATGTTGCATGAATTAAGTGAACCATCGATGATGGTTACCTCATTGAGTTCGCAAAACTCACCAAAATTGCAACTTTGTCTTTTCAGGACTGAGAGACGACTCTAGCTACTGAGAGGCTCTACCAGCCATGTAGATTGTGAATTGGCAAGAGAAGTCATGGCTCAAAGGTCGATCAGCTGGAATTTTTGGACAGACCAGATAGATTTTGTATCTTTTCCTCTTTCACATAGTACTTTTGTATTAGGTTTTGATGGTGTACATATAGAAAAGGTTGAAAGACGCATTGTAGACATTCGGGTTTCATGTAATAAAATGAGGAAAAAGTTAGTTTTTTAAATATTGTGATTTTCTATTGATGCTCATAAGTGATTAAGGATATGATGCAATGTGAAGCGAGTATAGTGAGGGAACGTAGCGTGATCTTATCCTAGGTTATGTGCCGAAATGACCTCCGGGCATCCCGATGTATATCCTGCAGTAAGGGGGCGCTACAGAAATAGCCTAAGAATTTGTAGCTTTAAAAGTAACAAAGAGTGTTTGAATTATGCTTTTGAAGCTACTGAACAAAAGTTGCAGTGTTGTAACTATGCAAAATAAGCTTTGTCATCATGCCAGGCAAGCAGTGACATGTCACGTTGAATGTGTAAGAAAGTGTCTAAGAATGTTGCTATTTTTCAGGCACAAACTGAAATGTGTAGCTTAAGTCCAATTCTTCAAGATTAGTTATTGTATTTTCCACTACAAGAAAAATGAAATTTAGCGATGAAAACTACTGACGAAAAACTTACACATTCCTTCGATAAGCTAAATTAGTGATAGAATTTACCGACAGATGAAGGCGTCGGAGAAACCGCTGTAGGTAATAATTTGTGACAAACCACAATATGTCAGTTGCAAATTTACCAACGGACATTTCGTGTTACCATCGGTGAATATACCAACGGTTATTTTGTAATGTCTTCTGTCGATAACCTTACCGACAAAATTGGTTATCCCATCGGTAAGTTAATGACAATATTACCGACAATTATTAGTTATATGTCGGTAAATCGAATAGAATTTACTGACAAACTTTGTTTTTCCATTAGTAAATTTAGTAAAACTATTTTTAAATTTTTTCCCTACATTTAATTTTATTTGATGATCTTATGGTTGATGCATAATTTATACCGTTATCAATTATCTATTGATAATATTTTGATTTGTTTCTATATTTAATTTGTTAAAATAGAAAGTTGATTGATGATATAAAGAAAAAATTATCTTAATTGATAATAAAAAAATTATCTTGTACATAATAAGTATTTTATTTATACGAAATGAGTATAAGTACGCTATTTATTTGGTGACCGCGGATGCTCTGATTGCTGCAATGAAGTATTGCCCCTCCTCTTTAACTTATCTACCTCATACGAAGCTGAGCTATGCACTCCATCGACTGTTGCAACTAAGTTACCAATGTCTGTACTGTGCTCCGAAGCTCATGGACTTCATTAGGTGCGGATTGCCTACTAGATATTGTTGTACTAGATGTGGATGATTGCGAATAACCTATGTTCACAAATGAACCTAAGCCGACTATCATTCCACGAAAGTCTCTACCACCCACTGCATGAAGATATGTTTGAATCTCATCAACATTTTTAGAATGCTGAGATTGTTATTAAATGCTTTATTATAATTGGTCTTATCAGAAAGCAATGTTTATGTTAGTAAGTGAAAATTATTAAGCATTAATATTAAATCATAAATTTCACATACAATTAGTTCTCTACATCGAGTGCTGACGAAGGTCACATCGTCATGCTTCTTAGTGTAAGTGTGCAAAAAGAGCTGACGGGGAGTAGGCTTCGTGCCTATAGACTTTTTCTGTATCAGAATAAAATGTTATAAATGAACTATAATTTTAAAAAATTTCGGCATAATTTTCTCTATTTTTATGATATTTACCGCTGTTGAATAAAGAAAGTAACTCAACAACATAGTTATATATGGCACCAGACATTTATAACATTATCATCCTTCATAATACATATATTTTTATTCTAAAATTTGCACAATAAATTAAATTGAAATACACCAAAGTAAAAAATCATAATATAAATGTAAAGTTTAGATACTTACAAGCCTCTCTACATGCTCGTAGTGGGTAATAGATCCTCCAATATGTATGGGAAGACTCTCTCATCCCAGTCTTCCACGTCTGTTAGTAGAATTGCACTATAAAATGGACATTGACTTGGGTGATGTCCACTACTATTGCCAACGACTCCATATTTGTTTAAAAATATAAACTCGTTGTACATAAGTCTTGTGTATCGCATCAATAAAGTCTCGATAATGTGTACGTGCTCGTCTCTCCCATACTTTATAAATGACCATGTCAAATTCAAATTCCAAAAAAATTTCTTTATGAAACAAAAGGAAAAATATATGATAAGTACTTAAAATGCAACAATATGTATCTGATTAATGTATAAAAATCAATTAAAAATGTTTTTTTACCTCAAACTCCTGTTAGTAAAATTCCGTTGTCACCTGAGAGATATTCTTCCATATATAACTATCAAGATCAATTCTCTCCTTGAATTTGGATATTATGTTTCTTAGGCACAGTTCAGATGGAATTAACCTAATATAAAAACAATTAATTTTATACCATTTTTTAAATTTAAACTTATAACTTAATTATAAACATATGGTGTTTCATGTATTTTCACTTACAGATTGTTGACAATTATGATGTAAGTTCTTCCATCAGCTCCCTCAGCTCCAGGCTGGAGACTGCCTCCTTCATCCTCATCATTTACCCTTGATATCTCTGTCGGTATAGGGTGGTGGATGGTGTAGCAGCTGGTACAGAAGGTGATGCCTCGTCTGCAAGTGTAGTAGATGGAGGTACAACATTTGATTTGGTTGCAGCTGTAGAATGTGATGCTTCGCCTGGACAGTAACTAGCATTAAATTGTGGTTTAAACCTTGGTTGAATCATATCTTATTATCTCTTTAGTGGCATGTTTTCACCTAAAATTCATATTTAATTGAATATTCCAGAAATATAATAATTCCAATTCAATATTTTACACAATATATTAAAAAGGAAATAATTGATTTATTGAATATAATATTATATTACAAACACAAATTAATCGTTATCAGCACTTAATTGTAAATTAAAATTATCATCTTCTTTTCTTAAGAATTTGAATCAAATTCAGGCTCCTCTTCAGATCTCTTGCCCTCCTCATCCTCTCCAGATGAAATTTCAACATATTCATTATTTAGATTGTTCAAAGGTTCATTCTTGTCATATGTAACATATGCATTTATTTCATAAACATCTTCCTAAAACGCTTCATTTTCAATTCTTTGTTCTCCTTTTCCATATAATTCAAAAACACCTCTCGCTTTAACTTTGCAACCAACCAAACAATCTGACTTATTTCGTCGTAAGCTCAGAAAAGGGACATAATACGCCTAGATCGCTTGCATTACCAACATGAAATGTTCAAATAGTCTAAATCTTCTTTGTTTGTTGATTTTAACTAGATTGTATTGTCTATGCTTTTTTATACCAACATTTAGAGTTGAATCAAACCAGTAATACTTAAATATTACACTTCGCTTTATTGGTAATGCAGTACTCAATTTCAAGTATCTTTATAATTTTACCATAGTAATCCATCAATTCTCTTATATGCAAATTCCATTATTTACTGTTGTCATGCTATGACCATGATATTCTGTATGATATTTGTATCCGTTAACGAAATACACACGATAAGATTTAACAGCTCGCAAAAGTGCCTACGAAAGATCACATCTGAACTTATTCTCTATTGGATTTTCTAAGGCCTACACAAAAGAAATTATCATATTAAACAATATAATGTCATTTGAACACTTTAATATTATAATTCAGTCATTTCAATAATTGTAAGTGAAAACTTACATATTTCTCGATCCATCGAAAAAAGTGTCTTCTAACTTCTTTATTGATATCATCCTGTGTTTTCTTAAGCATTACCTTGCGTAACCATTCCTTATATAATCTAAAAACATTATTCTGTATTTTAGTTATGAATAATACTAAATTTTAAAACCCAAATAATCAATTTCAACTTACTGCATAAAAGGTTGAATCTCTTGACAGTTCAATAAAATGTAAACATAAGGAGCCTCAATTTCTTCCTTTATTAACATTCTTTTTATTAAACGTCCATTTGTTCGTCCAGGATATGTGAAAATGGATAAGTTATCATCAGCTTCACTTATTCCTCCTCCATTGTTATTACGAGAAACTTTTCTTTCTCTTATATAAACATGTGAATTAATATAATGTAAACAAAATGTACTAGTTTCCTCTACTAAATAAGCATTACATATCAAACCTTCTCTAGATTTGTTTTTGACATTTTTTAAGTGATGCAAATACCTACATTAGCGAGCAGGGTTATTACAATTTAGTTAATAAAACATGTTATTACTTCAATTATAATCATTTTTGTTGAATTACCTCTTAAACGGATATATCCATCGATATTGAACTAGACCAGTAAGTTTAGCCTACTTATGCTAAATGCACAAGTAGATGCTCTATACAGTTAAAGAAGCTTGCAGGAAAAAATCCATTGTAATTTTTATGAAATTACTAGAATTTTCCTTTCTAGTTTTTCCATTTCAGCTAACTTGATTTCATATGATGTTAAGCTTTTGAAAAAAAACTCAATTCTATTATAACTTCCCAAACCTTATTCAGTAACAACTCCTGAAATGCAATATGAATTAGGCTTTGCATAAACATATGACAATCATTACTTTTCATCCCAAATAATTTGTACTTCCTCATGTCCACACACCTTGCTAACTTTGAAACATAACTACTAGGAAATTTTAGACTTTTTAACCACTCACATAAAATTTCCTTTCATTTTTTGTCTAAGATATAACATGCTTCCGCATATTTACCAGTACAAAGATCTTTATGTAATTCATTCCTTTTACAAAAAAGTTTCAAATCAGCTCATGATTTTACATTGTTTTTTGTCATCCCTTCAATGTTCATTATGGTATTGAACAAATTTAAAAAAAAAATCAATATGCACCACATCTAGATTATGACGTATCAAATTAGTTTTCTGATATGACAAGTCCTAAAAAATGCTTCATTTTCTCCAGCCAAAGTTTTTACTAATGCTTATATTAACTTTATCAGCTTCAAATTTTATAACTTTCAACAACCCTAGTTCATCAATCTCCTGCAATATCTCTTCACCAGCTTTGTGATGGGGAGGAGGTGTTTTTACCATCGTATTCTTAATGAACTTTTGTTTATGGCATCTAAATGGATGATCTGGAGGAAGAAATTTCCCGTGGTTGTTAAAACAGTATGTTTTACCCTCGTTTGGAAGATAAAATGCATCATAATCATTGCACAATAATGAGAAGCCAATTTCCCTATTGTGCTCCATCCAGATAACATAGCTTATATCAAAAAATCACTAATGGTCCACATCAAAGTTGCTCTCAACACAAAATTTTGTTTCAAAGACAAATCATATGTCTCTACACCATATTCCCAAAGATGTTGCAATTCATATATCATGGTTGTAAGAATACATCAATTTTATGCTTTGGATTTGTAAGCCCTCGCACAATCACTTTCAATAACATACATGCCTCATTCATACACATCTATGGAGGCAAATTATAAGGAGGAATTATAATTGGCCATGATGAATATTATTGGTCAGATTGACCAAAAGGTTGGAATACATCCGTCAACAATCCTAACCTAACATTTTGACTTTCAACTGCAAACTCATAATGGGTGTTATTGAAATGTGTTCATACCAATGCATTTGATAGATGACTCATTATTCCATCTTCATGTTCATGTTCATTATGTAATCTTATGTGAGATGCAGTAACATCAAAAGCATATAGTCTTTAAAGTCTCAGAGTTAGCAGGAAATAATACATTCACTTCCAGGGTACTAATTTCTGTTTCATAGAACATTTTATAGGCTTGAACTTAGATTGACCACAAAATTTGCACTCTTGTAATTCCACATCATCTCCCCAATACAACATATATCCTAATTTGCAACAATCAATCTTTTCAACAGGCAAACCAAAACCCTAATAAATTTCTTCATATTCTAAAAACTATCAAATATTGTATGATTAGGAGGTAATGATTCATTATACCATCCAAGAATTTTATCAAAACTGTGATTAGAAATATGCCCTTCAGACTTTATGTTCAATATTCGAGCAATTGAAGGCAATTGAGTCATTGTCTCATAATTTGGCTATAATTCTTAGTCATTTGAGTGTAGTAAGTCAAAAAATTGTTTTGCATGTAGGTTTGGTACTTCTTCAAGATTTTCTATATTTTCTTACAAGGTATAACCGGCTACATCATAAACCATTTTTATGTAAGGATTTTCATTTGCACCCACATTATTTGTTCTAAATCTAATCCCCGTTCAAATTCATCTACATTCACTGAGGAGTGTACTTCATTACCCCTTGAGGTGTTACAAATTAATGGCTTCCCATGTCATGTCCACTCAAAATAATTTGGGACAAACCTTTTTTTCAGTAAATGCCCATTCACTTCATTAATAGGAAGGAAATGAATGTATTTGCACTTTTACATGAACATTTAATCTTTGAGCCATCCATGTATGCATGTTGAGAATATACATAATGAATAAAAGCTTCAACTCCCTTAACAAATTCATGATTAATGAAGCCATCAGGTGTTAATTGTCTATAGGCTAAATGTTCAATTTTAGGCCAAATGTTTTTTCATTCGATCATTTTAGGGACAAACATTTTAACTTGCTCAAGTAAGGTTTAAATGTTATCAATTTTGCTCAATGTTAGGCTATTTTAGATGAAAATGTGGCAGTATAATACATGTGCTGTTAAGTTTAAATGAGGTATATTACTTGGCACATCTACAAAGTTACCATCTTTTGCTCACTTTGACTTCCTTTTTTTTTTCTTTTACTTTCTTGATGCCAGAGTCTAAGATCTTGTTTTCGTGGAGAAGAGCCTCACAGTCTTCATCTGGTCCATTGCATTTCAGCCATGCAAAAGCTACACATTATACCATGATTGTATGTAAATTTATGACTAATCAACTTAATACTAAATAATGGGATTTTCACATAGTATTCAGTCGTTTTTGTTTACTTGGTTGAGCCCCGAAGAGTTTGGACTCAATTCCTTTATATGGGTTTAAAATTTTCATCACTCTTACATTATCGTCCAATTTCCTAAAGTTGATAGATCTGTGTTGAGTATTCTACGTAGCTGAATGTCATTGGATTAAAGAAGTAACAACAAGCCAACACTAAGAGGAGAAGTAGCAACACAAAGAAACAACAACAAGCCAGCGACGGAGAAGTAGCAACAAGCCAAAAGTTGTGCAGTGGAGAAGCTTAAAAGCAACAGGCCCCATCGAAGAACCAAATAGAGTGATGGATGAAGAAGTAGTGTATCGAAGAAGGCATGACAGTAGAAGAAAGGAAGACAACAATGAAAAGCAGTGATGAGATTTGATTTGTGTCTCTATGAGTGAGTGAGGTATAAGATAAGCAGTACGAATGTGTTTAATGGATACGTTAGTTTTTTGTGGTAATTTAACGGTAGTCTTGGTACTAAGAGAAATTGCAATTATTCAATAAGTAAAAGAAGTCAATGTTCATTGTTTAGGCAAACATGTTTCTATCATCAGATGTGAACAGAGACAATCACAAAATCCAATTCTCAACTCCTTATTCATCTCTTTTCAAATCTAAAAAAATCTCCAACCTAAGCAATCATTCACAGCAAACTTCTGAGGAGAAAGATCACACTATGTAAAAAGCTCACAATGCTAGAAGGCAGAAAGGCGATGATGTGTGAAGGGATCGGAGTGATTAGACAATTGAAAGAAACATGGTGAAAATTTGAGAATTAAAAGTTGATTATGGTTTCTAGTAAAAATTTAAAGGATTTTATTATTATTTTTTTTAAAGCTATGTGTGTTTTTAATGTGGCATTTAAAGATCAATTGACCTCTATATAACAGCATGTGTATGACACTTCATAATTTCCATACAAAATAGCCTAACATTGAGCAGACTTGTGAACTATTAGACCTTTATTGAGCAACTTAAAAGATTTGATTTTAAATTGATCAAAACCAAAAAAACAATTAGCCCTAATTTAAGCTTTTAACCATCGTCTATACATTCAAGATCTATCAACATTACTCATTTATGCAAAACTGTTAATTTTATAATTAGTATCCTTCATAACTCCTAAGTTTACAGAATATCTAAACTTTATACAACATCTTGTACATATTAATCAATTGAATTAATCACCTATAATTGATTTCAATACTATGGTACGTGACATTGCTTACACCTGTGAATCAAAAAAGCAATTTCTTGATATGACTCCTATGCATTACGGGTTTCCAGCCCATATATCACCTTAGGGGTTTATTATGCAAAGAGCTGTCTTGTCTATTAAATGTATGAATTTATTGTGTTAATACTAAGTTATAAAATGTATGAATTTCTTATGTTAATATTAAGTTTGCATTAATCACATTAAAGTTGAAGTATTAATCAATTGAATTAATCACCTACAATTGATTTCAATACTATGGTATGTAGCATTGTTTACACTTGTGAATCAAGAAAGCAAGTTCTTGCTGTGACTTCTAGGCTCGTGGAACTTTTCACCGATAAGCCTCACAGGAACTACATCAAGAGTTTCCAACCTATATACCATCCGAAGGGTTTATTATGCAAAGAATTGTCTTGTCTATTAAATGTATGAATTTCTTTTGTTAATACTTAGTTTACATCATGAGTTTCCAGCCTATATACCGTCATAAAACTTAGTTATGCCTCAAATCATCCATAAGATCTCAAACTCATTCTACATACAGTAAATACTTAAACTATTAAAGAAGAACATAAAAGCTCATCAATGATTATAAGAATATTCTAAACAATAACACAAAATCAAGACCTGCTTTGTATTCACATAAAACCCAAATGCATTAGAATCGTATTATAAAAGCAAGACATATGGTAGACATGAGTTGGACGACTTACCTGATGGACAGACAACTCCAGAATACAAAGAAGAAGGACGAGCAATGTTTTTTAACACAATATAAGGCCTGCAAAAAAGAATATTTTGTAAAAAGAAGGGTAAATTTTTCAAAAATAAAATATATATGAATTCTCTTTATTATTTATATATCAAAATTTTAAATATATATAATTAACAAAAAGTATTTTCAATTATAATAATGAAAATTGACCCTAATAATTTAAGTACTCTCTAAACCTTTATAAAACTAGTCTTTCATCAACAATTAATCAATTATGTAATAACAAATTAAATTACACAATTTAAGTTATCAAAGGTATAACAAATTGTCTTACATTTTCATCCTATCAATCTTACCTTTTTTCTTTCAATCTTTCCCTAAATCTGTAAAATTTGTCATAAGCCTAGGTAATTATTTAGATGAACATAATTAGGTGCCCAACTCCTTCCCTATAATGCAATCAATCCCCAAACTTTCATTCTTAGATTAGGACTTTATAACTCCTTTTCTTTTAGAACAAGAACAAACTATATCCAATGAAATGGAGAGCGACATACTAAAAGTTGATTGAATACTAAAATTTGAGGCTATAAAGTAGGTTTTATTGGTGTATTGTTATATTATATTCATAAAATAGTATTAATAGATATACAGGAAAAAACTTATTACTTTTTTTTAATATTCTAACCTCATCTAAAACATGGTTCGTGAGAGGTAAAGTATTGTCTTTTTTTTTATAGCTTCTCTTGTCATGCCTTTATTTTCTTTTCATAAAAGTTAAAGCAATTTTTTCATTTTTTTTACCATTTTTTCTCTTATTTTTCTTTATTCCATAAGGTATTATACTTTCTTTAAGTGGTTGAATCTCTTCATAATTATAAGGTGGCCAAAATTTTGATCTCTTAATTAGCTACAGTAGGTTCTTATAAACCTTCATGAACATTTCTCTTTTGTGATTAGCTAAGGGCATTGTCCTTTGGCTATTTCTTGACATTGAAAATGATATTAATGGCATAGGTGTATGGGTACCCATATAACTCTCACACCTTATAATTGTATGTGATCTCCCTCCTTAAGTGTACCATATATGTATCATCTTCATCTGTCATTTTATATGCCCTATCTATATTTGTAATCAATCTCCATTTCATTAGATATAGTTTGTTCTTGTTCTAACTTCACCATTATTTCGAGTTCAATGTCATCTTTCCACCTTATTGCTTGCTCCTTTATATTACATATATCAACTAGATATGTAAGAGACTCTAAAAGTTCTATAAAGGTTAAGAGAGTATGAAAGAGATTAAAAAAGGTTTAACACAATGTAAAGAAATTTAGGAATCATTAAGATGAAAATTCATTTTTTTCAATGTAGGAATGATTCATTTTATCATTATACTTGTATCAAATTTATAACACTCTCGTCATTTAAAGGAATAGATTTTTATCAATTTAAATTACGTAGAACACTCCAATACAATAGACATCTGCATAACAGGCATTTCATCAAACACTTTACATGTATCAAAAATTCATCCCAACATCACAACTAAAACCACGTCTTGTCTCTTCCATCACTAACGTTTATACCTTAAAATCATTTTCCAATCATATAATACCCAAATAAATGAAAGTTATTAAATACCCAAACTTTCATCCAACATCACACAAATTAACAGAGGTGAAAGGCTATAAGAATACCTCCTCCGAAGGACATAATAATAGTGGCCGGAGAAGACAAACGTTGACAAGTAGAAAAGGAATCCACGATAAAGAAACCAGAGAGAGGAAAAACACGGGAGAGAGACGCAGGGTTGAAGAAGAAGATGCAGGGGGAGGGTCTTTCAGGTGGGATAAATGTAAAAAGAAATGACTTCGTTTGTCCATCTATTTGATAAATTCTATAGATAATTATATATTGTAAATGCAATTATGATGAGATTATAATTATGAGATTCACATTGCATTTATGTATTATTCCTAAATTATTTATGGTCATTGTTCTATTAGGATTGAACACTAATATAATATAAAAAAACTAACACAAGTTATGTTTTTCCTGATGAAGTAATCACTCTCATAGGTTAAAGTATAGAGATACTTAAATAAATAAGTGAGTACTTGTTAGAGAACAAGTTCACTGAACTGACCCAATATGAGAAATCTATTTTGAACATTATTTGTATATATATATGAAAATTCTCATTGTGATGATTGTATAAGTCATTCTTTAACTTAAGATCTCCAAAGCTATCTTGTACAAGAATTACTCTTTTTTGATATAACTAATGACCTATTCTAATCATGGATAACTTATTCGGTAGTCATTAGATATAACATGAACTATATGGAGATAGTTGGGTGATCAAGATATGATTCATCACCTTAAAGTGGAAGAATGTTTGATGTTCTCAATTAATATTGATTCAAGAAATCTGTGGCCAATATAGAATGATGTTTTGTAAAAGGTTTACAGATATCATTAATTAAATGTGGAAAACTAATATGATTAAACTTAAAATAGAATAGACATTAATTTCATACTCTATGTCTAATCAGAACATTGTACGATGAAATAATTGAATTATATCAAAAAATCATGCACAGAAACCACTTTGACATTCCTAAATATGTGAGTAGTCATGATGTGTTGCTAGATGTCAATTTTAGTTTATGGATACAAATTGTTTAATTAGATAATTAAAGATAAATTAAAAGAGTTTAATTTATCTAATCTTAAATATGATTTAGGGTTATAATTTGTATCTATTGTCAACATACTTGAAAACCTAATGGATCTTATATGAAAAACAGGATGAAGAGAGCAAAAATATTTTAATCATGTTAGATTTAATTGTAAAGTTTAAAAAATTTTATGATTAATTAAGAAATATTTAATAAATAAGAATCAATATGAGATATTGGATCTTATTTAGGCATAAATGGTATTTAATTAGAATTATTTGTCAAATAATTCTAATTAAAATTTAATTAAAATTATAATTTACTTTTAATTAAAGTTTAATTGAAATTAAATTATAATTTCAATTAAATTATTAAAATTTCCAAACTTATTATAAATAGGCTTGAGCTCTAATAGAGCTAGCACTCCTTATTTAACCCTCTCGATAAGAGTTATAAAGTTCTTTCAACTAGTATTGTGAATATTGTTAAAGGTCGTACACTTATGTGGCTCCGATGCTTGAGATGGATCAATTTTGAAATAAGGAACGAATTAAGATTCACACTTTATTATTATTTATGTGTTAATCATTTATATAATTAAAGTGAAATTAGATTTCGAGAAGTCAAAATATGAAAAAAAAATTGTAATTATTCTGTTACGATTGAGATTAATTAGATCCTGTCGTGATTTTCTTATCTAAGGTAAACTTGTATAACATCCATCTCACTTTATTATCCATACCCAAATAGAGTTTTTTTTAAGCTTCTAAAATCTCCATTCAACATTCTCAAACCGAATATTTTCTTAAATATTAGTCTAAATAATGTTAATTTTATTTTTAAGAATTATATATTTCTATGTTAATTACACCTCACATATTATTATAAAAATAAGAGTTAACATTTTGAATTAAAATAATTTTATTATTTCATTATAATCATACAAAATTGGTACTATGATATTAAAAATAACATAACTTTAACTATTTGTAGATTTTAATTAAAATATTATGTTTAAATTAAGATCTAATTACTAAAAATGTTTGAAAAGTCATATTTAACTAATTTGATCACATGAAAATTTCAAAGCTAAATTTATATTACATAAGAGTAGTGAAAAAAAAAATCAATTTGATTGAATTTAATTATAAATGTTAAATTTGGATTGAAAAAGCCTAAATTAAAACTAATAAACGGACTTTAAATTATATACTCAAAATTTAAACCAACTTGATTTCGGTCTTCTTTATCTATACTCGATCACATTTATATTCAAGTTTAGGCCGTCAATCTTAAGACGTGGAATTTATATTCCTACTGGCCGGTTAGACTTGAATGAACTAATTGAAAGAAAATTAAACACGACATTCCATATTAATGTTGTAATTAATCAACACAAGTAATTAACCCTAAAATTGCAACATACTATATTCAATAATTGGATTGATAAATACCTGAA
>JAOSBK010000005.1:19033986-19052167 GCA_027568895.1 Erythroxylum shatona | reverse complement strand
TGTTATTGAAGGGATTAACAAAAAGTTTATCACAATTCAAACCCCCCCTTTCTTGTGTATCTTGATCTTATTGTTTCTATATATTAACGTGTGATTCACTTCACTCTTATCTTACAGGGTCTTCCGAGATCCAGTGATGTTGGCATAACGGAGTCAACACCACAAGGTAGCTCCGCGGCACAAGAACGTGAAGGAAACTCTTTCACGAGAATGAGCAGAATCGAATTTCCACCATTCGACGGGGAAGGCGTCAAAATGTGGTTATATAGGTGCGAGCAGTATTTTAATCTCGATCAGACTCCAGAGAGCGCAAGGGTGAATATAGCTGTTCTGCACATGGATGAAAGAGCGCAGGAATGGTATCGGTTGTACGTGAGGAATCGTCAACTGGCAGAAGTAGTGGGATGGGAGGAGTTCACTAAGGCCTTGAAACAAAGGTTTGATGCTGAAATGTTTGATGACCCGGTGGGAGAGTTCAAGGAGCTTAGACAACACGGGACAGTGCTGGAATACTGTGCGCAGTTTGATCATCATTCCAATAGGTTACTTCTGTCCGAAGATTATTTGGTGGGTTTCTTTGTAAAAGGGCTGAAACCAGAAATCGGGGTGACCGTGAAACTTCACGAGCCCCATTCATTGCACCAAGCGTACACATTAGCCAGGAAGCAGGAGGCCATTTTGGACTCTACAAAAGGAATGACAGGACGACAAGGGGCGTTGATGAAGGGCACTAATGAATATGGCAAGGTGGCGCAAGGAACGCGTGTGTCACAACCAGTAGTCAGCATGCGCAGGTCCCCTTCGGATGGTATACTGCCTACTCCTACTTCTACACCGTCGGTGCGGTCTCCTTCGATGGGAGGGGGACCACCAAAAAACCAGAGACGATTTAGTAGTAGAGATTTTGACGAGAAAAGGGCTAGGGGCCTTTGTTTCTGGTGTGACGAAAAATATCATGTGGGCCATCAATGTAAGAAACGCCAACTGCAATTCTACGTGGTGATGGGCGAAGATGACAATGGAGGAACGTCTCCAGAAACTGAGGAGGATGAGTTGGAGCTTAACATTGCTGAAGAGAACCAACCAGTAGTATCCATGCAAGCCATGTTGGGTCTGTCAGGAAATACGGAATACAAACAGATAAGGGTGGTGGGAGAATACCAACAGAAGAGGATCTATATACTGATTGATAACGGAAGCACACATAACTTCATCGATCCATCGGTTTTTCGCAAGGGTGAGGGTCAACTTCAAGAAATGGAGCCCATTTTTATAACGGTGGGGGGAGGATTGCAATTGAAATGTCACCAGTACTGTGAAGGCTTCAAGTGGACCATGCAGGGTATACAATTCACGATGGATGCACTAGTTCTGGCTTTGGGAGGATGCGACGTGGTTTTGGGGGTGCAGTGGTTAAGTGGGTTAAATGAGGTCATCTGTAACTTTAAACTGCGGACGATGGTTTTTAAATGGGAAGGGAACACCGTAACATTGAGTGGCAATCCGGAGGGACGATCTCGGATCATTTCTAGCAAAGAATTCCAAAAACAGCTGCGTCGATCCCCGGAGAATCAGCTATGTATGATGCAATTGTCAACGCCGATGGAACTGCAGTTGCAACAGCTGCAAGTGACGGAGAACCAAGGAAGTGTTTTTGATGAAATTAACTCTATTTTGTCGGAGTATGCTGATGTCTTTAGGGAGCCGACAGAATTGCCTCCTAACAGGCAACATAATCATCATATAATATTGAAGGAGGGAGTTGAGGCGATTAATGTTTGTCCTTACAGGTATTCGGGAGCTCAGAAGGACGTTATAGAGCAAGCGGTGAAGAACCTCTTGAAGCAAGGGTTCATCCGACAGAGTTATGGTCCATTCGCTTCGCCGGTGGTCTTGGTTAAGAAGAAGGATGACTCCTGGCGTATGTGCGTTGATTACAGGGAACTTAACAAGAAAACGGTGAAGGATAAGTTTCCAATTCCACTGATTGAGGAACTCTTAGATGAGTTACATGGAGCTGGCTGGTTCACGAAACTGGATCTCCGATCCGGTTATCATCAAATCCGGATGCAGCCAGAGGACGTAGCAAAGACAGTGTTCAGAACCCACGAAGGCCATTACGAATTTCTCGTAATGCCCTTCAGCTTGACCAACGCACCGTCAACGTTCCAGCGTCTAATGAATGACCTCTTCAAGCCGCATCTACGCCGCTTTATACTGGTGTTCTTCGACGACATCCTCATTTACAGCCCTTCTTTACAATCGCATGTTCAACATATTTCTACAGTTATGGAGACGCTGAGATATCATCAATTATTTTTAAGGGGAGATAAATGTATCTTTGGGGCGCGACAAGTGGAGTATCTCGGGTATACCATTTCGGAGTTGGGGGTTGCTACGGATCTTCGGAAGGTTAAGACAATTGAGGAATGGGCAACACCCAATAATCTTAAGAAGCTTTGGGGTTTTTTAGGAATCATCGGTTACTATAGGAGATTCATCAAAGGCTACGGAATTTTAGCTAAGCCATTGACGGAACTGCTTAAGAAAGATCGGATGAACTAGTGGGCATGGGGAGAAGAGGAGAATAATTCTTTTGAACAGCTTAAGGTAGCAATCTCGTCTGCTCCTGTACTCACGCTGCCTGATTTTTCCAAAACATTTGTTATAGAAGCGGACGCCAGTGGACAGGGCATAGGGGCAGTGCTACAACAGGAGGGACACCCAGTGGCTTATCTTAGTAAGGCGCTGGCGAAACGACACTGTGGACTCTCAACGTATGAGAAGGAGTTTCTGGCTATCATTAAAGCAATCAAACACTGGCACCATTACTTGAGTGTTAATCCGTTTGTGGTAAAAACTGATCATCAGAGTCTAAAATACCTGCTGGAGCAGAGGTTGGCGACGCCCTTTCAGCAATCGTGGCTTCCGAAGTTACTAGGGTACGATTTTGAGGTTCACTATCGGAGTGGAAAGGAGAATAGTGCCGTTGATGCTTTATCGAGAATCAGAAGTGTGGAGCTGATGACACTGTCAGTATCTCAATTGCATGGCCAATTGTTGGAGGAGATAAGGAAAAGCTGGGAACAGGATCCAGTTATACAAGGGTTAATCATGGAATTAAGTGCGGGGGGAAAGAAAGCAAGTGCATATGAATGGAAGAACGATTTATTAAGGTGGAAGGGTCGACTGGTTGTTGGCAATAATCAAGGATTGAGGAAACAAATAATGGGGATCAGCCATGATGAGGCTGTCGGAGGACACGCTGGGGTAGGGGCAACGACCAAGAAAATTCAAAGCATGTTCTTTTGGAAAGGACTGGTGAGGGATGTGCGCTGTTATGTTCAGAATTGTATGACATGTCAACGGAATAAGCACGATAACGCAGCATATCCGGGCTTGTTGCAACCCATAGCAATTCCAGAAGGAAGTTGGAGGGAAGTCAGTTTGGATTTCATCGAAGGTTTACCACTGTCGAAGGGAAGATCCACTATAATGGTGATTGTTGACTGCTTTACGAAGTATGCTCACTTCGTAGCGGTTAAGCATCCGTATACCGCAGGCAACATTGCGGAGCTCTTCCTCACAAACGTCTTTAAGTTACATGGAATGCCCGAATCAATCATTAGCGACAGGGATCCGATCTTCTTGAGCAGGTTCTGGCAGGAGTTATTGAGATTGCAAGGAATTCGGCTTAAGTGTTCGACAGCGTACCATCCCCAGACGGACGGACTCACGGAAGCAGTTAACAAAATCTTAGAGACCTACTTGCGATGCTACTGTGGTGAGACCCCACAACGTTGGAGTGAATGGTTGGCCATCGCTGAGTGGTGGTATAATACGACCCATCGGCCGTCAATCGGATGTACTCCATTTGAAGTATTATATGGGTATGCACCTCTAGTGTACACGCCTTACATGGCAGGGGATTCGAAGGTAATGGAGGTGGATCGAGTCCTGAGGGAGCGAGAGGCAATTGTGGAAATGACGAGGTTCCATCTGCGAAGGGCCCAGCATAGAATGAAACAGTATGCGGACACCAGGCGATCAGAGCGAGAGTTTACGGTGGGAGACATGGTGTTACTCAAGTTACAGCCGTACCGACAAAACTCACTACAGAGGAGGAGCAACCAGAAGCTGTCTCCCTTGTACTATGGTCCTTATAAAGTTATACAGAGGATAGGGAAGGTGGCCTATAGACTTGAGCTTCCTGCGACGTCTTTAATTCACCCGGTGTTCCATGTCTCACAGTTGAAGAAGGCGCAGGGGGACCAGGCTCGAGTCTCAGCAGTACTACCGGAATTTGTCATGTCAATCGAAAAGGTTCCGGTAGCTGTTTTGGATCGACGGATTGCGAAAAAGAATAACAGGGCAGTGACCCAACTCTTGATACAATGGTCAGACGGAGGGGTTAAGGAAGCAACGTGGGAATTCCTATTCGAGCTTCAGAAGAAATACCCGGAGATTAATCTGGTGGACAAGGATGTTAAGGGGAAGGGAATTGTTAGCGGGTGATCGGAGAAGATGACGTGAACATAAGAAACTGGACGGACGTTACGGAGAAAGCAATACGCAACGTTTAAATAATAAGGAGCTCATAGTAATAGGCTGGGGTGAGTTGTAGGGAAATGTAATAGCGGCTTAAAGCCGAATGCGGGAGGGACCGCAACACATGTGATTCCGTATGTGTTTTGTGTAATTCTCTCTCTATGAATGGATCTCTGATTTCTTCTGATTCTGTGTGTTTCTCTTCCTTCCTCTTGTGCATCCCTTTTTCTGGCAACTTCTAGACCTCGTACGCTAATTCCGTTAGGATTATATTTTTGCATAACATGCAACCACCTCTGCTCGTTCACTTACCGACGTCAACCCCAACAACCTGCGCCTCTACGGTGTCAATAGCAACATCGCTGTTGCCGCTGCATTATGGTGCGACTTCACCAATCGTACACTAGCATGCCCTCATCCCACATTGGTTGAAAGACCCAACCAGTCCTTAATCACAAGTATCGATCCTATCTGAGTTGAACTGAAAAGAAAGTTTTAGGTTTTTGGTAAATTTGGGAATTAGGGTTTAAGGACAGAAGGAATTTTGAGAACTAAGGAAGTTGGGTTTTTGGGAATCAGGCTCTAATACCATGTTAATGATGTTAACAAGTAGTAATTTTGAGAAAAGTCATAACCTCTCTATGTTAGGTTGATTATATATATATATATAATAAAGAGTTACAATTATAATAGGAAAGAGTAGTTGTGAGTAAATCATGGGATAATTACTATATCCCATGATTTACTCTATCGTGTTATCACTTCCTTAACACTATCACATCCTTAACATAGTGAAAAAAATCAAAAGAGTAAAAGAAAAAGCAACATCATTAAGATTTTATTAGTTGTTTAGCTACTTATAATGGAAATCGTAACATATATTAAAGAAACATAGAAAACAAGTAAATTAACAAGTAACTTTCAACTAGTTTTGAGCAAGAAACTAAAAATAATATTAATATCACACTAAATATAAAATTAACAAAATGCAATGATATATGGGCCTTGAAAAACAAATAATACCCTCTACACATTGATAGCATCAAAATCAGACATCACAAGCATAAACTCCAATCAACTTTTCAAGGAAACATGCAACAGGGAGCTTACTTAATCCTAGCTTTTCAACTTCTTTGATAATATGGGTCATTCCAGCTTTGTAGCCCATGAAGGCACTCAATCTGCATGGCTTTATTGGATCATCTATGGGAAATGCCCTCACTGCGTACATAACCCAAAAAAGATGAGTAAAAACATCTGTATACGTTCAGTATACATGTTTAGCACATACATAATTGAGTAAAAAAGTCAATCCATATAGGTCTAATATTCCAAGTCTCGGGTGAAGATATTTGGTGTACAATGTTCAACAAGTTAAGAAAACATGAACTTATGGCCCGAAAGGCAAGCTGCTCTTAAGAGTGACTATGCTGATCATAGATAAAGTTGACATAGCTGTTAGTTATTAAAATAGTTACAAATGTTGAAAGGCTACAGTGCCAAGATAAATAAGATTAAAAACTATGATATCTTCATAACATTAAGTAGAAAGATTAAATATTAGTCCAATTTTGTAAAGGGAAAAATATGCATCTGTTGGCAGAAAATTGAAGTTAAAAGATAAATCTCTCATAAACCACTTAGAAGTGTTAAAACTAATAAGCTTTATTCTTATATGATTAATCAATAACTGCTTAGACATATAGATCGTCACTAAGTTATAACACAAGACAAAAATGGAGAGCACTAGATTGATTAAAGAACCACAAATCAATTGGTAGACTCTTTAAGTGTCAAAGCAAGGTTTCATTGAGAAGTAAAAATGGCAAATCTATATATCAAATGTAAAGAGAAGAGATGTGTGATTGTGTATTCAAACCTTTTCCTCTATGGCAGGAAGCTCTCTTTCTGGGGAGAAATTCAAGAGAGCCACTTCACAGGTGTTCAAACTTGTGGTGAGATATGCTTTAGCGTAAGTGATGTTCTCTAGAACACTCGTGGACTTATAATTTTATTTTCTTCGAAGCAGACAACATGAACTAACACCCTACGTGATTGCTTGAAAGAATAAAATGTAATTTATAGCAAATCGAATTCACAGAGTAAGCTCCACCCACTACAAGGGATAACTATCAAAATAACTAGAGGTTTGAAAATGACATTACCAAAATTAACATCCAAAATGGGCAAAAAGATTAAAAGAAAAGATATGAAAACTAGTATTAAAACCAAAAACAATTCCATATATAGATTTTATATGGATGATGAGAAACACTAGGATATTTGGAAAACCTGAGCTTTACAATAAGAACATATAGATGAAGTTTTATCTTAAGTTAAGGATGACTATTTTGATAAAGTTTCATCAATATCTCATCTCAACTAGTATTATACAGCTAATGAGAATATGAATATAAATAGGGCATGTATTGTCAATGAGTTATAGGTAGCCAAGTTTTATGATGAAAGAATAAACTAGATATAGAAGAGGATGCATATTTGGTTTAGAATATACATATAACTCGAGAAAACACGTGAAAAAGGGAAAGACACACAAAATCACGAGAGAGAGAGAGAGAGAAGAAAAATAACACTTCATTCAGTTATAACATATTGACATCGCCATTACAATCCAACTTAAATACAGCTGATATATGGTTTTATAGTTCGGGGTGTATGTTTACAACGATGGACCTTATTTAAACGCAACGTATGGTATTTAATTTTTAACGACTAGTGAAGCTTTTGTTGTTCATTTCATCATCGTCTTCTTCTTCATTTGCCTCTGCAACAATTCCTTTCCCCTTAACATCCTTGTCAACCAAATTGACTTTTAAAATTTTTTTTTAATATCAAAGAGATACTCCCATGTCGTGTTGGTGTCATCTCTATCTGACCATTGAATTAGCCATTGAGTTACTGTGCGATTGTTTCTCTTAGTCATGCGTCTTCCCAATTCCACTACTGGTGTTCATTCGATTGGAATGATAAACTCAAGTAATGCTGAATATGTGCTACCTTGCTCCATCTTAGCTTTCTTCAACTGTGATACATGAAACACAGGGTAAATCAGTGATTCCATAAGCAACTATAGTTTATACACCATCTTACCAATGTGTTGTATTACCTTATATGGTCTATAATAAAACGACGATAATTTGTAGTTACTTATTCTCTGTAGGGAATGATGCTTATACGGTTTTAACTTTAGTAACACCATATCGCCAACCTGAAACTCCCTTTCAGATCATCCAGAATCTGCATATTGATTCATCCTATTTTGGGCTCTCTGTAAATGGAATTTTGTCACCTTAGTCATTACTTCTCTATTTTACAAAACCTCATCCACTTCTACCACCTTTGAATCTCCCACTATATAATGTCTATAAATCGGTGGCGGGTAGTCGTATAGAACTTCAAATGGTGTTGAATTGATGGATAATCGGTATGTTGTGTTATACCACCATTCAGCCAATGCCATCCATTCACTCCATCACTTGGGCTCTTCACCACAGAAACATAAGAGATAGGTTTCCAAAATTTTGTTCACCGCTTCTGTAAGGCTATCAGTTTAAGGATGATAGGTAGTGGAGTACTTCAATCGAACACCCTACAGTCGAAGCAACTCTTCCCAAAATTTGCTCAGAAATATGGGATCTCGATCACTGATGATGGACTCTGGCATTCCATGTAGTTAAACACATTATTGAGTTATAATTTTGCCATGTCACAAGTAGAATATGGGTGTTTAACCTGAATGAAATGAGATTATTTCATGAACCTATCCACCACCACGAAAATGACATTCTTTCCTTTCGATTGAGGAAGTCCTTCAATGAAGTCAATGCTAACTTCTCTCCAACTACCCTCTAGTATTTTGATAGGCTGCAGTAAACCTGGGTTTGCCATGTCACAAGCAAAATATAGGTGTTTAACCTTAATGAAATGAGAGTTCATGAACCTATCCACGACCACAAAAATGACATTCTTTCCTTTTGATTGAGAAATTCCTTTAATGAAGTCAATGCTAACTTCTCTCCAACTACCCTCTAGTATTTTGATAGGCTGTAGTAAACTTGGGTCTGCCATGTCACAAGCAGAATATGGGTGTTTAACTTGAATGAAATGAGAGTATTTCATGAACCTATCCACCACCAAGAAAATGACATTCTTTCCTTTTGATTGAGGAAGTCCTTCAATGAAGTCAATGCTAACTTCTCTCCAACTACCCTCTAGCATTTTGATAGGCTACAGTAAACCTAGGTATGCTAAGCTATCTTGTTTGTTTCTTTGACAAATCATGCATGCCTAAATATAATTTCTCACATCCCAAGCTATCCCCTACCAGAAGAACATGTTTTGTAATTTCTTCATCGTAACCATTGCACCTGCATTAGCATCGTCATGACTGATGGAAATAATATGTTGCCGAAGCGTTTCTTTAGCTTCCACTACTAGTTGACCTTTCCATCTTAATAAACCCTCCTTCCATTCATATACCCGTGCTTTCATTGTCCCAGTTCCAATTGTTTAGTAATTTCCCTAGTTGCTTGGTTCTCCTCCCAACTCTTATTGATTGCATCTAATAACTCTCCATGGATTTATGTTACTATGTACATCAACATTTATGTACTGGTTATTCGAGAGAGGACGTCTACGATAGCATTCTCCTTTCCACTCCGATACTGCACTTTGAAGTCATAGCCAAGGAGTTTCAGAAGCCACGTCTATTAGAGTGGAGTTGATAATCGTTACTATAATAAATATTTAAGACTACGGTGATCTATTTTAACAATGAAATGCTTGTAACTCAAATAATGGTGCCAATATCGAATGACTTTGATTACTGCTAGAAATTCTTTCTTATAAGTGGATAGTTCGTGATGTCTTTTAGCCAATGACTTATTGAGAAAGGCAATCGAGTGACCTTCCTGTTGCAAGATAATGCCCATCCCCTGACCACTTACATCGACCTCCACCACAAAAGGTTTAGAAAAATTCAACAAGGCTAACACCAGCACTGATGTAATTGCTTTTTTAATGTTTCAAAAGCAATTCTCTTTTCTTGTTGCTAATTCCAGTTAGCTATTCATTTCTTCTTCAATAAATCAGTCAATGGCTTGGCTATTAATCCGTGTCCTTTAATAAATTGTCGATAATATCCTTTAATACCCAAAAAACCCCTTAACTCTGTAATTCCCCTAGGTTTCGATCACTCTTCTATCGTCTTAACCTTCTGATTGTCTGTTGCGAGTCCTTCTTTCAACGTCTGCATGAACACCGAGATGTGTTCAACATGTAGTTGCAGCGATGGGCTATAAATGAGTATATCATTAAAAAAAGGTATGAAATGACGTAAAATGGCTTGAATAATTCATTCATTAGTCTCTAAAATGTTGAAGGAGTGTTCGTTAAGTTAAATGGCGTGACCAAAAACTCGTAGTGGCCCTCGTGTGTTTTGAACGCTATTTTAGGAATATCCTCCGGCTGCATCGAACCTGATGATACCCTGAGCGCAGGTCCAACTTGGTGAACTAGCTAGCCCCATATAGCTCATCCGACAGTTCTTCAATCAATGATATCAAAAATTTATCTTTTACCGTGTATTTGTTAAGTTCCCGGTAGTCCATGCACATGCGAAATGTATCATCCTTCTTCTTCACCAAAACGACAGGCAATTCTTAAGGTCTGTAACTGTGTCGAATGAACCCATGTTTCATGAGGTCCTTCACTGTCTATTCTATCACATCCTTATGTACATTGGAGTATTGGTATCGATGCATGTTAATTATTTCAACCCCTTCCTTCAGAACAATCTGGTGGTTTTGTTTGTGGTCCGGTGGAAGTTGAATAGGTTCCTAGAAAATCTCTGCGTACTTCGACAAGATTGCATTGATTTCATTAAATGTGCTCTATTGTTCATCCTTCAACCTCATTTATTGCAATTGAAACTCGATAGGTGTTGTTAGTTGTAGCATGAACAATTGTCCATCTATCGATTTGCACAAAAGCTTTTGGAATCCCTTACTTAAGAGATTTTGGGACTTCCCTTTTGGATTTCAGTAAAGAATTATCACCCTTCCTTCCCACTGAAACATCACATCTGCTCTCTAAAGTTACACAGCACGTCGTTTAACCCAATCAACCATTTCACTCTTAGAACGACATCGCAGCCCCCTAATGATAGAACCAATGCGTCTATGGTAAATTGAGCCCCTTGCATTGTTCATGCAAAATTCTTGAAATGTTGATGGCATTTCAACTGTAAGCCACCACCTACTGTTATAGATATTGGTTCTATCTCCTATATGTCGCATCAATCTTTTTTAACGATTGATGAATCCACAAAATTATGTGTACTACCATTATCAATCAGAATGTGGATTTGTCATCTCTGATACATGCCTACAACTCTCATTTGTTTGAATTCCATATTCCCTGAATATCCCAATATAGCTTTCATGGAAACCATAGGGCCATAATTTTCTTTTGGACTTCCCTCTAACTCTTCCTCTTCTAGTTCAGGTGGGTTTTTCGCACTACTGTCCTCTCCAAAAATCATATAAAATTATAATTGCCTCTTCTTACATTTATGATCCAATGTGTATTTCTCATCACACCAAAAACAAAGCCCCTTTGCTCTCTTCTCATCGAAATCTCTACCGCTAATTTGCCTTTGTGGTTTAAATGGCCTACCAAAAAAAAGGATCATAATGTTGTCATTAGGGTCGGCAACAATCCCTCCAAACGTAAGTTCCTTGCTACGTTGGTGGCTAGTTGCCCCTTCAAGTGGAAGTTGGAATGACCACTAGTATTCATGTTCTTCGTGGAGTTGTTCATATTCAACAGAGTATTGCCCGTAGATAACAGTATGGATTCTTGCTTCTGGGTCAGCGTATATACTGGAGTTTGGTTCATGTAGTTTCACCGTCACACCAATTTCTAGTCACCATTCCATCTTGTTTTAAATCCTTAAAATCACCTACTGGGTAATTGAAAATTTCTGCATTAAATCATTGTTTAAGTGCCTTGGTGAATTCATCTCAATTAATTACCTTCTTCTTGTTACAGTTTTTGATGAATAGTCAATACCATTCTTGCGCCCACTCATCCATTTGTAGAATAGCAACAATTACCTTCATTCTTTCTAGAGTTTGATCTAGAGAAAAGAATTTTTCACAACGATAGAGCCATAGCTTGACATTCTCATTGTTAAATGATGGAAATTCAATTCAATTCATCCTCATTGACATCACCTTTTTCTTCCATCAGTCTCTCAGAGCTACTTTGAAATGTCGGGTCTATTGCTCCGACGTCTCCTCCTATTTTTTGCAATGTTCGTAGAATTGCATATCTTAACTTCGTCATTTCCTTTTCCACGTTTTCAGTTCTATTTTTGCATCTTTGAAAAACATTTGCTCACTCCTATCCTATGATTCCGAAAATATTCTCTCCATCAACCCCTTCAAATTATCCTCCATTTTATATAATTCTGCACTTCTTGTACCCTCAGCCATAGTTGTCTCCCAGATTCGAATTCTCTGATACCAAATTGTTGAAAGAATAAACTAGATACAAAAGAGGATGTATATTTGGTTTAGAACGTAGGTACAACTTGAGAAAACACGAGAAGAAAGGAAAGATACACAAAAACACGCGAGAGAGAGAGAGAGAGAGAGAGAGGAAAAACAACACTTCATTAAGTTATAACATACTAACATAGCTGTTACAATTCAGCTTAAATACAACTAATATACTATTTTAAAGTTCAGGGCATATGTTTATAACGATGGACCTTATTTAAACACAGAGTATAGTATTTAAGTTTTGAGACCTAGTGAAGCTTCCGTTGTTTATTTCGTTATCGTCTTCTTCTTCATTTACCTTTGTAACATTGTACATACTCCAATTGTTGGAGATGCTTATCACTTTCTTTTGTAATTTCCACCTTTAGTGAATGAATATACACCATATTTTTCAAAAAAGAAAGAAAGAAAAACCAATTCAAGAAGCACCTTGGAATGGAAACAACAATATGACCTCCAACACTTAGGACTGAAAGAATAAATGGATTCCCAACTAAAGGCCTATGGCATTATAATCAAAATGCCAATTCTCGGGCTCATTTGATATTCCTTTCACTAAATTCCCATTGAAAGGGAATTTGGGAAAAGAGCCCATTTACGAGATTCCATCCTTGATTGATTACTCTTCAATTCCAATCAGTCCCGTAGATGATGGCTACATCTACATGTCCACAATCTCAAAAGGGCATCACAAAAGTAATCATCAATAAGTATGATTCAAACCGAAAATTAAGAACACGTGAATATTCATAAATAGATATTTACAATGATACCCAAGTGCATTCATCAACAACTATGATTCAGACTGAAAAGGAAGGCATGCATATTCATAAATAGATAGATACAATGATACCCATGTGCATCCATACCATGTAAATGAGGTTCTCACGAAAAGAAAGGGAACAATAATACCTGTTGATCGACAAAACTTTAAAAATATAAAATGGGCAGATAAATTCGGAGAGGCTGTGGCAGGTGTATAATAAAGTAATTTGTTAGTGAGGGAGAATGTCTGGAGCTAGATTAGGGCATACATGGTATTGCATGATTATTTTCGTGGTAGGTTTCTACAAATTATTTGATATCATATATGCACAAATGATGAGATTTTGCTCTTATAGAGTATAAACACATCTTGGCTGGTATATATTAAACTGTTATAGTTATTATTTCAAGTAAAAAGCTGAGGAGGAGGGCAAGAACTCGATTAGACAAGATGTGAGCTCATTCTTTATAGAGTTGGAACCTAGGAAGCTTTTAGATGGAAAGATATTCATATAAACACTTATTAAGGCTGTTTAGTATTATTGTAAGGGTTTGTGCATTAAGAATTTAAAGTATTGATTTATAAGTTATTTTTGAGATGCCATTATCAAATTATATCCATTTAATTGTGTACGTTGAGCAGATCCTCAGCTCGATGGTGGAACTTGAGTAATTGTGTCTTAATATTTGGTGACAATCTTTCATGAGCCTAATAAGGTTAGCTTGGGCTTTAGGCTTAGGGCATGATAAATTAGTGGGATCAGAGTTTTTAGGTGAAATAAGATCATATGGTATAAAGAGCCGAGTAGGGTCGGATTGAATTTACTCCCCTGCATGTTTGAGATGATGGGGCTAAATTTCTTGCAAAGAATGAGATTGGTGTTAAGTGACCGTTTCACTATAATAGCTTAAGCTGTTACATGAGGCTAACTTAATTAATTTTATATATTCACTAACACACCTAAAGTGAAAACTCTTTGGACTTGAAACTTGTACAGACTCACTCTACTGTGCTAAATAATAGGTGGGTGATAGGATTTAAACTCACGACCAATTGATCACAAAGGCTCTAATATCATATTAAGTGACCATTTTATCACAAGAACTTAAGATGTTCTATGAGGCCAACTTAAGTAATTTTATATATTCTCTAACAAAGGATCCCTCAAATTTGGTGGATTTTAGTACTGTAGTGGTCAGTAAAGGTATGCTTCTTGAAGAAGGGCAGAAGATGCGTCTAAGAAGAAGGCATTAGGTTAATGATAAGATTTATTAGAATATGCTTGATGTTTAGAATTCAAAGAAGTGCTATTTGTCTGTGTGTTTTTTTTAACCTTAAATAACTAAATCATTGCAAAAAAAGGTTCCCTCTTTGAATTCTCTATTCTTATGGTTATTGTGTTGATTTGAGCTTTTGCATTAAAAAAAGTATCATATTATGATTATAATGAACTTAAAAAGATGATTTATGAAGAAAATATATTTACAAAAAAATGAATTAAGAACATCTATTGATGATTAGTTCATATCTTATTTTGATCATATTTAAGTGAAAAGTATAATGTATTACAAATTTACAATTGAGAATAATTTCATATATTACTAATTTGTAATTTATTTGAATGCGGTAAAAGAAGTTAATACAAATACTTTGGATAAAAGCTAATTTATGAGTGTTAAGATAGCATTGGAAAATTTAAAACTTTTTACAATGATGAGACACAACCTATTTTAAAAATATAATTATGATTTTTATTGTTATTTTAAGTTTATAATAGACTCAAATTTATTTGTTATTTGTTCATATATAATAATAGACATTGATGTATTTTTATTTCAATAAAATATTTTATTTTTTTACTTCTTATGAATTATATATTAGTTTTATAACAGTTCAATATTGATTGAACCTTTAAATCTTAAACATTTCCTTTGACCGGTATGTCCGATTCACTTTTTAGTGTATGTAAACTATATTTTATAGGGAGTTTCAATGGTTGAGATTAGTTCAGTTAGGTTTAAGCAACTTGGGAATGGTTTGACACTTTGTTAAATAAATGATCCCATAATCTTTTTTAAAAGATGATTCTTTTTATTTTTTAGTTTTTTGGTGATAATTCACAACTATGATATGAATGTTTTCAGAGTAGAAACGGATCTGGCACAACTAACGACTTGGCAAAATTCTCCAAGTATTGAATATCAAAGAGTTTCTTTTACAAGGTTCCTATGAAAATGTTCGCTCATAGTGCTGAACAACTATACTTTCAATCATTTAACTTAAACTTGTTTCTTTTTAGTTTTTAATTCGGTACTAAAATTTTATACAATATTTAATTGAATTTAACTAAAAACTTTCATTAAAAACATTATGACATATCCTAATATGAGTAAAACAACTAAAGATGTGTTTATGCCATTAATCTTACAATTTATGGTACCACAATCTTCCAACCTCCTCAATGGAAACAATATGTTGATTGAGGGTCGAACCCAGTGCTGGCCTTAGGTAGGGACGGGCAAAGCACCTGCCTAGGGCCCACCAAAAAAAGGGCCCTATTCTAGTTAACAAAAAAGGGCCCCATTCTATTTTTAGTTATTTAATGATATTTGTAAGATATTATTAGCTGATGTTATGATCATTTAATATTTGGTTGATTATGTTGACTTAAAAATTAAGTCATTTATGTTTCATACAAACATGTAAACTTAAGTATATTGTCGATTTATTGGGTCCTTTTTTATTTCACCTAGGGCCTATAAAACGATAGAAACGGCCCTGGTCGAACCAAATGTCCCATGTTTAAACCACGATTAATGTAGATTTGCGCCAACTAGTTGCTAGTTTTCCCTTTCTGAAAGAGTATTACTTAAGGTAAGGACTCACTTCAATGAAGACGGCCAACTTGATACATTTATTAGTAAGAAATCTGATATGCCAAGTTTATAATAGACGCTTATGACTAATAAATTTAATGAAGAGAGCATTTATATTTATTATAAATTCATAAATAGTCTTAATATGTTTATGAAATACAATATATGGTCTAACCCAATTTCCTTAGAGCCCTTGTGTCTTATCCTTACCGCATAAGAAGTCCAACTCAATTTCCTTTATACTTTGCAAGTTTTTTTTTCAGGTGTAGGGGGAAAGATTCATGCAATAGACATATAACATTGTAGGATTGTCGCATTCCCAAGGCTGCTTAGTGAAGACTCATAGCATAACTAGCAATGAGAAAAGCCGATCTTTGTAGGGGTGTACGGTAATAGCAGATTATGATCACCATCAGGTGAATATATATATATATATATATATATATATGCCAGTTTTTACGTATTTACTTTTTTAACCTACATCACTATTATCCTACCATATCTACATGTGAGTCTATTAGAAACAGCCTCTCTACTATATAGGGGTAAGACTGCGTACTATTAGACCCCCCAGAGCCTGCTTCACTGCGGGACTTCGAGGTATGATGACGATGATGATAATGATGATGAATATATAAACAAGTTATAAAATAATTAAATAAAATATTTTTACATAATGTGTAGAACACTTTCTATTTTATATTCAAAATAATAAAAATATTTCAATTTATTATTTTTTGAGAAATTAAATGTATTAAAGAATAAAACTCTACACAATGGGTGCATACTAGTCTCCCTAAAATAAATTGGGGCAAGGAATACATCTTAAATTTTACTAAATATACATTTAAAATGTATTTGACCTTGATTAACAAACTATGATTCTAGATAATTATTAAAACTCTTTACTTATTTTCCAGATGTTTCATCCATGCAAATGATGGTCTTTAACCTATATTTTTTTGGCACATCAAAGTAACTCTTTACATATTAAATTTTTTATTAGATTTTCTAATCTCTCCTAAGTCTGCGGTTATAGTGGTTAACATACTTGTTCAAGAAAATTTGTATTCTAATCCACTCAGTAAGCTACATCTTTGTTTATGGCAATTTTCTCTCTAACTCTTGAAAACATTGATTGTTTCTCTCTTTCTATAGGCAGCAAATGGTTGATTTAAAGGCAATTTCTACAATGGCTCAATCTCCCCTGATAAGTCTCTTATTCCTTTGTAACATGTGTATGATATCCAAGTAGTCTCAACTATGGCCACCAATTAGGGATTACGAGGTTTGGTACTTTTGAGGTTTCAGGATGAGATTTCCGAAGACTCTTTTGGAATGTTATCAAACTGGGACAAGAAATATGAGAGTATCGATCCGTGTTTCTAGTTCGGGATCGAGTGTTCTGATGGAAAAGTTGTGACCTTGTAAGAAATCCTTGTTCAATGCTTGACTTTGGCTTCTTAGATTTGAGTTTCAAAAGCGTATGCTAATATGCTTCTCCAAAGTTTATTTTGATCTCTTATTGAATCTAGTACTGGAAACAGAATTTATCCATGTATTGGTTTGGTTCAATAAACCACTGGACACTATTCGTGTTCTTTGTATGGACATTTCTTGGGATTGCCTTTTAAGTTAAACATAATAAAAAGATCTTAGCTATATTGAAAAGATAAAGTAGAAAGTGTGATCTGGAAAAATCACAAAGGTAAGTAATTGTAGTTTCAGTAGAAAATCTCTCAATTATAGGCAGCAGTGAATGGGAGGTAGATTTGATTTAAAGCGCATGACGTTCCAACTATCTCAGCTTCTATTCTCAGCCGCACTCGCTGCCGTGTCATCGCCGAAACCCTTTCCATTCTTGTCTCCTTTGCAGGTCTTAACTGCCCTTATCAAGTTTCTGTTTGCTTCCAGTGGAGATACTGGTGATTTTCACCAGCAGCTTAAGGTTTCAGTTGGGTTCATTTTGTTTTTAACGACGACTACTGCTTCAGGATTGGCTTCTCTAGTGTCGGTTTGTGGATGTAGTTTTAGCTTGGTGGAAGATGGTGGGATGATGAGACCGATTTGGAAAGTAGGGTAAGGAAAACAGTGTCAAGGCCATCACTTGCCTAGATGTGGTTGTTCTGCTTGTTTCACCTCTGGTTGAAAGAAAGTAAACACAAGACTGATAACAGGAGTGGTCAAGTCCAAAGGACTCCGCACACTACTGGTGAGCGTCCTCCTATCGAGGTTTTCTTTGTTTACAGTGACATGGACGTAGCGTACAAGGTACCTACTTAATGTTTTGCCATCCATTTCCGCTATCTTCTCTGACTGTGGAGCTGCATGTTTTGTGAAGGAAATGGCATGAAGTGGTACTACATCAACCTTTGTACTGTGCCTTCGACGTCAAGCTAAGGACA
>JAOSBK010000005.1:19015063-19033886 GCA_027568895.1 Erythroxylum shatona | reverse complement strand
TGAAATTGTGTATGATGAATTATGGTTTGGTATAAAATTGTGTAATGATTATGATTGATTGTGATATGGATTCCGGATAGGAGGTCCGATGACTGTGATGATTGAGCTGAATTATTGAAGTGCTATGGGTATGTATGTGTTTGTTTGTGTTTGGATTCCGGACAGGAGGTCCGATGATTGTGTGGATGGATTTGAGATATAGAAGTGCTCTTTGTTTATGACTTGATGGCATATTGACATGTGTGAGTTTTTTTTTAATAGCAAATGAAAAGTAAGAGAGATTTTGATTGAGGATGAATTTCCAAATGGGAAATTGGATTGCTTTGTATGAGATTGAATAAAGAATGAAAGAAAAAAAAGTTATACCGATTTGGATTGGTTTAAACCAGTTGTCTTATAGTTTCCAACGCGACCTTTCTTTATAGTATGCATTCTCGGATGTCAGAATTTCAAAGTTTTTGACCTCCAGCTTTTTGATCCGAAATTAGAACATGTTCCGCCCACGCTTTGTGATTACGCTTTTTCACTTTTGTGTTTGATTTTTTATTCGATTTGATTTCTTTCGTTTCCCCCACTTCGTTTCTCGATTTATGTTTGACTTTCGCTTTTGATGTCGTCCGTTCATTTGTTGCCGTTGGGCCAACTTTCGCTTTATGATCCGTTCTTTCGGTTTCCGCCTCTTTGTTTTTTTATTTGTGATTTCGTTTTACGGTTGGGCTCTGGTTTCCAAATCAGGTCCCAACACAGAGTACGGTATAGACTGACAAAACAAAAAGCGAAGAAGACCATGGCAGTGGCTAGAGGAGAAGCTTACAAGAATATGTACAGGGAGTTAAATAAGATCAAAGGAGCACAAAGAATTTTCAAGTTAGCACGGGATAGGGCACGTGAGATGGGAGATTTCAACCGAATCTGCTGTATCCAAGACGAAGCAGGACAAGTACTTACAGAGGCTCAAGCCATCAAACAACGATGGCAGAGATACTTTTACGGCCTTTATAATGAAGGCATAGTAGTTAACATAGAGTTGGGGGAACCCCGTGTGTCGAGACTATATCAAAACGGGAACCCATAGGGGAGGATCACGAGGGGAGAAATTATAAAGGTTCTTAGGGGGATGGGGAGCAAACGGGCCGAAGGGCCGGATGAGATCCCTATCGAGGTATGGAAGCGAATAGGCGCTATCGATATTACATGGTTAGTTCAGCTCTTTAATGTTATCCTTGAGTCAGCCAAGATGCCAGATGAATGGAGATTGAGTAGGTTAATCCCCTTGTACAAGGCAAAAGGAGACATTCAACAATGTCACAATTATCGAGGCATTAAACTATTAAGTCATATCATGAAGATGTGGGAGAAGGTAATTGAAAGGAGAATCCGGAAAGTTGTTTCGATATCAAACAACCAATTTGAATTTATGTAGGGTAGGTCTACGACAGAGGCCATACATCTACTTAGGAGATTGATGGAATGCTACAAGGAAAGGAAACGAGATTTGTATATAGTTTTTGTAAACTTGGAGAAAGCATATGATAGGGTTCCTAGAGAACTCATATGGAGGTGTTTAGAGTCAAAGGGCATTCCTAGCACCTATATCAAAGTGATAAAGGATATGTATGAAGGAGCATTGACTAGTGTACGGAAGATAGGCGGGGACACAAAAGTGTTCTCTATTGGTGTTGTACTACACCAAGGTTCGGCTTTAAGTCCTTTTCTGTTCACATTAGTGGTAGATGAACTGACTAAGCATATTCAAGGAGAGGTACCATGATGTATGTTATTTGCGGATGATATTGTCCTAGTGGATGAGACAAAGGAGGAGTTAAATGCCAAAGTGGAATGTTGGAGAGAAGTGTTAGAATCAAAAGATTTCCGAATGAGCAGGACTAAGACGGAATATTTAGAATGCACCTTTTCGGGTAGCCAGAGGGAACATGAGGTGGAGGTAGCAATTGGTACTGATATTGTACCACATAAATCGAGTTTCAAATACTTGGGATCCATCATCTAGAGAGATGGTAATATCGATAACGATATAGTACATCGCATTAAATTTGGGTAGGTCAAATGGCGGAGTGAATCAGGTGTTCTCTGTGATAAAAAGATCCCTATACAACTCAAAGGAAAGTTCTATGGAATGGTGATTCGGCCAACCATGTTATTGGGGCAGAGTTCTGGCCTACTAAGCGTAGACATACGCAACAATTGCTCGTAGCCGAAATGCGTAGCTTAGGTGGATGTGTGATATTACCAAAAGAGATAAGGTGCAGAATAGGGTAGTGAGAGTCAAGTTACAAGTGGCTAGTATAAATGACAAGTTGAGAGAGAAAAGGCTTAGGTGGTTTGGGCATGTGAGCAGGATGCCCTGTGATGCTCCGGTTCGACGTGGCGAGAGAATAAACCTTCGTGACTACAAGAGGTGAAAAGGGCGGCCTTACAAGACTTGGAGGGGGTGATCAAGGGAGATATGTCAGAGTTGGCCCTCACCGCTGCAGTGGCTAGATTTAAAATAGTCTGGCGTGATAGGATAAGGGTAAACGACATAACATAGCCCTCGCGACTAACCCCTACCACTTTTTTTTTCTTTCTTTCAGGTGTACAGGGAGATTCCTTAGATGAACACATAATACCATGGGATTGTTGCACTCTTAGGGCATTGATCAGGGAAGACTCTTAGCGCAACTTGCTCCGAGAAAAGCTGGTCTTGGCAAGGTGCAAGGTAATAGCAGATTATGGTCTACATCAGGTATATATATGGATGTACTTTCAATCTTTATGTATTTATTCTTTGTAACCTACATCACTATTATCATGTCACATATGCATATGAGCCTACTGGAAACAACCTCTCTACAATGTAGGGTAAGGCTGCGTACTATCAGGCCCCCCCAGACCCTGTTTTATTGTGAGAATTCGGGGTATGATGATGATGATGATGATGACTTAATTGGGTTCTAGAACTCCTTAAAGACTTTAAATTTGCAAAAAAAAAAGATGTTTAATTAATTCAAGCTCATTTTTGTACATCACACAAATATTGTTGATGTTCAAGAAATTTATCCTGTCTAGAGTTAGCATTTTCTTTCTAATTAAGAGCCACAATAAGAAAAAGAATTTAGGGAGCAGGTTCCTGGTCCAAACCATTCTACACTTGGTTAGTTCAAGGCCTTTGTCTCTGAGTGCTTCCCCATTATATAAGTTAGTGTATATCTTTGAAGAATTACCTGATCATAAATATTCATCATGTCATAAAGGATTAGGGTTATGGTCTGGCAGATGTGCTTGCATAAAATCAAAAACTCCTAACTACTAGTTGTGATTTATTTATATTTTGACTTTGCAATTTAGGGGAATTCTATCATTAAGTTATTGAAAGTCGGGCCTAACTTGCTCAAGTTATCATATAATAGGGAAGCATTTTGCCCATTCCCAATTCTGAATGCTAATTTTCTCCTATTTCATCCTTAGTTTTAATAGGTCTTTGATAAACCATGAACTAGAGGAGCTTCTCTTAAGCTCCCATGGGCTTCTTCCTTTTAGGATATAGGTATAAATTCATCTTGCCTAATGGAAGTGAGTCTTGGAAAGGTAGAAGATAAAGGCGAGGTAAGAAAGGAGGAGTTAGGTGACAAATCAAAGCAAGAATCATTAGTAAGGACAGAAGCACCCATGCCACCCTCTATTGAGAAACCATCTATTCTAGAGTTAAAAACTAATGGGGAACTAGAAAAGAGAGTGATGGAGACAATTAGAAAGAGAATGAGAGCTACAAGATGGAAAATTTTAGAGGTAAGAAGCATATGTCTTAATATGATGATGCATAGGACCTTAACATTCAAAAGAGGAGTCGGTTGAAAAATTAAGAAATGGTCAAGCTAGTGACCTTAAAATTAGCATGTTATGTTTTAAGCTTTTTAAAATAATTTTTTTTGCATTTTTTGCCTTATTTTTATGATTTTTCAGTGAGTTGAATTGATTGAAGTTTATGGTATGAAGTGTGTCCCGTTGTTTCTCCGATCCTATCAACACCTTAATCCCTATAAGTATTATTACCCTTTTTTATTCCTTTTATTTTTAATATACTTTTTATGTTTGTTTTTTTTTAGTTTTTTTGTCCTTTTTCATATTAAGTACAACGTGTTAGTCAAAGGTAGGCACGCGTGCACACATACACATACTCACAAAAATACACACACATATATGCATATACATATTTTTGGTGTGCGAATTTGCATTTTGTGTTTTAGTTTTTTTATTAGGTTAGCATTGTGTAAACATTTTGTTGCATGATGTATGTATTATGTGAATGTGTCAATGGTATAAAATTGAAAGGAATTAGCTTTTTTATAAACAAGATCATTCAAATTATGAAGAAAGATTAGCTTGTGAAGTTTATGTCTTAGGTATTTTCAAGGTGAACATGCATGTTGATTAAAATATTGTACTTAATCTTTCATTTTTTTGAAACTTGTTTGAAAACAATTAATAAAAATTAGTAGACTTCATTAGCAGCCTTTCATGGGAGTAATTGACTAGGAGGAAGTGATGTAGGTATAATGTAAAAAAAACTCAAAAACAAAAAATTTTGTTATATAAATATTTTTAATAAATTTCCTATTTGGCTAACTTGTTAAAAAAAAGGGTTAAAAATAGGGCTAGTAGCTAGTCGTGAATTATGATATAACTAAGTAATCATGAGCATTTATGATAAAATGTTTGTCTTCACATTAACAAGATAAAACGACACTCCAACCAAGCTTAATAATATGCATTGTCAATAAAAGTGGACTTATTGACTTTTTTATTAAATGTCAAAACAAATTTCATGAATGGTTGTTTAGTGATGGCATACCTCTTTAATTGATAATTAAGAATGAGTGTATGCTTACAAGCTCGTATGAATAAGTGTCTATATTTTAGCTAATATGCATATTTAAATCAAAGCATTCGAATATGAATGGAATAAGTTATTGTGTTGGAACTTTTTAAGTGATTAATGTTTATGGTTTAAGTTAATTTCATGAGATTTGAAGCCAATGTACCATTATGTATTGTTGTATGGTTATGTGTTTGTATATTTTGTGTTTTGTTGTTTTATAGTTTTAGTTTTTCTTATGGACGACAAAAGATTTAAATGTGGGGATGTTGATAGGAGTGAATCATAGTGTGTTTTCTAGGCATTAAAGTGTGTTTTAGTGTTTTCTCAAAGAATAATCATATATTTAGGACTTATATTTATGTTTTTGTTTAGATTTATGTTCTTATCAGTGTTTTGTTTGATTGATTATTTTTTAAGGCTAGAATTTAATCTTGATTGTATGTTTCAAAGATTGTTTGATGGGTTTGTTGATAAGTGGAGACAATAAAAATCAAAGAAAAGATCAAGCAAAAGCTGGAGAATAATGTCTAGTATGATTATACATAGACGTGCACGATTATACTACATTTTTTTTCAGTTAGGTGGATAGTTGAAGTGTACAATTAAGACATTGAAGGACATGATGAGAGATTGTGTGCTAAACTTTGAGGGTGATTAAGATAGATATATATCTTTGATGGAGTTTGCATATAATCACATTTGTCAGTCTAATATCAATATAGAACCATTTGCGGCATTATATAGTAGACGGTGTACAGATTTAATATGTTGGGATATAAAGGGTGCTAGATTATTAAAGGGACCAAAGTTAATTTAGGAAATAATGTAAAAAATAGGAGTGGTAAGGTGATGCTTGAAGGTAGCTCAAGATTGTCAAAAGAGTTATATAGCTCAACATCATGGGGAGATATGGTATTTCTAAGGATATCACTTTAGAGGGAGAGTTTGAGGTTCGCTAAGATATGGAAGTTGAGTCTGAAATACATTAGGCTATATGAGATTGTACAATGTATGGGTCATTAGCTTATATATTAGCCTTACCTCTTAAGTTATAAAGAATTCATGGTGTGTTCCACGTGTTAATGTTGAGATGGTACTGATCAGATCCTAGCCAAATTATATCGAGGCCTAAGATTGAAGTTACAAAGGGTATTACTTATAAAGAGGAGCTAGTGGAGATATTGGATAAACATATTATGAAATTAAGGTGATGAGAGATTCTGATGGTACCAATTTTATGGAGTTATCATCATTCTTTGAGAGAGAGCATTTAGGAGTTAGAGGGCAAAGTTTGACATCAATACCCTCATTTGTTTAGATCTTCAGGTACATAATTTAACTTCGAAGATGAAATTCTTTTAGGGAGGAGAACTGTAGAGCCCACAAAAAGGCCTAACTTCAGCAAAACCCAACCTAACACATACAAAAATAAAAAAAGGAGCATATATATATATATATATATATATATATATATATATATATATATAGAGAGAGAGAGAGAGAGAGAGAGAGAGAGAGAGAGAACAATAGGTAAGTTGGAATAACACCAACAAAAATAGCTTCCTCATGTTCTATAAAATCAAAACTAAGTCCTTAAATAACAGTTTCTCTCATGATAGAATGATTTCACTTTCTAAGGCATAATAAGAATGATATAACCCTCAAGAATATAGATGCTGCTCAAATTTTTCGAAAGTTTATGTATGTTCGTTGCTTCACAAGTGTTGCTTCTTTTTCTTAAATAACCAATTTCTTCAACTAGCCATTGCTTCATCTTGCATCCTTAGTCATCTAGATATATTTAAATCTGAATAACTTTAATGTCATCTTTGTCAAAAATCTTCCAATAATCACTGGGCTAATATATGTCCTTCATAATTTATAAGATCCTTTTAGATAAACCATTTCTAATAAGGTAAGTTCATAATGAAGTTTTCTGCAAGAAAGAAAGCATATTTCTTATGATTTTATTTTTCTTTGAGAATAAGATCATAAATTATACAAGGAAGTAAATATAATTTGAATTTTGAAATATTATACAGTTATCATCAAAATCATTAACCATAAACCTTAAGCTAACAGTCTCCCCCTTTCTAAAAATGATAAGCAATAATAGATATATTTTCAAAATTTAAAGAGATAATAGATGATTTCGAAAGATACCTATAACTTTTATATATTCAAACATAATTAGAAGGAGCCTGTCTTAAGATAGGAGCCTATCGTTTATATAGCACAGATTTTTGCAAGTTTAACATCAAAATCAATCACATATATAATCGAGAGAGAATTAAGAAATATGCATTAAAAAATATATCATCATAGATGTAAAAAAAAATATCCACATAAACTCTCCTCTTTTATCATTATCAAAAAATAGAGGAGTATAGAGAGGAAGTGAAATAAAAAGAATAAAAAAAATCAATTGATAAAATTAGTGAGGATTTTTCCTATAAAGAATTTACAAATCCAAGACTTGGTTTTAGAGGCTGAAATGGCACCATTAATAATTCTCTAGTTTTAGGACACGTGTAATTTTACTTTATTAAACTGGGAGGAGCCTTCTAAGATAAAAGGGCCTTCTAAACTCTAAGGGCCTTATCAAACTAAGAGAGAGTTTCAAAGGAATCATAATAGAAGGAGCCTACTAAATGAAATGCAAAGACAAGTAACAAAGAATATTCATGCAGAAATACTATCAGAGAGTTTGCACATATCAAGCTCTTTTTTTAACATACAAAAACTATCTTTAGAGAGTGGCTTTGTGAAAATGTCAGCTACTTGATTATCAGTATTAACAAACAAAAGATCAATTGTTCCTTTTAAAACATGATCTCTAAGAAAATAATGTTTGATTTCTATATGCTTAGTCTTAGAATGATGCATAAGATTTTTGGAAAGATTTATAGCACTCATATTATCATGTAATTTAGGAATATGAAAAATTTTTAGAGAAAAATATTGTAGTTGATGCTTCATCCATAAGATTTGAGCACAACAACTGGCAGCTACTATGTATTCTACTTCAGTAATCGAAAGCACTGTGTAATTTTGCTTCTTGCAGGACTAAGATACTAGAAATCCTCTAAAAAAATTGATAGTGACCACTTGTGGTTTTTTTATCGACTTTATCACTTGCATAATCTGCATCACAATAACTCACTACGTCAAATGAATTAGTTTTTGATACTGTAGTCCAAAATTTATAGTTTTGTGAAAATATCAAAAGATTCTTTTGACTGCTTGAAGATGACTTTCTTTTAGATTTGGTTGAAAGCGTGTGTAGAGACACACACTAAGCATAATGTCTAGTCTTGAGCTTGTAAGATATAGTAGTGATACAATCATTCCTCTATACTTTGTCTCATCCTTAACTTTGCCTTCTTCATCTTTATCAAGTTTAGTTCCAGTGTACATTGGAGTACTTATCAATTTGGTATTCTCAAAATGATATTTCTTTGATGAGTTCCTTTGTGCATTTGTCTTGATTAATGAAAACTCCCTTTTTTCTGTTTGTCTTATTTGTAATCCAAAAAAGAATGATAATTCTCCCATCATGCTCATTTCAAACCCCCCTGTATTAATGCTGAGAATTCTTTATAGAAAGATGGATTAGTGATACCAAATATTATGTCATCAACATATATTTGCATTATGAGTAAATCATTCTCTTTCTCTTAATAAATAAGGTTTTATCGATCTTTCCTCTTTCAAAGTTATTCTCAAGCAGAAAGTTACTTAACCTCTCATACTATGCTCGAGGAGTCTGTTTTAAACCATACAGAACTTTGGATAACTTCATCACATAATTTGGATAGTTTTCATCTTCAAAACCTAGGGGTTTCCTAACAAATACTTCTTCATTAATGTAACCATTAAAGAATGCACTTTTAATATCCATTTGGAACAACTTGAATCTAATCTAGCAACAGTTGCATAAGTTTCATCAAAATCGATACTTTCTTATTGATTGTAACCTTGAGCTATAGGTATAGCTTTGTTTCTTACCACCTTACCATTTTTGTCATGTTTGTTTCGAAATATCCAATGAGTTCCAAAGATTGACTTGTTTTATGAAAAGACATTAGATTCTATACTTTGTTCTTGTCAAACTGACTTAGCTCGTCTTTTATAGCTGAGACCTAATTCTTATCAGTAAAAGCTTCTTCAATAGACTTCGGTTTTAATTGTGAGATGAGAGCCACAAAGTTGTTCTTGAATGATAATCTTTTTCTTAGACTTTTATAGGGATCTCTAAGAATATATTGATGTGTATTAAGACCTCTCCATTCTCTCGATGCTTTTCATTGCATAGACTCCTATTGAGATTAAGGAGCCTGCTTTGTTCTAGCTTTAGATGGGCCTTCTTGATTTTGTGATTATAAAGGTATTATAGGTGTAGTTTGATTCTTCGATGTATTTTTAGGAATGCAGCCAAACGCTCAAAAGTAAGCAACATTTGGTTTTCTTCCTTTCCACAGCTTAAAGGAGGTCTTTTTCAAAATAGGTTTTATAGGATATCTGTTAAGTACATAACATACCATGGATATTGCTTTTGGCCAGTATCCATGAGGTAGTCTACTTTCACACAACATGGTCCTTACCATATCAACCAAAGTTCTATTTTTTCTCTTTGTAACTCTATTTCACTGAGGCGTCTTTGGCCGAGATAAGTTGTGAGTTATACCATTGCTATCATACAATTCTTCAAACTTTCTGTTATTAAATTCTCCTTCATGATTGCTCCAAATTAAAGTGACTTTAATTTTTGTCACATAGCTAACTCACACTTAACAAGTTATATTTCAACCCATCAACAAAGAGAACATTATCAATGGAGGTAGAGTTAGAACTACCAATTTTACCAATTCCAATGACCTTTACTTTATTTTTGTCTACAAAGACAATATTACCTCTGTTTTTCTTTTCAATGTAGTTAAAGTGTGATATTTCACCTGGCATGTGTCTCGAACAACCACAATTAACTATCAATTGATTCTGCCTTGTCTCTATTTTGAAACATATATGCAAAAAGCATTATCTCATTTTAGGTGCCCAAACTTTTCTGAGTCCTTTTGAGTTAGTAGTTTAACCTTTTAGTCTCCAAATATAAATATGAGATAATTTCTTTTCTCGCAAATTATAAGAATGACTAATGTGACTATGTTTACCATAGTATTCGTACAAAAACAAATTAATGATAGTTGTTATGATTTTTTCCACTTAGTTGGTTCCTGCTATCTTGGGTATAACTGTTGTTGGATTTAACAAAAAAGTTTTTGTATGGCCTAATATTGTTATTTTTAATGTATCCTATTATGGCCTTACCAAAAATGCATTTACCACTACCAAACAATGCATCAAGATGCTTCCTTTCATCAATGAATTTTTCTGATCTTTTTCTCGAGATAAGATCTTTCCAATACTTCTCTCCTTTTCAAGTTCTAAGGCAGTGAATTTTTCTTCTAACTATCTTACCTTATTAGAATCATTTTTTAGCTATGTATTTTCCAACTTAGTTACTCTTTCTTCCATAACTTCTTTTTCAGAAACTTTTTGCTTATAGTTAACCTCAAGAGACATATTCCTACTTGCCAAATTCTCATTTACAAATCCCAATGATTTAATCTTACTCTTTATACATACATCATTACTCTTGGACTTCTCAACTTCTTTGAAATACTTCACTTTTAACCTTTTATATTGAACATACAATTCATGATACGCATTTTCAATTCATCAAATTCAATATCAAAGTCAGAATAATATACCCTATCGTCTCCTGATTCAGCCATGAAGCAAACATTGCTGATGTTGGGTCCGGGATGTGGTACCGAGGCAAACAGGCCCCGCATACCCCCACATACCCCCGCGGCCCACACAATTGGTACTGTCCTCTTTGGTCAAGGGAATCCCTCTCCAGGATTCGAACACAAGACCTCAAGGTTTTATAGCTTCCACATGCTCGCCTCTTACCATTGAGCTATGTTTGCCTCGGTACCAAATCCCGGTACCAAATCCCGGACCCAACATTTCTTCTTTACCTTACCCCTCTATTGTGAGGGAAGTGTGTTCTTTTCTTGGGCATGTAAGTTGTAATCGAAGGTTCATTAAGGACTTTTAAAGATAGCCGCACCACTATGCAAGCTTCTTCAATAAGATGTCTTCTTTGAGTTTGACGAGAGGTGCAAGAAAGCATTCAACAAACTTAAGGAACTTTTGACATCCCCCAGTGATTCAACTGCCATATTGGAATATCTCATTCGAGATCATGTGTGATGCGAGCGATTATGTAATGGGGGCTATTCTAGGACAAAGAGTGGGAAAAGCTTTACATGCCATTTACTATGCTTCAAATACTTTAAATCTAGCTCAATTGAATTATTCCACTACTAAAAAAGAATTGTTATATGTGATTTTTGCTTTAGAAAAATTTCGATCGTATTTGCTTGGTGCTAAAGTGATTGTTTATTATGACCATGTAGCTTTATGATATTTGCTCACAAAGAAAGAAGTAAAACCAAGGCTGATCAGATGGATTCTCCTCCTTCAGAAATTTGATTTAGAGATTTGAGATAAGAAAGGGGTAGAAAATGTGGTGGCGGATCATCTCAGTTGTTTGATAAAGAAAAAAGATGATATCCCTCTATGAGAAAGCTTTTCGAATAAGAAATTATTTTCTGTCGATGCGACACTACCATGGCAGACATTGTCAACTTTTTAGTAACTAATGAATTACCTATTGGTTCGTCAAAGGCTCATAGGGATAAGCTATGGAGTGAAACAAAGTACACTATGTATAGAATGACCCATATCTTTGAAGGCACTATGTATAGGATGACCCATATCTTTGAAGGCACTGTGTAGATTAAGTTATCAGAAGGTATGTACCGAAAAATGAATCATTATCAATTTTAGCCTTCTACCATTCGTACACTTGCGGAGGACATTTTGGAGTAAAAAGGGTAGCTCAGAAAGTTCTAAAAAGCGGCTTCTACTATCCAACATTGTTCAAAGATGCATATACCTTCTATAAATTTTATGATAGATGCCAACGATCAGGTACCCTATCCCATAAGGATAATTACCACAAACTCATTTGCTTTTCTATGAAAATTTTGATATTTGGGGCATTGATTTTATGGGACCTTTCCCTCCGTCTTTTGGTTTTACTTATATATTGCTTATGGTTGATTATGTTTTTAAATGGGTAGAAGCCAAAGCCACTAGGACTAGCGATGCCAAGGTTGTTGCATATTTTGTTAAGGCTAACATTCTTTCTAGGTTCGGGATACTAAAAGCCATCGTTTGCGACAGAGGAACCCACTTCTATAATAGGATGATGGAAGTAATGTTCATAAAATATTACATCATGCATAAAGTTTCTACTACTTACTATCCTCAAACCAACGAGCAAGCTGAAGTCTCGAATCAAGAAATCAAGTTAATATTGGAGAAAACTGTGCAACCCAATAGGAAGGATTGGAGTGTAAGACTAGAAGATGCATCGTGGGCCTACCGAACATCTTACAAAACACCAATTGGAATGTCGCCGTACAGGCTAGTGTTTGGAAAGCCATGTCATCTTCCGATAGAATTACAACATATTGCATATTGGATGATGTAGGAGTGTATAGGAAGTTACAGCTTCAAGAGTTGGAAGAGATGAGGAATCATATCAAAATGCAGTGATATATAAGGAGAGGATGAAAGTTTTTCATGATAGATGATTTCAAGGAAAAGCTTCTCAGTAGGTCAGAAAGTGTTACTATATCATTCCAAACTCAAACTCTTTCCTGGTAAGTTGCATTCCCATTGGGCTGGTCCATTTTTTATCACTCATGTCTTTCCTTTTAGTGTAGTGGAGATACGAAGCCTCAAAACTGATAAGACATTCTGAGTGAATGGTTATTGCTTGAAGCCATATTACGAGGGCTTCCAAACAGAGGATTTGGAGGTGTTGATGCTTGAGGATGTCACTGGTGTCACTTAAAGCACGCAACTGGAGGTTGAGCCAACGATGTTAAACAAAGGTGTTACTTGGGAGGCAACCGAAGGGAAGTTAATTTTTTTCTTTTACATTTTTGCATTTGTTATTTTTGTTAACTACTTCATTTCTTGTATTTGATTTTACATTGAGGGCAATTCAAGTTTTAAGTGTGGGGGTGGGGTGCATTAGTTTTAATGCATGTTTTTGGGCTTAATTGTAGCTTACGTGACTTCTTAGGCGGTTTTCAAAATTAAACGAACAAAATCAAAAAAATTTCTTGTTTTCTATTGCTTTTAAGATTATTTAGTCATAATTAGAGTGTGAATTGATTAGTAAAATCCATAGCAACTTTTGCATGTAATTTTGCTCTTGTGATTGGTCGATATGCATTATCTTTAGAAAAGTAGTGACTAATAGTAGACAAAGTTGGTGAGATTTTGAGCCTTATTTAACTAACACATCCATATCAGTCTCATCGTCTTTCGATAATGTGTGAACTTCATGAGATGTATATCTCGATTTTGGATTGAATTTCTATTCGAGACCACATTTTTGTCACATGCATTAATATGGATATGATTAGGCATTCTTTGTTTTTTATAAACTACATTAGCCAAATAACCTGTCCTATTGACATGATTTTTCCCTTGATAAACCTCTTTGAGCTTTAGACTTTCTTTTGTGTCAACCATATTATATGCTTTATACTTGACCAAATGTCCTACCCAATCCATAAAGCTAGTGGAACATTTGTGATTGGTGAGTTTTTGGATGTACAAAAGTGTAAGTGTGAGGGTGTACATATATGTAGGTTGGTTAATATTGAGATGTTTGTTACATCTTATCATTGAAATTCCCATATTGATGTAGTATATTCTAACTTTTGTAAGTAGAAGAAAGAAAGAAGAGAGAAAAGCCAAAAAAAGAAAGGAAAAGAAATGAAAAAGAAAAAGAAAAAGAAAAAGAAAAAGAAAAAGGAAAATGAAAAGAAAAAGAAAAAAGAATGAAAAATTGTTTAAATAAATGTATCAAGAACGAATTGCATATGTGTTTAAAAGTTATTTATGGTTTACGATCTTCCCAGAGTTGTAATGAATGTGTTATTTGAGTATGTTGAATATGAGGTAGATGTTGGCTTGGAAGGTTCACTCTTGTGGTTTTCAATGTATTTTGGTATAAATTGTATGAATGATTCCTTCGGATTGATATATGCTTCATGTGGCTTGTCTTTGAGAGTTGAATGGAGTTATGAAATATAAATGTTGCATTCATCATAGCTGACGATACCCAGTTTTTTTATGAGTGTTACTTTGTTTCACTAGTTTTGATGACTTTCGTGCTACTTGACCCAAATATATCTCACCTTACCTTTGCCCACTTTACAACCCTAAAAAGTCCTTTAATTCGTGATTTTGCATTTGATTGTTAGTGGTGGAGAAATGAAATGATATGTAAAGTATGGATTATGAATGGTGTTTAAGTGTACCCATAGAAATATCTTGTTTAAACACCTTATGTCCAAGTCTATCTCTACATTACTTAATTTCTAAGGATAGTGAATGTTGATAGATCATGAGTAGAAGCTTTGAATGTTGAGTTTTTGCTTAGGTTTTGAAAGTCATTCATCTTTACTTATGGTTATCTATTCTTGAGAAATGTGGAAAATGAGTTAAAGTTTTAGTTTGTGATTTTGATTTTGACGATTTGCCCGAGGACAGTCAAAGGCTAAGTGTGGGGGTATTTGATAGGATTAAATTATCTTATATTTTCTTATGTATTTCCAGGTGATTCCAATCCTATTTTCAAGATAAAATGCTTAAGTTGTGTTCAATTTGTGTTGACAACTAGGTCGGATATGTTGATATATATTTGAGACCAAAAAGACAAGATATTCTAAGACAAATTGGAGTACAAATGTTTAACAAGGAAAAGGCACAAAAAGAGATTACAACTTTCTTGGTGGTTTGAAACGACAGCGCAACAGAGCTAGGAGTGAACCGCATGCATACGCTGCGTGAAACGTATGCATACGCTGTGTTAAACGCATTGTCCTAAATGCACAGAAGAGAAGGATTTAAGAGGAGCAATATTAATTCGTCACATCAAGAGAGAACAGTGGAGGCACAGCAAGTGTGAAGAGAGGAGTGCGGTGTGTCTTGGCTAGAGAAAGCTGGAGATTGTAGCTTAGCTGGAGAAAGCTAGAGATGTGGCTTGGCTGGAGAAAGTTGGAGACAAGGCTGGCGGCAGAGAGCTAGCGTGGAGAAGAGCTGCAGTTGGCGCTACGAGAAGAGGAGTGAGTGAATAATAGGAAAAACTCACATATTAAAATCATGAACAGTAAAGAGAGAAGAGAATAGTGTGATACTACCGAAGCATATGGAGGAGATAACTCATGGTTGGAGAAAAAATAGAAATGGAAGGCTAGCTTTCTGACACTGGTTTAACGGGAATACCAATGCCAAGTCACGGTTAAGTTATTTCTATCATTTTAAAGTTGTAATTTCTTTTCGGATTGTTGTGTTGTTGGTATTAACTTGATTGGTTTTAGGATGAATGATCTTAATATGTTATTTTGATTGCTTTGTTTCGAACCTATTACTAAAACATTAAATGTAATTCGCAATCGTTACTTTTGGTGTTTGTGAGTAGAACCTAATGATTGTTAATCGTTAGGAACAACATAACTTAGGTTAGATGACCCGAACATGTGAATTACTGCCTATATTGATCGTTTTCCAATTCATAATGCTGCTGCCAAATTGAATATAGAGATCGTATCTTAGGTTATTCGATATTTAAGTTTAACTAATGATCATATCTTGATTAAATACAACTTAAGGGAAAATTGAGATTTGTAGAGCGTTCGTTTAGTTTCAGATCAATAATCCAAAAAGAGTTGTAAAAATTTTATAATGATGGAATATGCTTGATCGTGTTTAGGCTGAGATTAATCCTAGAACTAGACCTTACTTATATTCGACACTTTTCTCATTTTTGATTATTTATTTTAAATAGTTTGCTTTTACTTTAATTTCTAAATTGTTTAAAATCCAAAAACCCTCATATACTTTCCTTGCATCAATTAATTTCGTTACAGAAATTAACCAAACATTTCCTGTGGATTTGACCCCGACACACCATAACCACAAATTTTAGTGTGCAAAGTCAGGTAAATTTTGCAATGCACTCGACACGTACTGTCAGTAGCCCTCCCATAAAAGGTCCAAAAAATCCCTCAAAACTCTTCTTTTTTTAGTGTTTGCGCATCTACTCGATGGAGGCCACGACCATGGCACTGCAGGCCACAATAGTGGGCCATATTTGACTCTTCTATCATGATCGTGTCAAATGGACCACAATCGTGGGCCATGTTTTGGGCATCTGTTGTGATTGTGACAATTGGGCCACGATCGTGGGCTGTTTCTAATGCTTTTGGGCTACAATCGTGGGGCGTTGTTTCAGCCCAAATGTCTTCGAAACTTCTCTTTTCTTCGATGTTGGCCTTGAAACATTAACAAACATATCAAGGTACCTCAAAGACATTATAATTAAGCTCAAATGCTTGTACTAACCCATAAAAACACTTAAACACAAATAATTCACAAACTAACACAATTCTATCGAAAACACATACTAAAAAACTAAATAAATAGATAAACACATATCAAACTATACCCTAAAACATAATACATTTCACACTTATTAACATCTTCACACTTAAATGTTTTCTTGTCCTCAAGCAAACAAAACAAAAAACACACAAAAATTCACACAACACACAATGCAGTAATGAGATAATGGACTTCATGAAATAAATTTAACTTAAAGCACAATCATTTAAGTCATTTCAAATCATTAATATGCAAAATCCCTGTCTTGGGGCTTTGAACTAAATATACATATTAATCCAGACTCAAGTGTTAAATTATTTTCCCTTCTCAATTACACACACTCATAAATAATTATTTGGTTGTTCATCCTTGTAACTAGTCCTAAGTATGTTTTCATGAAAAGTCAAACATTATAAGTTCAGTAGGTTTTATTCGAAAACATATTTTTATTTTTATTAAATTTTTATGAACATCGACTTAGTCTTTTTACGCAGAGGAAAACTTTGGTAATGAATGTTGATCTGGTTACTCAACTAAATCATGTTTTTTTATTAAGCTAATTTGTTATAATGTCATTTTAGTCTTTTTATGCGAAGGCACACACTTGTGATGCGTGTCGATTCAATTACTCAGTTATATCACCTTCTTAAATATCTACTAGCTCTATTCATAACCCGAAGGCTAGCAAAATAGTTATTTATTTTTAAAAATAACAACTCTTTTTATATCTTTTATTGCCTATCGTGTTGCTTTAGCTACTCGTTTTCATGAAAAAATACTAGCGAAGCTACTTAACTCAAATTATGAATGAATGTGACAATTTAGAAGGCTACACTTAAATACTAAATTCTAATTAAGCTATATACTTAATCAAAGAACCCCAGTTTACTAATTCTATAGGCTAATAATTCTCTACAACCTAATAGACCATGTTCAAAATTAAATCAATTTAAATTCATCTAATCCATTGACACATTCACACGATTTACAGAATGCAACCTAACAACTATAATATGCAAAATTCACATTCAAATAAAACACATGACCCTCCCCACACTTGAACAACACATTGTCATCAATGTGAGAAAGTGATAACAAATAAACATAAAGACAAAAGAAATATAAATTAAATTAAAACAAAAAACAAAAACAAAAATAAAAATAAAAATGAGACTAAATTTAAAAAAGGGTTAGAACAAAGCCTCATGGTGATGGAGGTGAGGATGGTGTTGGTGTTAGGTTCCAATCATGCATCTCATATATAATATATATCAAATATATGTAGCAGAAATAAAAAAGAACCTCAAAAACTAGATCTACTCATGCATATAGATATAGAAAAACAGAAACATGAAATGTAAGATGTTTGCATACTTTTTTGACGATCTCCTTCGTTTTTTAATCTTCTCCACGTTGGGTTGTCATAAACCACAACGATCAATGCAGACCATCTCTAATGAAGGTCCACATGAAGATAGAAGGATGAAACCTCACTAAGAGATGGCTAGAAATCTTTCTTTGTGCTAGCAAATACAAGAACTCTTGAGAGAGTTAGAGAGAGAAAATGTGTGTAAGAAAAAGAGCCTTTCTTTTTCTCTTCTTGTGTCTTACACAAGATACACGAAAATCATCTCAATTTTTTGCACCATTTAGCGTTCCATAACCCCCATCACTAATGGAAAGTTATGGGAAGTTAATGGTCATGAGTAGCATACATTAACAGAAGTAATAGGAAGTTAATGACCATGAATTACATGCATTAATATAAGTTATGTGAAGTTAATGACCATGAATGACATGCATTAATGGAAGCCAACAACACTTATTTCTAATCCATTCCATGCAATTTTTTCTACGATAATCACATCACAATACAATCCTAAAATAGTCTCTTATATATTGAATCACCATTTAAGACCATTTTACTTATCCTTAGGAACTCCTGTGTGTGACCCATTAGTTTCCAAGTTATATTGGCCACTTGAATTAACATTTAATTCAAGTAAGTCAATAGCGATATCTAGCAACATGTCATGACCTCCAATTGATCAAAAAGTTAGTGGTTTGACTACGAACCCTTCCATACGTAATGTTGTCATGCGATTCGTCCGTTCGCCATGTAGCACCCCCTTATAATAAGGTATACACCGGGATACCCGAAGGTCATTCCGATACACATCCTACGATAAGGGTGAGCTACGATCGATCACTACATTCCCTTCATATGGCATGGCAACATAATTCACCTATAAAGCATCATAAGAAGATCACAATATTTTAAAACCGACTTTTTCCTCATTGCATTTCGCAAAATCGAAGTCTACATTGTCTTTCATCATTATC
>JAOSBK010000005.1:18995734-19008009 GCA_027568895.1 Erythroxylum shatona | reverse complement strand
TTACAATACATATATGAAACCACTCATTTAATTTCACTTAATATTTCTCAATGTCACTCAAAGATCGGGGTCCAACATAATATCAACATAAAAATAATAAATAAAATAAGATAAATAATTCATGCTCTTGAATCTTGAAACCTCCAAAAGGGTAGTTTCCTAGAACCAGGGGACATAATCCAATGCTCACACGTTTTGTCTGGGTGGAAGTTGAGGTGGGGCCTTAAGAAATCTTTACTCTATCTTTAAAGAAAGATGAACTCTTGATCAAGACTAGTGAAGAACATCTTCTAAGTAATTTTTTAATGTTTCATAAAACTCTAACTTTTAATGAGCTATATAACCCCCCAATATGGGTATATGTAGTGAAGCTAATTGTGTCCTCTACAAATTTTTTTAAAAAATAATAATTCCAATGCTATTACATATATGGTACCGTGTGATGTATTATAGTGTTCTACATGGATTACATGAGACATGCATGGTAGATTATAGAAGTAGAAATAACCACATCTTAACACAATCCTCGACATGGGTTTGTATATGGTATCATATTATATAGCAATTCTTAAAATCTTCTAAAGTTACTTTAATATAATCTAATTATCATCTCTTATTTTCTATGTATGGTAGCAATAAGACATGAAATAACAAAAAAAATAAATTAAGTATCAAATCATTCAAAATAATCTAATAGAGTAGTAATATACTATAAAAATAATATTAAAAATAATGTGTGCTTAGCATACATCAATATTACCTAAGCTAAGCATCCAAAAGTTATCTTAATTATCAAGATATCCTCTCTACTTCTTCCCTAACTATTACTCATCTAGGACATATAATTGGGAAAAATCCTTACTCTTATTGCAAGCTCTTTATATTCCATCCAAAAGGTAACATGAATAGTAAATTGGAAGAACATATGAGCAATTAATTTAGTTCCTAATCTACATTGGGAAAATAATTAGTATTGTTTTGAGATCTATTAAGCCTATCAAGAATTGAAAAGTTCTCTTTGATAGTAAGCCATAAAAAGAAAGAAACCTTTAAAAGAGACTTATTTAAACCACACTATATTAAACTAAGGCACCCTATGTGAGTTTAGCCTAAGAAGTAGTTTGCAATACTTATTGAAGAATATGCAAAAAGAATGATTCATTAAGAGAATTTTGACATTTATACATAAATTTGGAGAGAAACATTAAGTAAGTTCCAAAATAGTTGATAAAGATGAAGAGTTAAATTGTTGAATGTTGATATTAAGGACTTCTTTAATAGTGGCTTACTTATGTATAATATTCATAATTTTCAATAAGCCATTATTTATATTTAAGGATCCCATATAAATTTAATTATCAAACCAAAAACTGATAATAGCTCCATCACTTAGCTCGCTTTTAAATTAAAGTCTCATATGTTCTCTCAGTTTTAAGATATGAGACATTGTCCATGATGTATTAGACACTTCAGAAGTTTTTTCCCTTCATAAACTATATATAAACCCAATTAATCCATAGAGCCTCTTTATCTTTTAGTAATATCCATGTTCTCTTAATCATGAGAGCCTCGTTAGTGAGTTTTATTGGAAAAATTCCCAAGGTACCTTCTTCTTTTAGAGTATATACATCACTATATTTAACCTTGGTAACTGAATTCATTGCTTCTTAACTAGAATAAATAAAGGATCTAAGTATCCTTCATGTTGATTTGATTAATCTTTTAAGAAGGTAATTATATGATGTCTAGTATATATGTAGGGAATTGATTATATAGTTGATAATTAAAACTCTTCTTACATAAGAGAGACTTTTATTAAACCTGCAACTTATTCTTCTTTGAATATTTTCAATCAACAAGATGAATTCTCTACATTTTGGCCTTTTATAGGAGGTTGGAATTTTGAATAGGTGAAAGGGATTTCCTTGATTTTGAAATCTATCAAATGAGATATCTATATATCAAAAGGTGTTACTCCAAATGATAAGATAATATAGCCATTTTCTTTGTTCATAGAGAGGCTTAAAAATTCTTTAAAAGTTCTTATAAAGGTCATTAATGTTACGATGGAGTTAAGATTAGGTTATAATAAGAGGAGCAGATCATCTACAAAAGATTAAAAATGAATCTTCAATAGCTTACATTTGTTATATTACCAAAAACCCTTCCTCTACCAATTGTTTTTCAAATTGGTTTGTTAAGAACCTTAATGCAAAGAGTGAATAAGTACTGGGAAATTGGATTCCCTTACCTTAATCCTTTAACTCCTTTAATGATTGCTTTAGGTTCATCATTGGCCAAGATGCAATAAGATATGAAACTTATACATTGATCAATCGAATTTATTAATTGAATAAGGAAACTAAGTTCCATCAGAGTGTGTATGATAAATTGCCCATTGATGGATTCGAAAGCTTTCTAGAAGTCTACTTTTATGGCACAACTCTTGAAAGAATTCCTCCCGTTATAATTCCTGAAGAGTTTTTGAGCAAGTAAAATGTTATCACCACTTTTTATTCGACTTATAAAAGCTCCTTAAGAGTGGTGAATGGTAGAACTCAATAAAATTTTGAGTCTGAAAGCTAAACATTTAGTCATAATCTTCTAAATAGTGTTAAGACAGAAGATTTAGCCTGATTTGTTTAAAGATATAAGGTTAGGAGATTTATGGATGAGACTAATGAATGTCTTATTAAGCTCCTAAATCATTTCAACTTTATTGAAGAACTTAACAATTGCTTTAGGTAAAATTTCCTTAGTGAACCTCAAAGAATTTTGAAAGAAAAACATTTAAATCCTCTGCACCAAAAGCTTTATCAACATTTAGTTCAAAGAGGGCTTTCCCTATGCTTGTCTCATCAAAAAGTGAGAGCAATTTATGTGCATTAGAGTCAAAAATACCTTTATAGATGATAGATTAATGAAGAATAATAATTCTAGTTCCCAAGGAATAGGAGAAGTAGTCAAAGAGTACTCTTAGTAAGTTTTCTTGAGAATGAACCATACAAACCCGTTGCTTACTCTTTCTCCTTAAACGATGTATCATCTTCTCAATTGTTGGATTATATTACAAGTCATCTATCTGATAAGAACGAGTCACACAAAACAAGATATTAGCAGTAACCTATAAAATAATGAAAGAAAGTAAAAACTAAACTAGTTCTCCTGTAACTATGCCAAAATTTTGATTAGGTTATTAAAGCCCTGAAAAATAATTCCAATTTGTAGGATCTGATTGAATCCTAAGAGAACTAACAACTAGCTCCTTAATTTCAATTGTCTAAACAAAGTAGGGGTTTAAGTAACGATTTAAAATTAACAAATAATTAAAATAATCAACTAAAAATAAAAATAAAAAGTGCGAAATTCAATTTTAATTAACTATGATTTAAGGGAAAGATCTCACCTAATTGTAACATTGATCATTAATCTATAAAAAATAATTTTTATAATTTAAGCAATAATTTTGAAACCTATTAGGATAACCATAATAAATTTTAAATTTTGTTAAATTAATTGATTCAAACTCAGCAGTTAAACCAAAACTTACAATTAATTGATTGGGTATGATAACATTCCATATCAATTAAATGATAGCAATAAACTTAGTGAGATAGACTAAATCCTAAATTAAATAATTTAGATAAGCTACAACTATTCAAGTTAGTTTCCATGTTTCTCATAAGTTAAATAAATTCATAAATAACTTATTTGCTACTTATACTAATCATTTATGATAATTATGGATCACTAAATTCATGAATAGTTATAAAATAATTAACATCAAATTAATTTGTCAGATTAATCAATATTGATTACTCATGAATAAAAGAACACAAAACAAGAAATACTTGAATTAAAATAAAAATCTAGGTTTAGAGCAAAACCTCACAAAGTTATAATTAGAGTTTTAAATGACCTTAAATCAGAATATCTGGAATTAGCCACTCATGAATTTAGTTCCAAAACGAAAAAAACATGAAAAATGAAAGATGAAGAAAACATAAAGAAAACAAAAGAGAATGATAGAGAAGGTGTGTGTCACATTTTCCTCTCCTTTTCCTACTCAAAAACTAGCTTCCCTTTATCTTATTGAGATTCCTTTACAAATAAATCCAAATCTCCACATAATAGGGATGCGAATAAGTTTCCTAATAGAATTGAAACTCTTAGGGTGAATCGGACATTAAGCATAATCTCATCTTGTGCACAACAATAATTTTTCCATTTTCTCTAATTTTTTATTTTGACTAGTTTTGATCTAGTTTGATTCAATCTCTATTTGTCATCTCCTAAAAAATTAAATATTTATTTTACTATTTAAGCACCAAAATTAATAAAAAAAATAGATAGGTCCAATTAACATAACCAAATAACATGCTATAAATGTCATTAAATGTTAACAATAGATTTAGCGACATATAGTTGAGTAAGTTCCCATGAGATATCTTCTAAGCACTTATTAAGTAGAGTCTTATCAACATTAATAATTGGATCTCTATACTGTTTAATGTTTAACAACTTATAATAGTAATCAGTAGTTAATACTGTACCAGTTAGAACTCATATTTTACTTTGTTCAGATAAATATGGTCTTCTCTAGTATAAGACATTTACAACATCTTAAAAGTTGCCATCATCTACAAATCTCATACTGATCTAGTCTGATAAATTATGTTGGTTGTCAACAAATTTTACAAATTCTAGCATAATTGACCCCTTTTATATTTGTTATAGCTTCATCTATAGATATTGGTTTGCAATGTAACTTATCAAGTAGCTTGACCCCTTAGTGGTCTAATAGTCTAAAGGGATGTTATGGAGATTTATCCATATTGGAATAGCTTTTTCTACAACCTTTCAAGAATAATATCATATCTCCAATTTCAAAAAGAGATGTTTTCCATTAATATGTCATGGCCCATTAGAGTTGATAAGTTGAGCATTTGCTTTATAGTTAAACTTTAAGAAGAAAAAGTTCTCATCATTAACCATTCCTCTTTCAATCCCAATTTTTTATAGTAATGAAAATATTAGTAATTCATTAAAGGGTAAGTTAGATGTTTGTCTAAGGAAAAAAATTCAGCAAGTGTGTTTTCCCATCTTAAACACCTTCATTAAGAACCTCAAGAGGAGAAGTTACTATAGAGCTACCTTTTGACCGAGAAGAGGGAAAAAGTGCAAGTTTAGAGAGGAGAGAAATCTCTTAATATTTGCCCTTAGGAAAGCTTAGTAGAGGCCAACTGAGAGGATGAGAAGTTCTAGGTGCTTTAAGAAAAAAGTTAGTGAGGCTATTATTATCAAGAGCATGAGGGAAAGATGAGTTAGCAAGGCCTATGTTTGTGGAGAGAAGAGGTGGAGGTTTAGAGAGGAAAGAGGTGAGTGGAGGGAAGCAAATGGGATCTAGGATAGTTTGGTTATAAGGTCACAGGGAGTTAAGACATAATACTAGAAAAGCATAGGAACCAATAAAGAGGAATTTAGAATTAAAAAAGGAAAGGAGGGAGACTAAAGCTACATACTAAAGGGTCTAGTAATAAAGAAAGGACTTAATAAAGGGAAAAGGAGAGGCTCACCAAGAAAGGGATTCAATACAACAGATAACAAATTAACATTAAACAATGGGGAAGGGAAGAAAATCACAAGACAAATAGCCTAAGGTACTCCAAAACTTAAAGAGGCAAATAAAAAATACAACTAGGGATAATAGGAAGAAAATTAGTGGGAAGGATGAACCTATCTCATATATCAACAATGCAATTTCTTTCATGTCTACTTTCTATCTATAGAGTTGTTAAATTTTTTATTGTAAATAAAACTTATTTTCTCTGAATAGAAATAGGAAGAATAACAAAGAAGCTTAAGCAAACCAAAGTTGCTTACCATGTAATAATAGTCTTAACTCACATTGATTTTGCATTAATACCAATATTTCCTAAAAGATTTTAATGATTAACTAGAATATAATAAAATTGAAGTACCAAAATAAATACTTAATTATGCAATGATTTGACATAATGTTTTAATAAAATTAAAAATATAAGTAAAACATCGATTGTTAGAATGTGATATCTAAATTTGATCTGTATTCTTAATGGATAATTAATGTAATCCTTGTGTCACTGACAAGGTGAATTGTTATTACTTTTAAAGCCTTAATCGATTTTGTTGTTTATTTTGATTGTTTAAATGTAAGTTTTGAATAAGGTAGAGAGAGTCCGGATTGCATGTTAGGAGTATGCTATGCTGCTTAAGAAGTGAATTTCATGGATGATATCTATGTACAATTTATTAGTTCGTAATAAAAAGGAGATGACGTTTCAAGTTGTAAAGTTCAAAGATTGATCTAAATCTTAACTTATCAGTAGGCGAATAAGCGACGACACAGCAATTATTCCCTTACTATTACCTCGGAGATGATATATGATTTCTTACATTATCTATGGAAATGCTCTAAAATTAAGCATGAGATTTCTTGCACATAAAGAAGAGAAAAAAAATAAGTTTCATTTTAAGGTAGTCTAACTTTTATATAGTTTTTTTTTAAAATCTAGGATTAAAAAGAGCGTCCAACAGAGCTGAGAGAGAGATGACCTGGGCCTTATTTATAATGCAGCAAAAGTTTACATTGAGTGATAAATGTTAGCGACCGAGCAAAAGGACAAATGCTTCGCGGATTATGAGGTGTTTTATTTTCTTGTCTTCAGCAACATATGCTCTTTTGACAAAATTCGAAAAGATTTTCCCACTTAGATTTGCTTTTGATTTGGAATTGAAGTGAGTGGGGCTGCACTTTTGAGGCGTTGAGTGTCCATTTCTTTACACAGCAAAAGTTGGTTAAAACCAATACCGCATGGAGCTTGACCCGAGGTTGATAACCATGGACATAAAAGTAAAACATCATCGTATCAAAATTCTTTATGTGCATATTAAGGGAGATTTTTGTTTATGTACCATAAAACGAAAATTCCTCATCTATCATTCTCTGATATTTAAGAAATTAAATTAAGCTCATGTTCAACCCAAACTTAAATTTTAGAAAGGCAAAAGCAAAATTTAGGAATCTTATCTTCACCTCATCGATGGTTATAGTAATGGGATAACTTATTTTATTTTGATAAATGTTTTGCAAGAAGCCCTTGATGATTAAAAAAAGATATGCATTGAATCTTGTTTTACTGCGCTTAAATTACAATTGACTGCTTAAAGATTGGAGTTATCCATTACTGTGTTAGAGAGTTTAGTAAATACGATATGTGAAGCAATTAAGTTAAACTCTCATAATACATGATTAGCTATTTTCAAAAAAGCCGAGAATAAAACAGCAATGAAAGCACCACAATTTAAATTGTTGATGGTAGGGTCAAAACCATCATAATAAACTACTTGTACTTGGATAATTACAAAAGATAATCAAACTCATATTATTCATTAGAATCTCGAAGCTTTACTTTGTTCTATAAATAAGGAAGGAAGCGAGTATGGAGGAATGATAAAGTATACGAAATTAACCAAAATGAGTTAAAGATACATGGGATAGATAGAGAGATGAAGCTTTCTCCTCCTTCTCCCTTCCTTTTCTTTCGCTGTACTATCTTTCCTAACTTCCTTGACCTTTATATTGTTCCTTCTCTATTTCATCTTAGTTGTGCTAGTTATATATGGAACCCTAGCTATTTAAGTGTATCTTTCGAATTTCAACTCTTCCTACATCTCGACTTAACCTTCTGGGTTAACTATCATTCAAAATTGATCTCTCTTGAGTCGTATTCTTACCTTGCATGGCTTTGTGTGAGCAGTTTGTAGATATTAGGCAGAGGATGAAGCTTAAGTTTTCACCTTTCTACATGGATAAGGCAACATCAACTAGGCGTAGAGTGGCTATACTCGCATCTATGTGGAGAATACTTAAAAACTAAGCTCCTCGATGAGGTCTCACTCCTCAATGACGTCCCTCTCCCTATGCTGGGAGAAAATGATGAACTAATCAAAGATACAATCAGGGTCTCCTACGTATGGAAGCTCTCCTTCACCCAGTAGGGAAAGGTTTGGCATCTAATATGAAGGTTTCTAGGGTTGATCACGAGGAATTAATAGAGCTCCTAAAAGAACAAGAGACTTGAACAATATTGAATGAGTTGGATAAGGAAGCTTAAAATAATAGAACCTCATTATCCTAAGAGAAAATGTTACAGATACAATCATAGTAGATCGATGGAAGTTTGCTGGTAGACAAAGATGGTGGCTCCATAGTTAAAGGGCTTCTATAAAGAAGATTTAGATACCGAAGACAAAAAAAATCAAATTTTGAGAGTATTCAAACATCGACTCTAGTGGTTTTACAAGAAGATTTCACCATTGTGGACAAATATAACTCAGGCTTAAAATCCAAGAAATAATTAAAATAATTTCTTAACATGGTCATTTTTCCATAAAATGTAAGGGGTTAAATGATTTAAGGAAGAAACTACTAGTGGTTGATTATATCAAAAGCTTAAAACTATTGATGATTGGGCTTTAGAAACCATTATGAGGTCACATACTTGTTCTAAAATTGGATTCCTAGCAAAGAATTGGATCATTTTTACAAACCATTCTAATCATCATCTGAGGAATATAATAGTGGCTTACAACCCTAATTTGGTAAGCATATTTCACATATATCTTCATTCAAAGAATCAATATGAAGTGGACATAATAGACCTAGAAACAAATTGGATTGGCTTCATACATGCTTCCAACTTTACTTTTATAACAAATTGGATTGGCTTCATACATGTTATGGAAGGAGCTATTGGATATAAAAAGCAAGGTATCAAGACCATGATTACTTCTAGAAGATTTCAATTACGCTCTTTATGGTTATGAATTTAAGGGTACTCTATATAACACAACCCTATGTAAGTATCTGCTCTCCTATACTTCAAGCTAGAGGTCACTAACATCAAATACCATTTTACATGGAGTAATAGGTAATTGAATTCTTGGACCATTTGAAGGAAGTTAGATGGAGTTTTAGGGAATGGGGACTAACTAATAAAACACCACAATTGTTCATAAAATTTAGTGAGTCCTTATTCTTTGAACATAATCCTATTGAACGTCATAGGTTGCAATTTCTTAGGGTTAGAAAAACTGCTTTCAAATTCTTCAACTACCTTACAAGTAAAGAGAGGTTTAAGGAAGCTATACTTCAAAGTTTGGAGAATGGACTGCAAAGGTACACATCCTTCAAATTTCATAAGAAATTACAGATTATATGTAAGGGTCTCAAAAAGCTTAAACAAATGTTCAAAATTGGTACCAAAGAATCTATTTCAAAGACAAGGAGATGCTTTAGCTTGCTTAGATAGAACTCTATAATGATCCTAGTGACTTAAAAAGGAAACAGATGAAGAAATCAGTTTTGAAGAAGTATATTGAAATCTTACATTATTATAACTCCATTATAGCTCAAAAACCCAAAAGTTGGTGACTCAAACACAAAGTTTTTTTATAGATCCTTACTTACTCGAAGAAATAAAAACAACATTAATGCAATCAAAACTAATGATGGTGTAGAATTATCTAGATAGGATGATTTACTAGTCCATGTCAAGGAATACTTTAAGAACATCTTTAGTATCAATCCATATAAAGCCCTGAGACTTAAACAATTCAATGGTCTTTTCTATCACAAAGCATAGAGATCCATTAAAAATGATATAGGTGATGCATTGAAAAAGTTCTTTACTAGTTTAAAGTTATTAAGGGTCTGAAATAAAAACACTATTATTTAGTACATAAAACAAGTTCCCATTTGTCTATAAAAGACTAAAGGCCTACTGTATGTTGTAAACTATTTTAAAAAATTATTTCCAAAATCCTGAAAAATAGGTTAAAATAAGTTATGTATGTTATCAATGATCACTCATAAGGTTCCTTCATCTAAAGAAGGTGTATTAGAGATAACACATATTGCTTACTCAGGAACTATTAAATAATTACCATATGAAGGGTAAAAAAAGAATTACATGCTAACAGTGAACTTCCAAAAAGCGTTTGACATAGTACACTAGGGTTACATTTTATAAGCTCTAAAAGCTACAGGGTTCGCAAATGTATTTATCAAATAGATTCACTAGTGTATATCTACATAAACCTATAATGTCATTTTTAATAGAGAAGCCTTAGAAATGTTTTAAGGAATAAGGGGTATTCATCAAGGGGTCACCTTGTCCCCTTGCCTTTTCACAATTTACATTAAGGGGTTTTTAAGAATATTAACTAGAAACATTAGAAGGGGACGTGGTTTCAAATTCTATAAAAATGTTCCTCACAACAAACCACTTACCTTACCATCACAAATGACACCCTTCTTTTAATAGAGCTTGTCAAGCATCAATCCAATGCATGATGCAATCCTTAGAAGAGTTCAGCTCACTGTCTAGACTAAAAATAAATAGGGAGAAAATCTTCCTCATCATCTCAAAAGATTGTGAAAATGAGCTATAGGAATGGGAGTTACTTATAGGTATGAATTCTAACATTCTACCTTTTGTATATCTTGATATACCAATTTCATTGAAGAAGATTACTTACCAAGACCTACTAGGAACTCCTTGATAAAATAAAAAAGAGAGTAGGTTCCTAGTCTTCTAGATGCCTTAAATTCACAGGTAGACTTCACCTGGTTAACTCAATGGTAACTAACCTCTTGACCGATTGGACCTTTCATTTGTTGTTTTTTTAGTGGTTCTAGATATAGAAAAATTGATCAAAAACTATTCGTGGACTAGGAATCTAAATTTAAAACCTTAAGTTAAGGTCAGCTAGGGGGAAAGCTTACTTGCTAAAGAATGAATGAGGGCTTGGAATTTTATCCCTTTAGCTAGTTAACAAAGCATTTTTGGAAGAGAGGATTTGGAGAATATCACATGAGAAGAATTCTTTATGGGTAAAGTGGGTTTATAGCTTTTATCTGTAGAGTAGAAGCATCTCAACGATCAAAGCAAAATTTTATTCTTCATAGATAATGGTCCAAATTCCAAAGAAGAGGAGCTTCATTCAATAATTCTTCCAATCCAATTTCAATTTGACCTCCTATGGATTAAATTTGAATTGGTAATGGCTCAGATGCATCTTTATCGAATGATAATTAGAGTTTTTAGGGCCATTATATCTACACACCAGCTAGAATTCCTTAAGGATATTTTACTTAGCTCAAGCAATAATGTGCGGTCTGATTATCGATGGTAGTTGTAACTACTATAACAAATTCTTAACCATATTACATAACTAAACTCCCCCATATACACCAAAACTTTCAAAGACGGGCTTAATTTAATGGTTGAAGCACTACACTAGGGTATTCATAACAAAATCATATAAAGAGTCCATAAGGTTTGTAGCACTTAAAGTACCTTGTTACTACCCATTATGGAATAATATACGATCTCTTTGTAACATCCTAGATCACTCGCTTAGAGATATTGTCCGTTTTGGGTCTTGACCCAGCCAAACCTTCACGGTTTTACTTTTTCCGAGAGCTTCCCAAGAGGTCACCCATCTTGGAACTACTCTCACCCAATCACATTTAACCTTGAAGTTTCGATAGGATTCGGTACATTAGGCTATAAAAAACGCATCTGTAAGGGAGAGGTATTCATACCCTTCTAAGGCGTACTTCATTCCCCTCTCCAACTGATGTGGGAGATCTCATACTGTTGGAACCCGATCTCGAGACAGGACCCCAACTGGAATAACGAAAAACGAATACGAAAAACGAAGTGTCAGAAAGCAAAAACAAAAGCAAAAGCGAAATCAAATCGGAAAGCGAAAGAAACTGAAGCAGAAACATAAGGCGGAACTCGAAAGAACAGATCAAAATCAAAGGCGAAATACGAATCAAATCAGAAACATAATACGAAAGAATCAAAAGCGAAACGAACATGAATCGAATTATCGAATTGGCTCAGAAACAAAACAACCAAATGATGCAATCGAACTGAAACACAAATGCCGACATCCGATAACATACACCTTAGAAAACCGTCACGTTGGAAACCTTAGACATTACCAATCTAATCCGGTATATTTTTTTTTTCTTTCTTTCTCATCTTATTCAAACAAAACAATATAATTTCCCCTTTGGAAATTCTTCCTCATGTAAATCTCAATTATTAATCATTTTCTTATACATTCATCTAAATCCCAAAACTATCTTTTCCATACAACCAATTTTATCAAAAATTGGGCAGCATAACGGCTGCATTCTAACTAACCCAAAACCTGCA
>JAOSBK010000005.1:18966457-18995634 GCA_027568895.1 Erythroxylum shatona | reverse complement strand
AAATATCTATAACACAAGTCATATACAAAAACTCTCATTTAATTTCATTTTCATATTTCTAATTTCCACTAAAAGTTCGGGGCCTAACACATACTCTTCACCCCCTTAGGGCCCAATCCTCTTTTGGGGTCCAGCCTAGCTAGCACAACGGTTTGGGTATCGGCTCTGATACCACCTGTAATAGCTCAGATCACCTGCTTATAGATATTGTCCGTTTTGGGCCTTGGCCCAGCTAAGCCCTCACGGTTTTGCTTTTCCCAAGGCCTTCCCTAAAGGTCTCCCATCCTAGAACTACTCTCGTCTAAGCACGTTTAACCTCGGAGTTCTGATGGGATCCGGTGCATTAGGCCATGAAAAATGCATCTGTAAGGGAGGCCTAGCCACCTGCCGATCCAACCGGCTCGAGTACTAGCTCTGATACTACTTCTGTAATAGCCCAGATCACTCACTTACAGATATTGTCAGCTTTGGGTCTTGGCCCAGCCAAGCCCTCACGGTTTTGCTTTTCCCAAGGCTTTCCCAGGAGGTCACTCATCCTGAAACTACTCTCGCCCAAGCACATTTAACCTCAGAGTTTCGATGGGATCCGGTACATTAGGCTATGGAAAACACGTCTGTAAGGGAAAGGTATCCGTACCCTTATAAGGCATACTTCGTTCCCTTCTCTAACCGATGTGGGATCTCACACTCTTAATCTCCTTTTTCTTATAGTTTATACTCTGAAGAAGGATCTCAACTTACGTCAAAATTAGGAGCACAAACCTAGCTTAAACATTAAATTGAGTTGGGCGGATAGAAAAAGATTGCAGTCGGTGTGATAATGATCGAGTGACATTGCTTCTTTGACCTGAACCAAGGAGTCCCTTAGATATAATGCAAAATGGATCTTGTTCTATCCTTGATAAGAGTTTATGTACTCCTATGTTTGATTAATATAAAATTTTAATTTCCAAAAAACAAACAAAATGATTAGGTCAAATAAATAGCTTCCAAAAAGTTATACTTCAGTCATGGGGTATGGAAGTGCATGTATAACCTATTGTTTAATTTTTTATAGAAGGAAAAATGATAAAAGGAGGATCCTTTACGTTTCCACTCTTTTTTTTAATTGAGAACTACTCATTACTACCTACCCCACTAGATAAGACTACTACAATAAAGTTATAGTTATATGATTAATTTTGCTGTTAGATAAATTAAAAGCGCATTCATTATCCTTATTATAAAATCCTAGTTCTTTAACTTGTTTTTCTTAGGTAATTAAAGGTTTAATCGCTTGTTACATTTAACATTGCATTCTTTCTTTTATCTTAAACCAAACAAAAAGACAATAAATTTAAGCATTAAAATGTTTGATGCAAACAAAATTTCCCATTAAAACTTCTTTCCTAATGGTTATTCCATTTTAGGAAATTTTTATTGAATTACAAAAGAAAAAACTTATAAACCATGTGTTTGAAAATAATTATGCTTTTAGTTCATTAGAAATTATAAATGGACATTACTAAAAGTTAAATATTCAATGATAGTATTAACAGTTCATTGTTAATATGATAAGAGGCCAAACTAGTTATATACCAAATTTTTTGTTTGGTATATAAGGTAGAAGATGCATATATCTTAGCTTTATTGTTTATTTTTTGGTCCTTCCTCTTTACTTTTATCCTCATTTTTGTTATGTAGTCACATTTATTACATTTTTAGTATTCCCTAATGGTTCCATTCCTCCTTTTTCCTTTAACTTAATACAAATTGCTAGGCCAAATCATCTTTTTTGGGACTAAATCTCTTCATGACACCGATGCCTACATCTAGATGCTTACATTTAGATTTCAAAGTTTTCGATCCTTAAAATAGAATTTTTAAACTAATTTTGTAGTTAATTTGAATTTTATTTCTTGATATTTTAATATGTTAATTACAACTTAACATTAATCCTTATTATTGACTACTGTAAACTAATTTGACATAACATATCAAATGTTAACGTATCTATAAGTCTAATTATAACATATATTTAAGGGATTTGATTAGCATCTATTCAAAAATTCAATTAGTATGATTAAGAGATATTCTCCTTTAATTATATAGCTAAAAACATATATACATAGCCATCATTTATAATAATTGAAATGCACAAAAATATACATAATTCTTTCTTTAATGCTATCTTTCTTTATAGTATTAGAGCCTTTTATACATAATTAATTGGAGATACTCCAACTATCTAATAGTTATTTGGTATATACCAAGCTCTTATACTTTTTAAGAAGATCATGAATAAATCATGTAATAAATCTCCTTTGCCCGAGCTACTAGTAATCACTATCTAAATTATGTATTCTATTGCCTAATGAAGAAGATGATATAAATAATGGCGTTTTGACTCTACCGTATTAGTCTCCATATCAAACTATCATGTTAGTAGACATGTCAAAACTAAGGTCCTACTTTGTGCCATATTAGCTACCATTTTATCATTTTTATCAATGCCATATTAGCATCTATGTCATCAATTAGGTCCTACTGTCTACCACATCATTGTTAATTCATCTTGGTCAATTTAGTTTTGAACTATTGACTAACAAGCTTGATTGACCAGTTTAACTACTTTATTATTGTTTTTCTCTTTACTTAAATTGGTTTATAATATTTTTAGGTGATTTAAATTCATTTTTTGGATAACACCGCCTAAATTCCCTACAAATAAATTTCTATGATTTCTTATTTTTTTAAGTCTCGTTGTTAAGAAACTTATTCTTTTATGTACTATAAATACTTCTAAAATTATTCAATATATTCCTCAACTAACAATGTCATCTTTGACAGACCCAAACATGACTTGTGAGATCAAGAAATATATAACAACTTCAAATTTGAAATTCTAAGGGATCAAATAGGAAATGATACTATAAATCATAGATTTGTAATAAAATATATGATTAAACAACAATTATCAAATATGAAAAAGAGTCAGAAGAAATGGTTCGATCCTTTTCTCCCTAAGGAACGATCTACTCATATTTGAGTATGATGAATCACTTTATGCTGACCTCTTTCTCATAAACTATTTAGTCTCATATGAGAATGGAAAATTGGAGCATTTTTCTGCATTGGTGGATGAAGAATTACGAACATAAGAATTTTTGTTTGATCATTTATAAGGACTACTGCAATGGGATTCTTTTAAACAATAAGTCAAAATCAGGCAGTCAAAAAAGCCCTTACCTTTCCTATCAGCAAGCCTCATCCTATTGACTTTCAGGCCTTTAATTAAAAAGGTGTAGATTAGGTAGGTGTTCAGTGAGTGAAAGGAAGATCCATTAAAGGCAAAGTTTCTTAAATGTAGACTTCCTTGGCATATTATTTAGGGAAATACCCAAACCTAATCAAAGGACATATGAAGTAGAAACTATATTCATAGAAGATTTAATAACTTAGGATGATATGAATCATCAAATCTTAACTTAGTTTCATAATAACTATGTCAAAGTAATCAATCTCGATATTAGACAATTTGATAATACTATAGAGATACAAAACTTTCTAAAAATCATTATTCTATATCTGATGACATTAATCAATTTTAGCTTTATAAATGAATTCATTATAAGAAATAGCATCCTGACTAACTGTCCATAGTTATATATTTAGATTACAAGTTCTTTAAGACATGTTGAAACTTGGAGATTTTGCATGGCCTAATGCTTAAACTACCACAATTTATATTGATCTCTATAATTGATAACATATTTAGTATCTGTTGATGACTTTTAGAGATTAGTTTGTGTCCATCTATAACTCTCTTTCTCTTATAAACTTTGACACCATGATTAAAGAATTAATCATATAAGAGACCTAGCTTTATACTATTTAAATGGAAAAATCAGCTCCATCAATTAATGTAATTTTTCTACTTAGACTTTATCTTATCATACTTCTACTAATAAGTCTCACAAGGTATTTCACAATTATTGCAAAAAAAGGGCCAATACATCTTTGAATATAGAAAATGACCCTAATAAAATTTTAGACAGGGTAACTCTTCTAAGTCCTCTCAACCTATTACTAATATTGTTACTACCAAAAAGGGTTTAATAGAGAGTACATCTCCTAAATTCTCCTTGAAAGATCTTTATGCCCTTCCTTAATAACTTCAAACATATTCTAATATTGTTTTCTCTGTTATTTTATTTATTACATCAGGTAATCTCTCATCATGTTACTTTGACTCTGTTTTCAAAACTACATGACCTTTAACTCCTCCATATATGATTCCTTACAAATTCTTATGTTTCATATGTGTCCACGAATAAATCTAAAATGCAAGTTCAATGTATAACCATTATTAAAAACACCTAAGTTGTATTTATCTAATTCTTTTCTTATTCTTAAATTTTCCTTAAATCTCATCTCTATTGAAAAATTATATTAATTTTGTATTATCATGCTTTTTTAAGACGTGCTTGTACTATGTAAGATCCATAAACAAGCAAGTTTTTTATGACATAGTGTAAGTTTGGATGACTGTTTGCATCCACTGTTGTTCACCTTCCATCCAAACTTGTTGTTGGTGTTATTACATATAAAAATCTGGCACTCTCTTTTTATTTATATTTTAAATCTTAGACTTAGATCTATAATTTATAATAGTTCTTCAGTTTAGGTCAAGTTTGTAAATTTTGAATACATTTCATATCAACTTTCTAAAAGTCATATTTTAACTTTTCTTAATAGTGATTTTGCTTCTTTGATACTTTTTGATTTAATTTTGTTACTAATGGAATCTATAGGTGATTTGTAATATTATGTAATCTTTTTTAATTATTTCTCTAGATATATATGGACTTATCTTCTATTATAGGTATGAATTATTTTTTGTTTATTCTTATTTTTGAAAAATGATTTAGAATTAATTTTCTTATAAAATTAAAATTTGTGTATACTACTAACAATAGAATATAAAGATAAATCTTTCATCTGTCTTTTTGATCAATAAGGAACTGTTATCTAAAGATATTGTCCGGGTACCTCTCAATATAAAGGTAGGGTTAAACAAAATCATAAGCATATTCTTGATACTATTTGCGCTCTTTAAATCTCTTTTTATTATCCAAAAAAATTATAAAGAAGTTATTATTAATATTGTCTATACTATTAATCATATTCCTATTCCTATTCCTACTATAGGTAATGTCTCTCATTATGAACACTTGTATAATTATGCTCCTAACTACAAACTTTTAAAGTCTTTAGTAGCTTTTTTTCCCCTCTAACTAAATGAATTTGTCAAAGTAGAACTATGACCATGATTTTATTGAACCTTAAGGTATAGGTTAAAACATAAATTTATAAGTGTTAAGATCCCTTATCTCAAACACTTTGTATCTTTTGGCATATGACCTAAGAATATAGGGTTTTTTAAACTCTTTCAATGTGCCAAGTCAATGAACCTTCTCATCAATTTTTCTCTGATCCCACAATTTCATTTTTCTTAACACTTCTCTTATAGGATTATTCTCTAACAGTTCTAATGGTTCATTATAGTCTAGATCTAATTCTAATATATCTCTACTAGTTGTGGATTTATCAACTCCTTGAAATGATCTTTCTCTGTCTACTCACTTATTAGAGCCTCTTACTTTTTATCTTATTCCTTGTCATACAGATCTTGCAAGTTATCCTTATGTTTGTCTTCGAGATTTTCATATTTAGTTCATTTTTTCTCTCTATATGAACCTCGTAACTATTGCAAGGCAAGTTCTAATCCTCTTTGAAAAAAAGTAATGGTAAAAGAATTATAGAATGTTACTAGTCTAGATACGTAGGACATGGTTAATTAAACTTTAGGCAAGTCTATTGTTAGTTGCAAATGGATTTATGAAATCAAAACCTAAAGTTGACAGCTCAACTAAGTGATACAAAGTCTAACTTATTTCTAATAGTATGATATTGATAATAAGGAAAATTTTGCTCATGTAGATTATTTAACCTCAATCTATAATCTCATTATAGTTGCTGCTAGTAACTGCTGACCATTATTCTATATAGATGTCAGGAATCTCTTCCTCAATAGTGATCCTGTAAATAATATATGTATGTAATATAAACCTAATTATGATAAAAAAGAATTATCATCTTTACACACCCTTGTATAAAATGAAACAAGTTGCTCGATCCTATTTTGCCAAATTTAGCTACACCAAGGCCTTTTGGGTTTTCAATCTAGTCCTTATGATTATGGCTTATTACTTTACAAAATAGTTCAATTTTACATTCTTCTTTTCCTCTATGTCGTTGACATTATAATTACTGGAGATGATACTCAGGATATCTCCACTCTTAAAATATTTTCTAAATAAACATTTTGAGATGAAATATTTGGATAATTTGAGTTATTTTTTAGTTCTTAAAAGTTTTATACGATGATTTTGGTTTTCATTTATCATATGTAAAACATGTCATCAATTTCATCTATGATATTAGTACCACTAATAATATGGCTTCTAGCTTTTTACTTAAACCTAGTTCATCTTTCTCCTATTAATGAGACTTTTGTCAATAATGGCACTATTTACTGTTAATAAGTTAGCAGTCTCATATATCTGTCGTTTACATGTTGCACATGTTGTTTTCATCATCAATCAATTTATATCAACACCTCAAACCACTTACTTCTTTGGTAATCTTTGTATCTTTTGGTACATCAGAGGTATTATTTTTCAAAATTTTCATTTATTCTATTCATTTATATTAGATATCGAGCACACTCTATTATTGATTGGACTAAATATCCAGGTGATCATTGTTATAGTATTAGTAGTTGTTTCTTTTTTGGCATATCTCTGATTTCATGGCAGAGTAAGGAATAAATAGTTACCTCTTACTCTAGTGCAGAATCATAATATTGATCTATTTTCGACACCACCTCTAAGCTCCTATAACTACATTGATTACTTTGAGATATAAGTATTCCCTCTTCTTCTATGTCTCCTCTTTTCTATGATCAATATAGTTTTGTACAACTTGCTCTAAATCATGTCTTCCATAGGAGTACCCAACATATTGATATGATTATTACCTAGTGTAACATCATGTTCTTCAAAGTACTATCTAACTTTTCCTTAATTCATCACAATCTTAAATCATAGGCATTTTCACTAAGTTAAACCTATCTTAGTAATTTCAAGAACTTGTTTCCAAACTTAATATGTGCAATTCTTTACCACCTTGAGTTTAACGAGGGATGTTCATATTTATATAAATGAATCATAATATATATTCAAGGATTTGACTAGAATATATTTAGGAATACAATTAGCATAGATTAAGGATATTCTATTAATTTTATAACCAAAAACAAGTATAAATGGATAACTTCTATAATAGTTGAAATGTATAGAAATACAAAGAATTCCTTCTCGATTTCTTTATTTCTCTACATCATGTATTCTATTTTTTCTACTTTCTCAATTCTGTGACGCCGGTACTTAGAAAAATCTTGGCTATGTCAGATGATGAAAACATAAAAAATAAACAAAACAATTACGATACAAGAATTATGATGTTAAAGTTTGGAAGCATAATATCTTTAAATTTTGAAGCTAATTCTAATTGTCCTAATCCTAATTGCTACAATAAAACGACTAGAATTATTCTAGTTTTTATTCTCCTTGCAATGGCTAATGCTATAGGATAAAGACCTACCATCTATATGCATGTTGTTTTGTGATGAGAGTTCATCGATGGTTATGGGCTACTAAAGAAGATGTTTATTTGGTTAAATTAGTGGAGCTATTATTGAAGAAGGTGACTAATAAGACAAAAATTAAAAAAAGGTCACAACTCCTCTTCATGAGATCATAGTGATGTTTCTTTGTATCCTTGCAAAGATTTCCATGGCTATAAAAAGAAAAGAATCAGAATTGAGCACTTCACTTAATAACTACTAGTAATAACCTCAACAACTTGGTAGTTGATAATGATAGTTTGGAGAAGCTAGGTGATCACCTATGTCATTAAGAATAAGGTGACAACACAAGCAATGTATTCACTAAAGAATGGTCAAATGAAATATTGTTGCAATAGTGGGAAATTAGTAAGGTGAACTATGATATGATGGTTTGATTACTTTTTGCTCTTAATGGTGAAGATGGCAATTTGCGGTTTAGTACTTGTGTGAAGGTGGCAGCAATTGACTTGGTATAGTGGAGTTTCATATGTAGATGATAACCTTTTAAGATTAGTCTACTGCAAAATTAATATAGGGGTTCTTTGACAATCAGATTAATATGGACCTATATCAATCTTTATATTAAAGTCATATATCTTATAAATTGATTAAATAGTCTATCTTCCAAGTTATGTTACCTAAGTTAACATTGATATTTATTAAAAATGAGAGTTCAAGATTTAAAATATCAAAAATAAGGTTTAAATTAATTTTAATATTTCTAAAATTACAAATTAAAATATCAAAAGTTTCCTTATAATAAAAGTCATGCATACATAAATAGATCTTTTTTATGTACATCTTTTTTCTTCCAAATAATCAGTAAACAATCATTTTCCTTCTTTATTCTGTCATGCTTTTCTATTCTTTTCTTTTATGAATATATTGTCAAAGAACAATATTTCTCTTTCTTTTGATATGATCATTAAACATCCCATAATGGAGTTCCAATTATATATCGGTTAAATTATATTTAAAATTTTGAATTTTATTTAATTTTGTAATACTCAAAATGGCAATAAAATATTTAAACTTCTAATTTGTTGCAAAATTAGCCTACTGTAAACCTTGTAGTGCCACATAACTAAAGGCATTTGACAAGTTAACAATCTCATTTGACAAATATTTATAAGTTGAAATTATTTTAAAAAATTTATCTACCCAATATAGCTAAAATCCTTAGTTTCTCTCAAACTTCCCCTCCAAATCCTTTTTATTTAATCTTTGATAGTTTAATAATTTTCAATCAAAACCTTATTTAAATAAAAGGTTAAATGCCAAAGGGTCTTACTTGTATAGAGGATTACATCAACATTGTTAATCATATGATTAATGGTGTACTCTTTATGTAACAAATTAGAAGTTTGAGTATTTTAATAATATTTCAAAGGGCCTTACTTGTATAGAGGATTACATCAACATTGTTATTCATATGATTAATGGTGTACTTGTTATGTAACAAATTAGAAGTTTGATTATTTTAATAATATTTTAATTAGTTATGACTAGTATTATAAAATCAGATAACTTTCATAATTTTAAATATAATTTACATATACATATAAATATTCTCAAATACCATTCTTAAGCTAGAAAAGACATCCATTCTCTATATATATTTTTCGTTGCTCTATTTTTAGTCTCTTATTTTTATATTTAAAATTTTGCATTCTTTTCTCTTGTTTCCATCAGTTTTTACAAGTTGTCAAGCACTTCTTGGACAACTGAAACAGGTAAATCAATAGATATAAACAAGCCATTTTGAAAAAAAGATGTCACCTTATTGTTAAAAATAAATAATCGTATATGACAGAATTAGGCTTTAAGCTAAGCCTATAGAGAACTAAACATGTAATTTAACAAAAGTGAATGATTGAAAGCAACGACCTCTGGAACTTGAACATTTGTATTTAACGGCTATGTGATCCCCTTTTCTCTACTTTCTTTGTGATCTGGATGCTCCTTCAAGTTGTTCTTCCGATCGAATCATTCATTCAGAGTCGTATAGGCATTTAGATAATGCATATCATATTTATTAGGGGTGTGACAGCAGAATTAAATAAATGCAGATGTTAGTTTAATTGTAAAAGGAAAGAACCTGAGCATGCATGAGGATAGTGCCCAGCAAACGTGGGGGCACTTTCCTTAAAGTGCAATGCCTTGCGTGCCATACATACAAAATGAGTTTTCATACTACTTGATAAAGGAATCTAAATACCTTAACAGCAGCAGTTTTTTACTAGGTTGTTGTTGGTATTAGAAAGAGATTTGGGTCTTTATTATTGCTAGGAGTTCTACGGTACTATGAACATTGCTTTCTCGATAAAGTAATGGAAAGCACCTTGATTCCTGAAAAAACTTCTGTAGAACAGATGCTCGTCTAACTCCAACGGAATTATTAATGCTTACATATGCCACGTTGACAATATTCTTATTTGTTCACAGAGCTAACAGGAATACTGGGTAGGGATGGCTGTACAGAACTTTTGCTTCATGTCGTCATTGATACAGGCCGTTCAAAATCTTTCTTTCTCATCAACTCTCATAGCCCCAATCATAATTCAATTACAAAGTACTTCAATATAAATCATTGATGCCAAATCTCATAGCTTGAAATAATGATATCTGGTTTGGTATTAACTTGTTAATTCAATTACATTTTTTTTACTTTTTTTTTGTTTATTATATTTTCAAAGTTCTCATTTCTTGATATAGTTCAACGAAATACTCTTTAGACATTACATTCTTCTAATATTAAGTTCTTAGATTGTTAGAAGATTAGGTTAAAGAATATTAATATAATTGTCAAAATTCCTTATGAGTGTTTTTTAAAAAACTCATATATTTGAATCACGAAATAGTCTCTTTGTAAAAATGACCAAAAAAATTGTATATATTGATAACCCTCTCTCCACTTTCGCAAAGCGAAAAGTCTTGTATACTGGGGTACTTAACTTTTGACTTTTCACTAGTCTTTAATTGTAAAATCTCTATTTTTTCCCTCATTATTAAATGTATGGCAGTTAACATCAGACATTAATTTCTGCATAATAAAACCTGATGAAGAACAAAGCGGAAGAATGACGATGTTAATTAATTGTGTTTGCCCTTCTTGGTTCTCTGGCCAACAATTATGCCTAGGTCCAAACATGTTTAAAAAGGTATAATTATAGCATTTGGTCCTCCTATTGATAAAAATTCGATTTGTCTCAATGTTTAGTACCTTCATCTTGTGTAACTTGTATTGTAACCAGTTCTTGAAATGCCATTAGTTACTGAAGAGGGATTGGAACTTTGTTAATCCCCGTCATTAATTTACCACTGAAACTCCAATGACAAATATAAGAATTCCAGCCTCTGACCTTCAACCAAAGCAACTTTTAATTAACATTCCCGTAAAAGGTCAAGGAACCCGATTCTTATTGTTCTTTCTCAATTCATTTGGTTCAAGCATATATATGATAACAAGCCAGCTATTATTCTTCCTTTATCTTTTGTTATAAACCTTTAATCAACTTTAGCCTTTGAGTTGCTCCAATTAGAGTGAAAAAAAAAAAGAATAAATGTATTGTTCATATTTTCAGGAAATGTATTATTCAACAAACTCCCCATGCTAATTTTTGCATTTGACATCTCAATATCAGAATGGACCCTAGCTTTCGGATTGCATATGCCACTTGCCAATTGCAAACAAAAAGGTTAAAACATGGCAGACATGAATGAGCACATCAATTTAATATATATATAATATTATTAAGATTTTATTTTCTGTCTCAAAGAAGAGACCAATAATTAGATCCCGATTGATTGGTTTTGCTGCATGTTTTAGGACATGCAAAGATTAAGACAAAAGTGAAGTTGATATGTACAGGTTCCCCGTTGGAGTATAGGAAAAAACATAAGAGTTGCAAACATTTACATTATATTACAAAGCTAAACAAGGAGTGACAACAGGAAAGGTCTCTGTAGCTCATGTCAGACCACAGGATAGTGACTCCTCATGGAGGGCCGCCCATGAATAAGACAGATAAAGACACGTCAAAAGCAAAGAACACAGGGCCGAAGCATAAACTCAGTTAAAAATTTTGTATGAAAGAGAGAGCAAAGCTTATGCTAATAGATACAAGTGCACGCTTTCCCATGTACGGGAGTCGTGGTCATGGTCGTGGGTTTTTCTTTCGAGTTAGTGAGTGTGCTTTGCCTGAGGCTGAGATCATGTTAATCCAAGAGCACTCTTTTCCATGTGAAATTTTCTTTTCCAAGTGTAAGATAATCTCTTCGCTTTTGCTTTTCTAGGCCAGCCCTCCCTTTAAGACTATTCCATCTTCTAGTAAAGCTCCCCGATGCACATTAACACATAAAATGGTTGGTCCCAGTTTTCTTGTGTTGGGCGAAGAAGAAGAAGAAGAAGAAGAAGGAATAAAGTTGATGCCCACCAGAATAAAATTAAATCTTGCATACAACATAATTATATAATTGATGATATCAGTCAACAAACATGGTAATGATATATTAATAATCATCATCCTTTACTTCTTACAAACCACTGTTGGTTGCAGGCACATGTTCCCAACTCAAGGTAACTATGGTAATCTATATTGACCGAAAGGATCTGCATCAAAATACGCAAATCATTAGTGTTTCACTTGCCTTTTCTTTTTTGTAGTTCAAAATCCAAATTATATTAACGAAGATACGACCATCGACATTTTTTTCTTTGATGCGTATCGCTTAGGTGCTAGTTAAATCTTCAACAAAAAATCGCAGATCGAATCTTGGTTTCAGGCTGCCTTGCTGTTCGCTAACAAGAAACCTTTTTATCTGAAAATTAAAGTCAGGCTATAAACATTTTGGTCCCAAGAGTCCTGCACTGCCAGTGTTAAAACTGAGTAGTAATAACTTTTGAGATGCTGAAACAGCAATAACATTGTAATAATGGCAAGAATCCATGGCTTTAGCCAATTGGCAATTGGCAATGATGTGAGGGAGTGATGAGGATACATATATGAAAAAGCAACAGGACAATGTAGCCATATATAAATGATCGAAAGTGCAATTCCAGCGTCTCTCATTCAAAGCAATAAAGAGCTTTCTTTGGTTAAAGGTAAAGGCCATTGTGTCCAAAATGAAATAAAGAAAAAGGCAGGCAGCTTCATCAACTTTACTTTTCTTCTCCTCTCAATCATAACTTTAAATTTCTGTTATCCAACGGCTTTATCATCATTTTCATTCTCCTGTTCCTAATTAACAATTGTTGGTACTAGAAACCTTCTCCTTGTTTTTTCCCCCCCCCTACCTTCTCTTAGCTTTCTTTGCTGCTAAAAGAAGCTTAAGAAACACAACTTAGACATAAACAACCAGAGACCCCATTTTCAATCTCGTCTCTTCTCTTCCCTCTCATCTTCTTTAAGCAAAAGGGGAAAGGGAAAAAAAGATAAATGAACGGAAAAGATAAGCAAAGAAAAGGAGAGGCTTAGCTTCTTCCTTGTATTTCAAGACTCTTTTCAGTGAAGATGTTTGATTCCCTAAGCCTATACACATTTGAAAGTCTCATTACAGATTGCTTTCACTTTCGTATCTTTTGTAGAAACTCCATAATCACCCAGGTGCTTAAATCTCCTTGTCCTTACTTCAAGTCCTTCCAAAGTTTGCTTCCTTGAGTGTTGATTCTGCAACAAAACATGGTCCCCTTCATTGTTTTGACCCTATTTTCTCTTCTAACCACCTCTGCTTTTGCTTCTTTGCTCAATGATTTCCATGCATTACTCAATCTTAAACACGGATTCGAATTCCCTGAACCGGCCTTAGGTACCTGGAATTCTTCAAGTCCCAGCTCAGTTTGTTCTTGGACAGGAGTTCAGTGCTCAAACAAACGAGTTGTTGCATTGGACTTGACAGACTTTAATCTCTATGGCTCTGTTTCACCTCGTCAAATTTCGAGACTTGATCAACTCACCATCTTATCTCTTGCAGGAAACAATTTCACTGGAACCATTGAAGTAGTGGGGTTAATTAACCTTAGATTTCTTAATATTTCAAACAACGAATTCAGTGGTGACTTAGATTGGAACTACACGAGTCTGTCAGACTTGGAAGTGTTTGATGCTTATAACAACAACTTCACTGCTCCCCTTCCACTGGGAGTTTTAAGCTTGAAGAAACTCATGCATTTGGATCTTGGTGGCAACTTTTTCTATGGTAAAATACCACCCAGCTATGGACAACTCGTGGGCTTAGAGTATCTTCAGCTTGTAGGGAATGACCTCAGTGGAAAGATTCCAGGTGAGCTTGGCAACCTAACCAAATTGAGGGAGCTTTATCTTGGTTATTACAATGCTTTTGAAGGTGGGATTCCTGTAGAATTTGGAAATTTGGCGAATCTAGTTGAGTTGGATCTTTCAAAGTGCGGATTAGATGGCTCTTTACCACAAGAGCTTGGGAAGTTGAAGCAGCTGGAATCTCTGTATGTGCACACCAATCTATTTACAGGATCAATTCCAAAGGAGTTGGGCAACTTGACCAACTTGGTGTTTCTTGACCTCTCTAACAATGCACTAACAGGTGAAATCCCTTCTGAGTTCAACAATCTGAAACAGCTAAAGCTCTTCAATTTCTTCATGAACAGATTACACGGCTCAATTCCGGACTATGTTGCAGAATTTCCCCATTTGGAAACCCTGGGCCTGTGGATGAACAACTTCACCGGTGTGATTCCTAGCAAACTTGGGCAAAATGGGAAGCTTCAGTTTCTCGATTTGTCTTCAAATAAGCTTACCGGTACAATCCCAAGAGACTTATGTCATTCCAATCAGCTAAGGATTCTAATTATGTTGAAGAATTTTCTGTTTGGCCCAATCCCAGAAGGGTTGGGAACATGCTCCAGTCTCACCAGGGTAAGGATGGGGGAGAACTACTTGAATGGAAGCATTCCGAATGGGTTCATTTACTTGCCTGAGCTGAATTTAGTAGAGCTACAGAACAACTTCCTATCAGGAACATTATCGGAGAACAGTGATAGCTCGTCAAAACCTGCTAAATTAGGACAGCTCAATTTGTCAAACAATCTCCTTTCTGGAGCTTTGCCATTTTCGCTTTCAAACTTCTCTGCCCTCCAAATTCTTCTACTTGGTGGAAACCAGTTCTCAGGTCCAATACCACAGTCTGTAGGAGAACTACGTCAAGTGCTAAAGCTTGACCTGAGTAGAAATTCACTTTCTGGTGCAATTCCTCCTCAATTAGGCAACTGCTTCCATCTCACAGTCCTTGACATGAGCCAGAACAACCTCTCGGGGTCAATCCCACCTGAGATATCCAACATTCGCATCTTGAACTTCTTGAACTTATCAAGAAACCACTTAAATGGAAGCATACCAAAATCTGTCGTTTCCATGAAGAGCCTCACCACTGCAGATTTCTCTTTTAATGATTTATCCGGGAAGGTACCAGAAACTGGTCAATTCTCATTCTTCAATGCTTCATCTTTTGCTGGTAATCCTCAACTTTGCGGTTCTCTCCTCAACAACCCTTGCAATTTCACCGCCGTTACTAGCAGCACACCAGGAAAAGCCCCCAATAATTTCAAGTTAATATTTGCTTTGGGGCTGCTGATATGCTCCCTAATATTTGCAAGTGCTGCCATTATCAAGGCAAAATCGATCAAGAAAAGTGGATCAGATTCTTGGAAGATGACTGCATTTCAGAAGCTTGAATTCACAGTCACAGACATCCTGGAATGTGTGAAAGATGGGAATGTGATTGGCCGAGGAGGAGCAGGAATTGTGTACCATGGAAAAATGCCATCTGGGGTTGAAATTGCAGTGAAGAAACTACTTGGTTTCGGCACCAACAGCCATGACAATGGCTTCAGAGCAGAAATTCAAACTCTAGGGAACATCAGGCATCGAAACATCGTACGATTGCTAGCTTTTTGCTCCAACAAGGAAACCAACTTGCTTGTTTACGAGTACATGAGGAATGGTAGCCTAGGAGAGGCATTGCATGGCAAAAAAGGTGGATTCCTGGGCTGGAACTTGAGGTACAAAATTGCGATTGAAGCTGCAAAAGGACTATGCTACCTTCACCATGATTGTTCACCACTAATTGTTCACCGAGATGTGAAATCCAACAACATTTTGTTGAATTCGAGCTTTGAAGCCCATGTAGCCGATTTTGGTTTGGCGAAATTCTTGGTGGACGGTGGCGCATCCCAGTGCATGTCATCAATTGCAGGGTCTTATGGTTACATAGCACCAGGTAAGCAAATGATCATAGGCATTTTGTTTTACTTTTACAATTTCTCCTGATTCATACGTCACGTTCCAGATTCTTAACTAATAGTATTAATATAAGATAAATTAAGCAAACATATAGGATATCAAACACTAATTAGTCTTCTAGCCTGCGGAAGGCTGAAGTTAAGTGACGGCTCATAAACCACCACCCGTGAATCGTGCTACCGGTGGCAGTGAGACCAGACCTTTTTGGGAATCCAACCCAAGCCACAACAACCCAAATTTGTAGTATTTGTGTGGGGCCCTGATTCATCTTCCATCCTGATAGGTCAATCTGACACTGTTTTACACTCTGAGCGCGGCGTTGAGAATGAGATTAACAGCGACATGCCCGCCTTGCCATTTCTTTTAGAAATAAGAAAATACTTTAGTAACTTCTGTACAAACTGAATTATAATATCATAACTAGTTTATTATATATTCAATGACATATACTAATACAAATTATTATTATTGTTATAAACTCATTTTTGGTCAAAACCATTATTTTATCATATATATATAGTTTTTTATTCATCCTTTAAATTAAAAATTTTACGGTATTATTTATTAGAAAGAATAAAAAATATTTTAGTAATTATGTACTTAAAATATGTTTACTAATAATTAATCATAAATCATAGATAATTACTGATTAATTCTAAGAACTGTCTGTTAATTATGTTTTTTTTTCCTTTCTTTAATATATTTTGTCTTGTTATGGGGATATTTGTTATTCACAATCTCATATGTATTAAAGGTTGTTTACTTTTTGTATTTCAGTTCAATCTTTATGTTTTCTGCTCTATTCGTACTGAATTTTTCTATCTAGGGTGGAATAAATTATTGTGCATATCGATATTGCCAACAAAATAAAATTAAGGTTGCTACAGCTTGTAATTAAAGTTGAATTGCAAAATGGAGTTGAACGGTGAGTGTGTGAAATAGGGAGTTTCACTCATTGTGTCTCAAATTTTCAGAGTATGCATACACGTTGAGAGTGGACGAGAAGAGCGACGTATACAGCTTTGGTGTTGTTCTACTAGAGCTTCTCACAGGACGTAGGCCGGTAGGAGGTTTCGAGGACGGAGTTGACATAGTGCAATGGACTAGAAAAGCCACAAACAACCGCAAAGAAGAGATGATGAGCATAGTGGATCCAAGGCTAAGGATGGTGCCAAAAGAGGAAGCGATGCACTTGTTTTTCATAGCTTCGCTATGTAGTCAAGAAAACAGCATCGAACGTCCCACAATGAGAGAAGTCGTTCAAATGCTCTCAGAGTACCCGCGCCATTCACCAAATTACCAATCGTCATCGTCGGATTCCAAAACATGCACATCTTGATGTGGTTTAAACAATTTTATATCACATCTTTGATTGGTTTGGTTTTCTTGTATTCATATTTATATATATTATATAGTCTTTGCACTTTTGTTTATTTTTGATTCTTGGAGGGTCAGAAGTAAGGTACAGGATAATTAGATGTAGGGAATAAGTTTATGGTGGCACTTATTTTCTAAAGAGCGGACTTTATTTTGTAATTTTGTACACATCTCTGTATTTATTTCAAGCGTTTTTTTGACCTGTTCCTTCTGATTCTGTCCACTTCTGATTACTTGTATGTGTTGGAGTACGTACATCACTTGACAGGGAGACATTACAGACAAGAGAACATAATTAGAAGCAAGAACATTTGATCCTCAACCTTCTTGGAACCAGACAACACTAGAGCATGCATCCATTTATCGTTCCGACAATCCTTAATAACATGCACTTGTGGCTTGAATCTCGCCGTAGCAGTCAGCATCAATAGAACCGAATTAATCTGGTTTTAAAATCCTTTTTAAATTCATTGGAGATGTCATCTTCTCCCTATAATTAAGGATATCTAACCTATGGGAGATGTCATCTTCTCCCTATAATTAAGGATATCTAACCTATGTACTTTTAATTAATTATACTCTTGATCTTATGATTCTAGGATTTCAAATAGCTAGGATTTCTCCCTGCCCTAATGCCAGCCTCTTCCAATTACTTGCCTTAAGGACACCTATCCTTTTGCTCAATCGACCGCCTTGCTCGATTCGTCTTTCTTTACTACAATTTCTTCAATGATATCTTCTGAACTTCACATTAGCAACTTACATAACTTTATCTCACAAACTCTCATGGAGCTCTCTATCAAGATCTATATACTCAAATTATTCATGTTTTGTTATTATCAAAATTCAGGATGGAATCTTCTTCCTTCTACATATACTTTACATATTAACAGAATGATACTCAATGTTTATATCAATTTTTTAAAAAAATTATATTTGATATATAATGTATAATTATTGTTTGTAATGTTTTAAAAACTATATTGGATAACAAACCAAAAAGGAAAAAGGTTTAAATTTTAAAATTTCAATTGATATTAGACCCCCTATAAAATTGGCATTTAATCAAAAATAAAATAACAAAAATATAAAAATAAGAATAAAATATATTATTCCTATGAAATTTATAAACTTATGATGAACAAAAATATCAATTTTTAGTAGTTAGAACATAAAAATTCTTATGTAATGTAAATTATTATTTTTATAGTAGATGAAATTTGGAAGAATTTGATTGCAACAATAAAGTGTAAATTAAGTAAAAGGCATAATAAAACGATTGCCATAAAAGTTTATATATTATTTTTAATTGACAATAAAATAGATTATGATTATAATTAACTTGTAACAACCATAAGCTCTCTGACTTCCTAAATCTTTTCTTAATCTTTACTTAAAGTATTTACACGTTACATTGAAAGATTGATTTATCAGATGAAACTAAGAGTCGACCTCTCTACTCCTGCAATATCAATCATTAAATATCATCTCTCTCTGCTTTTGTTTCTACTTTCCAATGTCAACTTTTCAATGGTCATCCTTTGCTTATTGTCTCTTGACTCATGTTTGTGAGCTTTGTTTACTCCCAAATTTTCCACATTGCAATGATTCGGAGCATCAACTTTTTTCATCACAAGCACTTAGTTGTGCTATAAAGATACTTAACCCTTTTTTCCTTCTTTTTGAATAAAATCTTAAGCATATTCTTGGAATTTTAAAAGACCAAAACTTCAAAATTTTTAGGCTATGGTTGGTGGTGTTTTTGGTCTTAATACGACTGGTTTTCTTCAAAATGACAGTCTCTCTTATGATTCTCTTTAGATTCCTAACTCATCTGCATCTCTTAATGGTAAGTTTTTCCAACTTCATCTTTTTTCCAATTCTTTGCGATCCATTTTCTTCAAAGTTCTCATCCTTTTTTAACTTCAACTCATGGACTTTTAAGCCTAACACCAATGTCTATCATCCTATCAAACAAAAGAATCCCTTCTTGTGCATTTCATTGAGTAGTTCATAGGCTTCCTTCAGCCTCCCCTTATCACACTAAAGATTTATAACAATATTATAAGTCGCAACATTTGGCTCACAGCCCATCTCTTTGTAAAATTTAACAGCTTTATTTGGCTTCCCACTTTTGCACCATCTATCTAAATGAATGGTATATGAATGCATATCTTTGTGTACTCCTTTCAAATCCTCTCTCTTCTTAGAAGTCCTTATACTTGCCCCACCAACCCATCTTAAACAACCGATATTATCAATTTTGGTTTTGTCCTTTGCATTGATTATGTCATTCTTTACCATGTTATAAAATAATGGAGAAGGAGTTTAAAGAAACCTAAGTTAAAAAGTAAAGAATAAATGATGGAGAAGAATTAATATTGTAACTCTCCTAAATGGTTTAGATGGGTTTTAAAGATAAGGACATGATTGAGTAATTGAGAGTATTTATAATAAGATGTTTACTCTTGCATCAAAAGGTGACTTTCAAAAAAGCCTCAAAGTACTCTTATGTCAATTTTAAGTTATTATTTTACTATAACATCAATAAAGGTTATGAAAATGTATGAACGTTAAATTTGAGGCTATTATTGTCAATGTTGATATTAAGTGTGAAGTACTCCATTGTCTTGAAAAAAAGTTACCCAAAAATAGAATACCCAAGGAGTTTTAATATCCCTTGTAATATTGGTAGATTGTCAATTGAAAAGGCACTATTGGACTTAAACATATTTAAGAAGTTGAACTATATGAACCAAAACTAACTAAAATGAGCATTAAATTAATGGATAAATCGATTAAGTATCCTATGGACATCATAGAAGATATCATGGTTAAGGTTGATAAATTCATCTTTCTTTCGATATAGTTTGGATATAGAAGATGATGTATAGGTTTCCTTGATCTTATGACAACTTTTCCTAATTACTATTAAGGATATGATAAATGTACATGATGGAAAGTTAATCCTAAGGGTAGGAAATGAGGGGAGTACCAGTTACCCTAATTTCCCTCTTTCTTCTTATTTGCTAGTTTTTTATTGTTCTTATATGTCATGTTTATTGCGAATAATGTATAAATTAATTGTGTGGGAGGCAATTAATTTGTTGTGCTTATTTATTTCTTTATAATTAGCTTAATAGGAAACGAAATTTAAGAAGAAAAAACTTTAATTTGTTTAGGCAAATGGTTATGAGCATTGATGTTTAAGTTAATTTCAATTTGCATCATTAATTTTGAAAATGAATACTTGGTGTGTATTATGATAATTTTTGTATAATTTGGACTTATAAACAAGTTATGAGTGAATTACTTTTTAAGAATTTCTAGTATCCCACTAAAAGGAAGGAAAATGTGTGAATAAATAAGAATTAAATAAATTAACCCTGCTACCTTTAAACTAAGTGAAATGGTTTAAATTAAAGAGTAGTGCTAGTAGTCATTTGAAGGGTGACCTGATTAAGTAACTGAGAGTATTCATAACAAGGTGTTACTCTTGCACTAAGTTACTTTTGAAATGAGCCTTAGCTAACTCTCATCTTAATTTTAAGTTAATGTTTTACTATTATTTCAATAATGGTTATAAAATAAGTGAATGTTAAAGCATCTTTCTCATTTATGTTTAGATTATACTTAGTTAAAATTGGAAGGATTATATAGGGAATTGAATTGTTTATTACTTAATGTAAATAGTTAAATGCCTAACAATTTAGTAAACCTTACAATTAAATGAATAACAAAGTCTCTTAATTAACATAATTAAATTGTTAAATTCTTTCATGGGGTTGCAACCTATTTAACTAAACAGGGATGAAATTAATGAACTCAAGGATAAGTAAGTACTTAAATGTAGGAGAATTTGATAAGTACTAATTGGGTCATGTTTTTAGTATGACTTTGAGAGCATTTAGATTGTATTTGTACAATTTTTATAGGAATTGGTACTTAACATAGCTTATGTTTTATTTGTAGGCTTTTTTTTAACTCCTTAATAAAGAGGGAATGGATTCAAACAAGTTAACGTCAAGCTAGAAAAATTGTAATGTGATTTTAGATGAACACGAGTTCGATGGACTTATATTCAAAACATGGGTCAAACATAAACTCATTTTCTATCACATTTAGGCTACTGGTCTATGAAGCTTCTTTGATAACTTACCATACAAGAATATAACCTAAAAATGGACTCGAGTTTGTAGCCTTTAGAACCATGTCCCCAAAGTGATCCTGTAGATGTATGATAGAAGAGTTACTAAGATAATAAGGGTGTAACATGATACCTTATGGGTGACCCGTATTGGCATTTATTTTTATGTAAATAGGATTCTGTGAAGTTATAAAGACTACAGGGTAACAAGGTCTATATTGGACTTGTGTTGGTCAAAATTTTATATTTTTCTTAAGATAAAAAAGCAGAGAGATATATGAAATTAAGGGAGTAGTATAAGAGAATAAAAAGTCATCACTAAAGGTAGAAGTAGGGGCTATTAGAAGAATAACAAAGCAACCTTAGACAAAAGGTTTAAGATTCTATCAAGATTTAAAAAAAAAACTTAAAAGCTTCAAGATTAACGAGCTTGCTTTTGTTATTTTTTTCTTTTTTGAGTATTATTGGTTTTCTTTCCTTTAATATGAAATAAATTGGGATATGGATCTAGATGGATAAACTCTAAAGGTATTTTTTATATTTCTTAATTAAATTAAAGACCCACGCTTTAGTATGAATTATCCAATATTACTTAATGGATTTGACTTGAAATATATTACAATTTTGATTCAATTTTTGATTTCATGTATAAGAATTAAGAAATTGTTTGTATAAATAGACCATAGCATTAATAATAAAACTTATATGAAACCTTAAATCTAATATAAACCTTTTCAATTAGAATCAAATCTATCATAGGAATTTATAGATATTTTAATATGTTATTGGGAATTTTTAATAGAAAGAGATTTAAATAAATCAACTTAAGAATATGGTTATATTTCTTGAAAATAATATGGTTATAACTTTAAAATTTCTAACAGTTTAAGAAAATAGGGTTTATCATATAATCGAGATAATTTTAATCATAGAAAGGTTCTAGGGGATTTTACATCTAAATCTTATTGATCTATTGGTTGTTTTATTCTTACTCATTGTTGTGGTTCATTATTTTAGACTAGTTTAATTATTTAATTCTTTTGATCAATCATTAATCTTATTAGATTAAATAATAAAAAGTTGGTTAGTACTACTACTTATAGTCCTTGTAAAATTGACATTTATATTCACCTAAGCTATACTATAAAGATGACAGTTGCATTTGCCTAATGATCTTTAGCATAGTTTTAATTAGATACATGTTATTGCAATCAATGTTCAATAAATGAGTTATATGTAATTTATGACACTACAACAAATATGTGTATTGGCTATAATTTTTTTAGAGATGATCCATAAATCATCATTAAAAGAGTCCTTTTGGTGACGCTTTAATAATTTGTTGCTAAAAGTTAAAGATTCTACGTTGGTTAACCAAAATGTCAAAAAGGGGAAACAATTTTTCGACGCTTTTATAATATTGTCACAATAACAACAAGTTTTAACGACGTTTAGGCACTTTTGTCCAAAAAAAAAGAAACAATTATCAATCACTAGAAACTATCATCATCGTATGCTGGGTAAATCAATGTGATTAGCGTCAATTTCAGTAAAGCATTGGTAATTGCTTGGAAAATAGCGACAGAAAAAAATTACATCGCTAAGTGAATTTCTTTTTTCCAACAGTTGAGTTAATCGTTGGATAAGGTCATGCAAAGATATTGCAAAGCGGCGAAAAAATGTGAGTATGTTATGGAATGTTCACTATTAGTGATGATTATTTTCCTTCGTCGTCAATGTTTGGTGACGAGTGGCTTAGGTGTCGCACTTTGGTGGACGTATTGCGACCATTTTATGTATTTATTTCAAATGATGTAGGATATAGCAATAATTGTATATTTTGTCGCTAAAACTGATTCTTAAATTTTTTCCAAAGGTTTTTAGGGGAATATTGATGAAATTTGGTATATGATAGTATTGTTAAAATTAATAATATTTGGAAGATAGTTTGTTAATGCTAAGCGTAAGTAATACTCGTAGTTAAGGTTAATTATAATTGGCATTTCTATGATCTATCCTAAGATACGTTTTATTGTGAAGTTGTTTTCAATGTTTAAAACATATTGTTGAAAAACACATAGTAGGTTATTTAAAATATGAAAAGTAAATATATATTTGTGAACCAAAAATGTTAAATATGAGCAATGCTAAAAACTATCACAATTTTAAGTTAACAACTAGTCTTAATCATTAATATTTAGTAACAGTAAGTAATACTAACTTTTAATTAGAAGTTTAACAATTCTTATAGATATAGAACAACAACAATAATAACGACAATAGTACGCATCCTTACCCCTAACTAATACAGAGGTTGTTTGAAAAATTCTTATAGATAGAATAATAAATAAAATTTAAAGTCCAGCTGGTTGCATCAATAAATGACAATGATATAATTATTATTTTAGATTTCAAGTGACATGAGAGTAGGTAAAGGAAAATGAGTTCCCTATATCTGGGTTCCCAAGAAGGGTCCTTGCACATTCGAAGGCACCAAATGAAATAGTGAAAGATCTTCCCTTAGGTGTAGGGTTTTTGACACCCTTTTCCAACAGCTTCTTCACTATAGCTAAACTTCTAGAGGATATAGTGAATAAGTCCCCAGATTTAGTATGGAAGATAACTTGTTCAGATGAGCTGCCAATATGATGTGTTTCACCTAAAACACAATCACTATATAACTTAAATTGCTAGTCTAGTAAAACTGTATAACGGACCCAAATTAGAACACATGCATACCTGAATGACCATACCAAGTCATTACAATCGAACAATTTTCCAAAACAACCGATTTCCCTAATCCTTTACGAACCATTATGACATCGCCCCTGCCTCCATTTCCATCAATGTTATCTTAAAAATTTAAGGAAGCTTAAAACAAGATATAGTATATGCAATCAAATGTTCATATATATAATAGTTTCATAACAGGAAATGAGATCTATATAATAAGGAAAGTGACGTAGTTTGGATGATACTAAAAACTTTGAAGAAAAAGATTGGCCATAAAGGCAAATGACTATTAGTACTGTCTAAGAGGGGATTTGTTCCACATTATTTTTTTTTCAATAAGGACAAATTTACCACATTCCTCCCAATGAAATGAATTTCCACATGGGAAACTAGTCATCAAGTCAACATTCCTTGATGAATTATTTTAAGAGTTATATTATGCAAAAGTGAATTTAGAATAAAATTCATTATTTTCAACTCCAATTTCGATGATAACTGATATACTACAGTTTAGTACTTATACATCTTGAATCTGCCTAATGAGATGAAAGTTACCCTTATTAAAAGAATAGTAATCTATTTACCCTTTGTATCATATATAAATTTTAGCAATTAAAGTAGGTTACACACAACTATGTTCTTGATGTACAGAAATATAATATTATCTATATTAGGTTATATTATCAATGCTAAAAGAGTTAAATACTTTTTCAGACTTTTCATCAAATAGTTAGCAAGCTTTCCTAAGGGAAGCGTTAAAGATAGTAAAAGAAGTCAACCTATATACAACCAACAAAGGAAGACAATAAATCATCTTCGAAATACAACCACAAATACAACCCATACAACAAATGCAAAATTAAGAACTCACAATAAACCCCTAAAGGTATAAGTAAAACTTAGCATAAGATGGAGGATCTAAAAATTGAAAAGAAGAACAATACCAATACAGTTATTAATGCTTCTTCGACGGTGATGACCACAATACACAAGATGAGCACAAGAGAGGACAATAGTTATTGGAATTTGAATGTAGAGAAATTTTGATGGCTAACACGAAAATGAAGAGACGTTCATTATAGTAGTGATAAAAACCTACCACAAAATGACGTGGTTTCTTATTAAGGTAAATAATGTTGTTTTCCATTTTGTCAGAAGAAATATAGTACAATGTTGTTAGTAACAAAAAACCATTTCCAAATGGGAAGACATTACCATATTCGTTGTCACCTTTGCCTAACATGTTTATTATTACACATAAAGTAAAATTATTATTACAATATAGAAGTTGGCCTTAAAAATTAGACAATTATTATTACACATAAAGTAATATAGTTATAATGTAAGTAAGATATGGTAAATTTGATATATAATGTAATATTTAAAAAATAATTATAATAGTTAGAATGACTTAAGATGTATAAATCAATAATAAATTAAATTAATCAAATTGATTTATAATAATGTTAGAAGTTTATTACAAATAATTTTCTAAATATTACATTAATCGAACGAATTTGATTGCATGGGTGTTCACTTCTTATTAATCATTTTAGCAAAATAAAATATTGTTTGAAAATAGTATTAAGTTAATTTATAAGAAATAAAAGCTAGGCAACAATATTTTCTAATATTATTTTGTAAATGTTAATCAACGTTAAATATTAATAATTTCCAAGCATGATGTTAATGATGTTGGTCGCATATATAATTGTAAAACAAATATAGTGAACCATTTTGATTGTAATATGAGTCCTTCATATTAATCATTTTAGCAAAATAAAAAAAATTATTGAACAAATTTAGTATTGGCGATGTTTATTTAGTTTGGTAGCAACTGTTGCAAAATTTGCAATTTTTTTTATTTTGGTAGCAAAATCTGGGACATTTGGAGACAAATTTTATCTTCGTCACCAAATTCAACAAATTGCAAAAAAATAAGCTGAGATGACATCGTTTTTGTGACGACAAATGACGTCATCCCAGTCTGTTTAAACACAGACGCGCGAAAGCCCTTTTTTCTTCCCCCTGTTTTATTTTTCGTCCCTTCCTCTCCACACACGCTCGACTACTGAAACATACCCACAACTTACCATCTATTTTTGCACTTTCTTCTCCTCTCCCAATGTGGTTCTATCCTCCATCATTTCCTTATGCTTTTCTCTCCATTCGGTGAGTGGTCTTGTGTTCTTCTTCTTTGTTTGTCATTGAAGCTGATGATTTTTTTTTCTTATGTTAGCTATTAAGTTGTTTGCATTATCTGGTGATGATAATGGTTGAAATGTAGTGTGTGATTGTCGTTAAAAAAGGGAAAATAATGAAATGTTTTTGTTAATTTAGTTGGAAACGTGGTTGCACATAAAGTGTTTGAAGAAATTCCTAAATGGGGTTGATATGAATTTTGATAATGTTTCCATGTTTAAATGTGAATAGTTTTTTGTTAGTTTTGTAATGTTGAAATGTGGTTGCATAATCTGATAATGCTTTCATGTTAGCTCCCTTGGATGTGAGCTCCTAATCTCTTTATTCAATCATCATGTCTTAGTTTTTGGTACTAATATTTTAGTGATACCAAATAATATTTGTGGTGGAGAAAATTATTGTGCATTTTTAATTAATTAGAACCAAACTCTATAAGTTATGATTTTCTTAAATTGTCATTTACATTGTAAATGTGAAAATTTTTACATTTTGATATTCATATAAATAGATAATTTGGAACTATTTGGCTATATATCATATAGTCATAATATTCTAAAATGTCTTGTTATTAAAGTTATAAATTATTTATATAACTTTAACATATTTATGACTACAATATGTTTAAAATTTATCATGACTAAAATATGTATGACAAATCATGATAATTTAAATTCTCACTTGGCCTATAATTGAAACTCATAAAAAAATTATTTTCCCATTGTTAACTTCAATTTTAATTTAAATTCTCACTTCGCCTATACCTCTTTACATTCCCACTCCCATTTTAGAAAGGAAGTCTTAATCTCACTCTTTCTATTCCCACTCCCATTTTAGAAAAGAAGTTTTAATCTCACTCTTTCTTAACGGTTTTATGAATCTTTATACACCTTTGAACCAGAAAATACACCAATGCATATTTGTTCATCTTTGATCTATGTTCATTAATCTATTGAAACTCACATATTATCAAATGTTTTAAATTAGTTTATTATCATTCCATGCATAATCATATATTTTACCTGTTTATTTGTTGATAATTAATTATTATCATTCCTAAAATACTACTCTTCTTTACAATCTCCAACACATGAAAGTCTTAGGCTATAAGAAAGACTTTTATCCTAGTTTGACAAAACAAGTAATCAATAGAGCAATATGAATGTATTGGCCCTCTTAGCCTTTTAATTAATCATATTGAGTTATATTGAGTATGAATTTGTTTTTTTTGTAGGCTATAATATGTGTTTAGACCGTCGATAACCCATAAACCTCATCGTTCTTTTTTGTACTTTGCAATTTTTTGTCCATCCAGGTAAGTCATCTAACTAATGTCCACATATGTTTTAATTTAATAGTACATGAGTTTCATCTCGGGTTTTGTGTATATAGGTTGGAAACCCGTAATGCAGCTCCGATGACGCTTATCGATGAAAATTCCACTAGCCTAGGAATGATAGTGAGAAGTTCCTTTCTCGATTCACAGGTGTAAACAACACCACGTACCTTAGTGTTTGTTTTCTTACAAAATCTGTTAGACCTTGTATTCTCTCTAAATTTGCTTAATTACTTAATTGGTTGTTTATGTTTATTTTATTTGGTTTAAATTTTATTTATTTATTTTAGAATTGGTCCCTAACTAGAGTTTGTTGGGGGAAGAATTAGAAATTTGGAATTGGAATTAAAAAGAAGAGTTAGTTGAGGTTAGAATTGAACTAAGCTAGTTGGGTCATTAAAAGCCAACCAAGGGCATAGTTGGAAAGAGGCTTTAAGTGAAGGGCATTATGGGCTTAGAAGGAAGATAGAAGAAGACAAAATTAGAAGTAGAAGAGGGAATTGTCGTGGGCTGCCAAGGAGAAGAGGAGAAGAGAGAGAAAAGTGGGAGAAATAGAGAAGAAGAAGGAGATTTCGAAAATCCAAGAGGAAAGGTGGAAAAATCGTGGAAAGGAGGAGAAAATCAAAGCTTCTAAGGTGAGTTATCCTATTTTCTTCTTGATTTGTTGAAGAAAGAGGGATTGTGTTGTGTTGGATGGAGAAACCTAGAGAGAGAGAGGGATTTTCGTGGATGAGGAAGAAGATGGAGAAATCTTTGGATTTCTTTGAGTTTCTAAGCTAGTGTTGTGATTTCTAACCCATATGAACCATGGGTAGGTTGGATTTGTGTTTAATTAGGGTTAATGTTAGCTTTGTGTGATTATGGAAAATTGGGGATTTTCCAATTGAGTTGAAATTCATGGAATTTTGTTTGTGTATAGGCAATCAAGAGGCTATCCTAGAGCAAGAAGAAAGAAACCATTGATTTTGGAGATTGCAAGGCTAAGGTGGGTAATTTATTTATGGTTATTGTGTAATGAGCAAATGCATTGTGTATGCAATATGTGCTAAATGAATTGTTTGAATTTCTATGATGTGGAAATTGCTTTATGTTGTGTTCATGTCATGTTATGCATTGACCTTTTGATATGATTGTTATGCCATTGAATTGAATCATGGCATTTTGTATATGAATGATTGAATTGTGAGAATGATTGTCATGCCATTGAATTTAAGTCATGGCATTTTGATTAAATGGAAAGAAGGAAAGTATGAAAATGTGAATCTATGAATAATTGAATTGAAGCATGAAAATTTGATTGTGTTTGGGCGAGAGAGGAACCGTTTCGTAAGTCACGTGCACGTCGACGTAAAAGCCTTCTCCCGGCTGGCCGCTTGT
>JAOSBK010000005.1:18947324-18966357 GCA_027568895.1 Erythroxylum shatona | reverse complement strand
GAGCCGTAGGGCTCCGATTGAGGTGGTTCTTGTTTCTAAATGAACTAGAGACTAAGAGCTACCATTATGAAGAAGTCTATTGTGATTTTGTGATTTCATTGTGTGGGCTCGCCTTTGTGGCTTGATATGTCATGATGTTTTTCGACTCCGGTACGATAGTTGGGCTTCAAAAACGGGGCCCAACTCGATAGTTGGGCTTCGAAAATGGGGCCCAACAAAATCTGTTTGTATAAAGTTCAAGGAGGACGTGTTTTGGTTTTGTGTTAATGCAAATGATGTGTTGGCTTTTGTAATGGTTTGCAATATTCTTAGAAACATAAGATGATATATGGGTCGAAAATCAATGATGTAGCTTTGATGAGGTTTATCAGTGAAAAATTCCATGACCCTATGAGTGACAACAAAAAGTTCCTTTCTCGATTCACAGGTATAAACAACTTCACGTACCTTAATTAATAGTAACTTTTATTGTAATGTAAAATTGAACAAGAAATGCATTAAATAATTCAGTTATCTTCTTTATTGTATAGCTACATCAATAAATTTTGGATGTCTCATTGAAAATGATCCACTGAATACATAGAAGGAGTTAAGAGTTTTATGCAATTTGTACAACATCAAATGGGTGATGAATATCGTATTCATTGTCCTTGTATTGAGTGCTTAAATGTTGACTTTCAAAGTCAAGATGTGGTATATAATTACTTGCTAATATAAGGCATAAATAAATTCTATAGTCTATGGCTTTATTATGGTGAATGTAAGGAAGCAAGTTGTTGTAGAAGTGGTGGTACAAGTTATGATGATAGTAATAATAATGATGTAGATGATTGTGATGTTAATGATGATGGTGATGCTAGGATTGACAAGATGTTAGACGATTATGGGAATTATATGGAGACTATGAATGAAACAAGTATGCCTAACATAATTAGTAATAAAAGATAATCTTAGGAAGTTATTGAAATTTGCTCAAAAATAATTATATCTAGGGTGCTCAAATTTCTCATAACTATCTTTTGTTGTCATGTTGTTGCATTTAAAGGTCTATAATAAATGGAGTAACAAGTCTTTTGACATGTTAATTGACTTATTGAATGATGCATTACTTGCTGGACACAAATTGATGAAATCTTACTATAATGCAAAGAAATTATTAAGGGACCTTATATTAGGATATATTTCAATTCATTCTTATAAGTATGATTGTGTTCTATTTTGGAAGGAAAGTAACGATGTTCAGGAGTATTCGATTTATGGTACATCAAAGAGGCAAGTGAACGATGGGAGAGGGAAAAAGATAGCGAATAAAATCCTTTGATACTTTCCCATTAAACCATGACTACAAAGATTTTTTATATGAAAAAAACAGCCATGGATATGAGGTTGCATAAAGAAAAACAAATTGATGATAACATTATGAGTCATCTAGCAGACTCAATGGCATGGAAAGAATTTGATAGAAAATTTCCATGGTTTGCATAGGATTGTCGTAATGTTCGACTTGGATTGACCTCAGATGGATTTAATCCTTTCAGTAATATGAGTACTTCATACAACATGTGGCTGGTAATTCTAGTGTCATATAATTTACCTCTATGGAAGTATATAAAGGAGCCTTTTTATGTTATTTTCTTTTCTTATTCCAAGATCTACTACTCCTGGTAAGGATATCGATGTCTACATGCAACCATTAATTGATGACTTAAATGATCTATAGGGATTTGGACTATAAACTTTTGATGTTGTTGAAGGTTAAACCTTTATAATGCATGCCGCTATTTTGTGGACTATAAATGATTTCTCAGCTTATGGGAATTTGTCTGGGTGGAGCACTAAAGGGTATATGAATTTCTTGTGTGTAACCATCAAACTTATTCAATGAGGCTATGAAGTAAAATATGTCATACTAGTCATCGTTGTTATTTGGAACATGGGCATAAATGAAAAAGAAGTAAATTGTTTAATGGCAAAATATAATAAGCCTCATTGCAATTGTCTGGTGATGATATTATTTACCAGCTATCACATTTGTGTGACATTACACCTGGTAAATACCCAAGTTATAGAACGCGTAAAAGAAATGATGTTGAACTCAGTTGGACTAAAAAAAAGCATATTTTTTAATTTGGCATATTGGAAGGAATTATTATTGAGACATAATTTTGATATGATGCATATTGAGAAAAATATTTGTAAGAATATTTTAGGAACTGTCATGGGAATTGATAGGAAATTGAAGACATAATTAAGGCTAGATTTGACTTAGAAAATATGAATATTAGAAAAGACTTGCATTTGAAAAGAAGAGATGATGGTCATACATTATTCCCCCTGCTTGTTACAACATGTTAAAAAGGGATAAGCAATCTTTCTGTTAGTTTCTTCAATCAGTGAAGTTTCATGATGGATATGCATCAAATATAGGTCATTATATGAATGTTAAAGAGGGAAAAGTATCAGGGATGAAAAGCCAAAATTTTTATGTACTTTTGCAATGATTACTTCTTGTTAGAATTTGTGGGTATTTGCCAAAGGATGTGTCTGTAACTTTGGGTAAATTGGGGGAGTTTTTTAAGCAATTATATTACAAGACACTTAAAGTTAAAAAGCTTAATAAAATGAAAAAAGACATAGATTTGATTCTATGTGAGCCTGAACTAGTATTCCCCCCATCGTTTTTTGATGTATAGTTCATTTGGCAATTCACTCACCATATGAAGCAAAACTCTATGGACTAATTTAATTTCAGTGGATGTTCCCAATTAAAAAGTAATTCATATTAACTTTTACTTTTTTTGAAAGTCAATTATTAGTTGAAATTTCTAACATTTTATATTTTGTTCAGGTTTTTATGCTCTCTTAAGCGTTATGTACGTAATAAAGCTCGACCTAAAAGGTCTACTACAGAGGATTATATAGAAAATGAATGCTTGGGATTTTGTTCAATGTGCTTAAATGATGTGGAGACAAGATTTAAAAGACCAGAACGTAACTTTGATTTTGATGAAGAGGATGTGTTGTTAATTTTCTCCCAAAAAGTAAGGCCTCTTGCTGTGGGTAAATATGTGGAGTTAATTAAAGGCGAATTCCAACTTTCCTATTGGTATATTTTGAACAATTGTGAGAAAGTTGATATATATACGGAGTATGTATATTACTTTTGGTTCAAATAATCATATTAGAATCTTGTCATTTAATCTCATTTCCTAACTTTCATTTATTTTTTAAAATGGAGAGCACAAAGAGTTCATTCGCAGCAAATAGATTATTAATGTTGAAGAAAGACGTAAGCTGAAGTTTGTATCACGATTTAGAAGTCGAGTAAGTTACAAATTAATTGCATATTATGAACACTATGTTAGAATAACTTCTAATTTTATTTTGTCATGCAGATGATACAGTTACATAACTATAATGTGCAAAGAGCGACAATAACATTATATACTTTGGCATATATGCCCTATATTTGTAGGGAAAAACATACTAGTTGCAATGTTAAAGGGGTGAGATTCCATATACAAGATTGAGATAGTTGACTTAGAAGCCAAAATTATAGGGTTATTATTAAGGGATGTCATGACAATGACTTTATTAACTTCTACAGTGTCATCTTTAAAATAATAGAGTTGCACAATATCAATGATAAGAATGTTGTTCTATTTAAGTGCAAATGGTTTAACCTTGTTGACATAAAAGTGTACGGGAATATTTCTAGCATCAATGTCAGTAAGAAATTGTATGATAATGATCCTTTTATCCTTGCAAGTCAAGTGAAGTAAGTTTTCTACCTTAACAATACTATATTGGGTAGCAATTGGAAGGTTGTTCAAAAGTTTCAATACTGAAATATCTTTCATTTTTGTGAAAGAGATAATGGTCAATTGAATGAGGATGAAGATGAAGTATATCAAGACATTGGATTAGAGTTCAATAATAAAGCCATTCGAATAGAAGATGTAGATATATCATCATTTCATAAGAGAGATAATGATTCCAACATAGTACAACTGGATGAAGTCTAAGCCAATCGTATCGTATAAACAAATGAAAACTATACTCAGGATGAAATAAATGAAAATAATGATACGTTGGCCAAATATATTAGTGATGAAGAATCCAATGATAATGTAATTAATGATGATGATTTTTAAAATCTTGATCATGATGATTGAATGTAAATAAATTATTTACATTGATTGAATGTTATGTTCATATTTGAGTTATGTTGTTGATATTTTACTTATGTTTATTTAGGATGAATCAATGCGTACTGTTGGTGTTTTAATTATATTTATGCGGAATGTTGGTGTTTGATTTATGTTTATACCAAATGTTTAGTTTTTACTTGTGTTTGACTTATATTCGTGTGGAATGTTGATGTTTAAGTAAAGATTATGCACTATGTTGATATTTCATTTATAGATATTTAATATAATGCGACTTGGTAGAAACAAGAGAAAGAGGGTGGCAACTACCGAAAATGTTCCCCACCCTCAACAACCAAATCAATCAGACCCTATTGATTAAGGTAGTCAGCAACAATCTAGATCTACCTCATCTATTGCTAAGGGATCTTCAGGTCCATTATTGTCTACCACCTATATTTACAATTATGCTCAAATGTATATTTACGTGTTTAATGTGTTTTTTCTTATCATTATTCTTTTATTGTTAGGTTCTAATACCAACATAAGAAAAAAAAAGCTAGAGGTATCACTAAAGGATCTGCGTTGCAACGCATGAATATTTCAATGAACAACAAGTTGTCTATACATATTGACCCACGCAATGTCGTCCTATTTACAAGATCCAATCAGCAAAAGTGTCCAGTGAGTTGGAGTCATTGTTAGAAATGAATTGTCTTGCCTTCAGCATGCCAGGTAATGTAAGGAAGACAACTTACTACAAAAGGCTTTGGACAAAGTTTCGGTAATTTTTCAATTTATTTTATTATATACAAGACGATTTTACTTATAGAATAAGTTAACCTATGTTGTTCACAGATAAAGCTCAATATCATCGATATCAAAAACCCTGAAATTTCAAGCTCTGTTAGTTCACTGTTGAAATAAAGGGTGAAAGATCATCATTATCGACTTTATAAATACTATAACTCTTTTCTTTCAGATGAGCAGGTAAGGAGACATGTTCCAAAATGGGTGACTTCAGAAAATTGAAGTGAAATGTGTGATTATTAGGCCTTTAGGAAGGTTAAGGTTTGTCTTCCTTCTCTTCACATTTCCTTCCATTATTTTTCTTCTTGCATTTAATGACTATTTATTCTCTTTATTTAGAAAAAGTGTGAGAAAGCCAAGGTTAATATAAAAAACATGAAAACTCCTCACAATACCTACTCTAAATCATTTGTTGTCGTACGACAAGAATTTGTAAGTATAATGTTTAGAAGCTATTATTCTATTAGTTAATACAATATAATCTATTGTGTTTCAACTTTTTTTTTTAATTCATATAACAGAGTTAGTCTCAACTGCATGGATACAAATTGATACACTATACAGAAGGTGAAGGCTGAACGTCTGAAGAGACGTAAAATAATTATGTAAGTTTAAAAATGTTAATTTTATAGTTTATTTATTTATGTAATATGAAATAATAATATTTGAATTACAACTCAATTTTGTGTTTTAAATTATAAGACAAGATGCAGAAGTTGTTGTAGAGACCATTGTCTAATAGAAATGAGCTCAATGTGGATGACTTTTGCAACAATATCTTTTGGTACAATATTAGGGTATACCAAAGGTCTTGGGCATGACTGTAAGCCAATTAGTTTATCATTATCATAAACAGCATATGTAACGACACTTCAAGAGGAGAACCAGTCGCTTAAGGCTGAGTTACAATGTAATGAAGAAAAGTTAGATCGTACTCAAGAAAAATTACAACATAACGAGCGAAAACTAGACTGTATTGAAACAAATACTTTGGGTCACAGTATGTTAGTAGTAGTGACGATAAGGAGTCTTAATCTTTTCATAAATTTTTTTCTTAAATTTTGTAATTAACATTTAATTGCATGTTTTTGTATAAAATGCATGTCATTTTTAATTATGAAACATTTTTATTTTTTAATTTATTATTATTTAAACAATGTCACCAACAATAATTACAAAATTCAAACCACGTTAAAAACAATAACTTGAATTAAATTGTTAATAATTATAATTAAATATTAATGGGTAATAGGAAAGCAAAATTAAAAATAAATATTTGTCACTAAAAGTCTTTAGCTACAAATAAAAAATCGTCACTAAATATTTTTACCTACGCTTTCCAAAATGATTCTAATAACATTTAGCAACGCTCACTACTAGAAAAATAGAGTTTAGCGACGGAAATTGCCGACAGAATTTGGACACATTCCGTCAGTAACCTTATTTAGCGACAGAATTTACTGTACCGTCAGTAAATTTACCTACGGAATTACCGACGGTACAAAAATAACCATCGGTATCAACGGTTATTTTGTTCGATCGGTAAATTTACCAAAGTTTTCTGTCAGAAAATTACCAATAGAATTAGCTATTCCGTAGCTAAATCAAATATATTTTACCAACGGAAATTTTTTTCTGTCAGTAAATTTGCTGAAAACTATTTTTTAAAATTTACCTGCAAAGTGTTTAGTTTCTGTAAAAGCCACCATGAAGATAATTTCATTATTTCAAGTAAAAGAATTGAAATAATGAAATTCATACTAAAAAAGAACCGAAAATAAAAAACTAAAATTATTTTTTTAAAGAACGGACATTTCATCAAACACCTTACATGTATCAGAAATTTATTCCAATACCACAACTAAAATCATGTCTTGTCCCTTCTATCACTAATATTTATATCTTAAAGTTGTTTTTCAATCACAAATACACAAATAAACGAAAGTAATAAATACCCAAATTAACTTTCATCCAATATACGAAAAAATATGGCAGTAGTTGCAAAAATACCTCCACCGAATGACATGATGACAATAACTAGAGAAGACAACGCCGACGAGTAAAAAAGGAGTCCACAATAGAGAAATAAGCTCCAAGAAAACCGAAGAGGAGACATAGGAAGAAGGAAGAAGAAGAAGACACAAGTGGGAGGGAGATGCCGGGTGAGTTTAAATTTAAAAAGAATTTACGGATGAAATTACCGACAGAAATTTCCATAGGTAAATTCAAAAAAATTTTATTCCGCCAATAATTCACATCTTTTTACCGACAAAACAAAAATTTCTGTTGCTAAATCCATTTACCAACGGAATTTACCTATGGAATTTTTCATAAGTAAACTAAAAAAAATTTATTCCGCCAAAAATTCCCTCCATATTTAGCGACGGAACTAAAATTTTCTCATTTACCAATGGAATTTACCTATGGAATTTTTCGTAAGTAAACTCAAAATTTTTTATTCCGTCAAAAATTCTCTCCATATTTAGTGATGGTATTTTTCGTCGGTAATTTTTCATCGCTAACTTGTAGTGATTACCGACGGTCATATTTTTCCGTTGCTAACTTTCGTCGCTAATTTTGCCGCGACGAATTCCCTCCAAATTTAGCGATGAGTGTTAGTACCGTAGCTAAATTACTCAAATTTAGCGATAGAAATATGATTTCTATCGCTAATTTCTAACGATATATTTTTTGTCGGTAATTTTTCGTCGCTAACTTGTAGTGATTACCGACGGCTATATTTTTTGTCACTAACTTTCGTCGCTAATTTTGCCTCGACGAATTCCCTCCAAATTTAGTGACGAGTAGTAGTACTGTCGCTAAATCACTCAATTTTAGCGACGAAAATATGCTTTCCGTCGCTAATTTTCAACAGTAATTTTTCTGTCGCTAATTAGTTTCCGTCGCTAATCCACATTTTCCTTGTAGTAGCTTTAAAAAATGTAGCTAAACATATTCTGCTACAAAAATAAATCGTCACTAGACATTATTACCTATACCTACGTTAACAAAGTTAATTACTTTTATACATCAAAATTAAACGTGACAATAAGTGATTTGTAACTATTTCTCCTTTCCTTGCCTATTCTTATTAGCGACGAAGGGATGATCATGGCAAAAGCTTTTGGGCAATAATTCCTTTAAAACATTACAGATAATTTTTTGATATCAAGCTTTTGCAACAATTGGTCAGACGATTTTTTTTCCATCGCTAAATGGTTTTTGCGACAATTTGGTTTCTTTCAACAATAATATATTTTGTCGCCAAAACCCTTCTCCGTTGTTGTGTGAATGTAGACATCTCAATTTAAAAAGTTTGATAACAATTAGTAAACATCACTGTTATAAATAATGAAAAATATTACTTTAATAAAATCTTATTACTAACTGAGATGTATGTATAATAAGGTGTATGAGAGGTTTAAACTTGGCTCCTTAATGTTAATTAGTAACAAAATATTTATTAATTAAACTGAAATGTTTCTTACTAGCGAGCCTAAACATAAATAAAGAAAGATTAATCATACAACAATCTAGTGTATCGAATCTTTAGTGACAGCTTCAGTAAAACAACATTTATAATTCACAGCCAAAGAAGTTCTAAATACATTCATTCTTTTTGGCACATCACATATCCCAAAAAAAAAGAAGGTTAACTCAAATGTAAACTCTTCATTTTTATTTTTGTCTCTTTTTTGCGAGTAAAAGAAAAGGAACGGAAAGCGAAGTTTAATACAAATTTCAAAAACTCACGGTCAATTGAAGAACATTTCACGAGATGCATACAGAGGGTTACTGAGAGGATTATTGTTGGATGATCCCTTCTTCCTCGAAAACAAGTCTCCCACAAGAGGAACAATAGGTTTCTTCTTCTTCGTCATTTTCCTCTGTTTCTGACCACCAAAATGCTCTCTCTCCTCTGCAAGACTCAATATTTGAGCTAAAGTTGGTGAGTTCTCCATCCTCATCATCAACTCTCTTCTCTTTTCTTCCTCTCTGAGAATCCTATCTTCCTTGATCCTTTCCCTCTCCAGACTCACTGTTCTCGACGCCACCGCGTTCTTCGCAGCCGCCGCCTCCGCCTCCGCCAACTTAGACATGTTCTTGTGAAGCTCCGCATTCAGAGAAGCCAATGCAATTTCGGTCTCCGACTCTCTCTCCTTTAGCAACTTCAGTTCTGCCTTTGTGTCCTCAAGTTCGGACTCAAGTTTCTTCAGAGAATCCAAGAAGTCATGATTGTTTTCCTCTTCAAAATCTTTTGGATTGCCAGGACTAGGTGGGCAGGAAAACCTCCATGAAGTTTCATGACTGGGAGGAGTGTAGTAAGGCTTAGAAGAGTATATCTCTCCGACCAGAATTCGTTCGCCGAAGATGGCAACCGCTTCTTTGACAGAGCGAAAAGGGCGAGAAGTGTCAACAGTGGAGCTGAGGTTCTCGGTGGTCTTGGTAGGGAAGTTTGGAGAAAGAGTTGGCATCTCCATGGGCTGATCAAACAAGCGGATGGGGATGGCAGATAGAGGCACGTAGGGTGATGTCTCGGAGTCGGAGGGGATGGATAATATCCAGGTATAATTACGCTGGGCCCATGCCGTGGCTTTTCTTTGCTTACACTCCAAACGAGTAGCGAGAGTGACAATGAATACTGGGAGATACAGAAGCCGTAACCAAGGCTGTTGTTTGAAGATTAAGACAACCCACAGGTCCAGAGTTCGGAGGCGACAACTTTTGGAAAAGGGCTGTAAAACAACTCGTGTTTGGTGGGGCCAAGTGAGCTGACCGGTCGAGTAGCACTATCCAATCTCTATCTGCAAATCGCCTCATGCAAGTCATGTATTTCCAAGGTTGCGATCCAGTGAACCTTTTCATAAACTATACTCGTATGCGCACCGGTCCGTCGGCACGTAGACACAGGGATATGACCACTGGCTAACCCACTCAGGGTAACCTCTTCATTCTAAACCACTCACTGGTTGAAGACATCGACCCAACAAAGTCGGATTGGAAGTGTGTATCACTACGTAGATATCCAGTTATCGGAGTCTTACACCCCTCAACGCCTCTCCCTGGGCAACACGGGACTTACTGCTCACGCCTCTTAGGACTCTCTACTCATTCACACACTCTTACTCTTCACTCCCCGTTAATGCTTCTGACTCAAGGCAGCGGAATGTTTAGAAGAATATATCGGAAACTGAGTTCAATCTGCTGATGCTACTGCTAGAGATTCGTGCTTGGATCTCTTCAGTCTTTACACCTGAAGCTCTTCCAAGTTCAAACATGGAAAAAAAAATGCGACAACTAGAGTGGAACCGTAATATCGTAGATACTTTAGAGGGATTTTAATTATTTAAAATAAGTATTATTTATAATTTTTTATATATATATTTATAATTTATTTTTAAAATTATCTTTTAATTTCTCTTCTATCTTAATTATATAAATTACATTTTAAGGTTAATATGTAATTAATAAAGATATATCAAATATTTTACTAATTTTTTAATAAATACATATATACACTTATTTTAAATAAAGAAGAGTATCTATAATTCTGTTTTTACCCTACAAACATAGATAAATAAATGCTCATTGATAAGTTTCAACGTAAGTTTAACAAGCGATCACTAAAGTTAAGAACTTAAGTTGATCACTTCAATTTCAATATCTTGTCGTCATATCTTTTTCTTGACATTTCCGCTCTCACATACTTGCTTTCTCTTCTCCCCTGTCCTCCTTTATCTTTTTCTTCCACCTCACTCACAGCTCTCAAACCCAAAAGCAGCAATGGAGTCAAGAAACTTCCTCCGATTCCTCCTTGTTTTTATCACCGCAGCACTTGTCTTATTAATCACATGGCTTCATCTTCCTTATGCTCCTCCACCAGATGACTCCGACCTCCTTGACTGCGCCACCAATTCTCCTTGGTGCACCACCAAGAACCGGTTTCAGTACCCCAAGAGACCACACACCACACCCGCTCAGAGTTTCCTCAAGAAACCTAAGAAACCAGCACACCGCAGCCATGAATTAGACACCCCCCAACACCCTCTTGACCCTTTAACCGTTCAGGAAATCAACAAAGTACGTAAGATCATAACATCGCATCACCTTTTTAAATCAGCACCTTTAGCTACACACTCTCTAGTGTTGGAAGAGCCTGACAAAACCCTTGTCCTGAGATGGCAAAAAGGCGACCCATTGTTGCCGAGGAAGGCTGCTGTGGTCGCACGTGTCAACGGTCGGTCGCACTTGCTAACGGTGGACATTAGTACCGGCGAGATCACCATTCAGGGGACGGGTCCTCTCTCCGGCTACCCTACGATGACCATAGAGGATATGACGTCAGCAACTTGGGCCCCGCTTTCAAACCTTGATTTTAACCGTACAATCATTGAGCGTGGGGTTGATCTCAAGGACCTTGCGTGTCTGCCCATTTCCTTGGGATGGTTTGGTAAGAAAGAAGAGAACAGGAGGTTGATTAAGGTGCAGTGCTACTCCATGAAGGACACCGCAAACTTCTACATGAGGCCAATCGAAGGGTTGACTGTTTTAGTGGATTTGGACACTAAACAAGTGGTGGAGATATCTGACAAGGGTAAGAAGATTCCGATACCCAAGGCTGCTGACACTGATTACCGTTATTCTACAGTGGACGTCAATCAACGGATGAGAATGATCAATCCCATTTCACTTGAGCAACCAAAAGGTCCCAGCTTCACTGTAGAAGATGGGCACATTGTTAAGTGGGCAAACTGGGAATTTCACCTAAAACCCGACCCGAGAGCTGGAGTGATAATTTCTCGAGCTAAGGTCCGTGACCCGGATAGTGGGGAGATGAGGAACGTGATGTACAAAGGGTTCACTTCTGAATTGTTTGTACCTTACATGGACCCCACTGATGCATGGTACTTTAAGACGTATATGGATGCGGGTGAATACGGGTTCGGGTTACAGGCTATGCCGCTTGACCCGCTTAACGATTGTCCCCGTAACGCATATTATATGGACGGTGTGTTCGTCGCCGGTGATGGTACTCCGTATGTTCGGTCAAACATGGTATGCGTGTTCGAGAGTTACGCCGGTGACATCGGGTGGCGACACTCAGAGAGCCCAATTACAGGCATGGAGGTAACCGAATACGTCACTCTAAAAAAAACAAACTTTTAACAGTATTCAAAAGATTTTCTTTTGGGGTACTAGATATTTAGCTACTTTGGCCGAGTGAATGGCATTGATACGTCAAGTGTTCATATTGATTGTTGTTTCGTTTGTAATTTGTCTTTTGTAGATTAAAGAGGTAAGGCCAAAGGTGACGCTTGTGGTTAGAATGGCAGCGTCGGTCGCCAACTATGACTATATTGTAGATTGGGAGTTCCAAGCAGACGGACTAATGAGGATTAAGGTAAGTGATTATACTGTGAAGTTCCTAACAGGTGGACTAATCAGGATTGAGTTAAGTGATTTTACTGTTTACGAATCTTTTCTCGAGGTCGCACTAATCAGGTTTGAATATTTATCATTGTACATTTGTGTGCAGGTGGGCCTTAGTGGAATCTTGATGGTGAAGGGCACATCATATGTGAACATGAACCAAGTGACAGGACAGGATAATCTATATGGCACGCTATTGTCCGAAAATGTAATTGGTGTCATACACGACCACTACATCACCTTCTACCTTGACATGGACATTGATGGCTCTGATAATTCCTTTGTGAAAGTAAATATTCAGAGGCAACAGACCTCACCAGATGAATCTCCGAGAAGAAGCTACTTGAGAGCTGTGAGGCATGTGGCCAAAACAGAGAAGGACGCACAAATTCAACTAAAACTTTATGACCCGTCAGAGTTCCATGTAGTCAACCCGACTAAAAAGACACGGGTCGGAAACCCTGTTGGGTATAAGGTGGTTCCTGCAGGAACAGCTGCTAGCTTGCTAGATCATTCGGACCCTCCGCAGAAACGGGGTGCATTTACAAATAATCAAATATGGGTAACCCCATATAACAGGACTGAGCAATGGGCCGGTGGGTTGTTTGTGTACCAGAGTCAAGGTGAAGACACCCTTGCAGTATGGTCTGACAGGTGCCAATTTAAGCCCTTCATCACACACACGTAATTTAATTTATTCAACAAGCCACATATTATGACTTTCTTTTATTCTTTTTGGGCAGGGATCGTCCAATTGAGAACAGAGATATTGTGGTTTGGTACACGCTAGGCTTCCATCACGTACCATGCCAAGAGGACTTCCCAATTATGCCAACTGTGTCGTCAAGTTTTGATCTAAAGCCAGTCAATTTCTTCGAGAGCAACCCAATCCTTCGGATGCCACCTAACGTCGACAAAGATCTACCTGTTTGCAAGCCTGCAGCTGATGCTTGAACAAGAAAACTCCAATCCTTGGGGGAGACTCTGCATGTAATTTATAATAACACTAAAATATGCTCATCATGCCATCGTTTGCAATCAATGATGGAAATCACTCACGTTATCGTATCAAAATCTTTTGAAAGAATATCGTTTCCCTCAAATTCCTTCCAAACTATTTATGAGTATCACCATGACGAGCACAAGTATCATCAAAATCATCTTAAATCGTTGGTCGCTGACGAAGCTCGCAAAAGAAAGTAAAGTTGAGTAGTTTATTAAAGCTCCACAATTAGAAAGAATGCAAAGAACTGTGATGTTATTGGGAAGTGTCCGTAATTGTAACAGCTGATAACAAACTCGTTGACCTGAATTAGTGTGTTAGTCGGAGGAGCTATTTATCTTTTACATTTTCTATATATCCAAAGCGTTGTAATTTGTTTTCTTTGTCTAATGATAATTCAATGTTTTTCCATAATCCCTTTGGTTTTCTCTTACTAGGTAAGCTACCCTTTGTTTACCAAATTGTTCATAGTATTAGAGCATTTAAGTGAATTTTGAAGAATTACAAAGCAAAATTTTGGAATTGAAAATTCATGGTTGGACAAATACTTCCTCTTCCCCAGCTATTCTCTTGCGAATCCTTCACCTTCCTATACCAACCAAAGTTCACCTAAATTTGCAAAAGGACATTGCCTTAGGCGGTGGGGACTATTCTTCTATGGTCCTCTTAGATTCAATTTTGACAATAATGTGGTCACTCCGCCCTTAGAAGTATTGAGAGTGAGAGTCTTTAGATGAGCCAATAACTTGGAGTATTTTCTGATAAAAGCCCTTCATTCCAACTATTGAAAGTTTGGACAGAGCTAAATTGGAGTGCATTTAGCTTGGAAAAGATCCTGGTGATTGAAGAGAACTTCTTCCTCTTTTAGGTTCACAAGTGAGATAAGTGCACTCAAAACTCTAGATCATGGACCTTGAAAATGATAATTTAGTAGTGGAAATCAGGGATGTCTTTGGATAGAACTAAGATAAAGGTGATTTCTTTATGGGTATACTTCCACAATATATTGTTAGAGTTCTAAAATATGTTAGGCTTGAATTACATAATCAGTTCCTTAGGAAGACTTGTTTCTATGGATCGAAACATAACTACATTGCATAGGATTAGTTGTGTCAGAGTTTGCTTATAAGATATAAGAAGATCTCTTCCCTAATTCCATTAAATTCATAAGGTTTAATGAATCTGCTAAGTTGAAGGAGGAGGAAGTGTACAACATTTACCAATAGAAGTCCCTAAAGCCATATAAGAAAAAAAGCCATTGGAAAAGTTTTGCAAGATGTGACTATCACTACAACAGAAACCACATTTGGCTATTAAAAAATCGTCACTAAAAGTCCCAAAATTGTCGCTATTGGTGATTAGCGATGATTTATATTCATCGCAAAAAATGTCGCCAAATCCTTGTAGCTGAAAACTATAGTTGACAATTTTCTTTAATCGTTGCAAATAGTTTTTTCCTATGCTTTATTTTCGTAGCGAAAAACTATTAGCAACATTTTAAGAAATTGTCACTAATGTCTTTTAGCTACTTTGTTTTGGTAGCTAAAAATTATTAGTTAAAGTTTTGAAAAACGTAGCCAAAAGTTTTTAGCTATGTTTTAAAAAACGTAGCTAAATATTTTTAGCTACATTTTCATAAATGTAGCCAAAGGAAGCCCGCTCATGCTTTATGACTCCAAATTGTTGGGCTCTAGAAACTACGGAGTATTAGGTACACTTCTCACGACTCCGATGTTGGGCTTCAGAAGCGGGGTGTAACAGTTATGGTATCAAAGCCCTAAGTTCAGGTCCAGCTATACGAATAGGTTTAGGAGTATCCTAGGTATGAAATGGGTAGTTTAGGACATGAAATGAACATGTAGTATTTTAAATGAACAACTTGCAATATTTTGAATTGTTATACATGATCTGAAACTGTTTTGCATGAACTAAAGATTTTCAATGGTTTTAAATTGAAGGAGTGACTATGCCACCTTGAAAAAGAACTCAAGAAGCTCTGACTTGATCTGGATCTCGCCAAGGGAGCACAGACGAATCCTATGTCCCACAAGATGTGGAGTTGCATTTTGCTTCAAATCCTAAGACACCTAGTATACAACAGGAAGTGCCTTCACCTCCTCCTTCGATGCCTCAAGCAAACCCCATAGATCCATGATTTTTTCAAGCCTTTGCTCGAGCTTTTTCATATGCCATGGGCCAAGGGTCTCAAGTTCCAATGCAAGCTCCAGTAGAGAGGACTGGACAGTATGATAAGCTCTACAAGTATGGAGCTATAGATTTCAATGGGGCTACAAATCCCGAAGAGGCTAAAGCATGGTTGAAGAGGACAGAGAGAGTCTTGATTCAGATGAAATGCTTTGATGAAGAGAAACTGGACTATGCAATCAACTTGTTATAGGGGAATGCTTTTTATTAGTGGGAATTAGTATCCCATAGTCAAATTATGCCTCCGGTATTGTCATGGAGAGATTTTGTGGAAGTCTTCAGTAAGAAATACCTTTCGAGGGTTTATGTACAAGAGAAGGCTATGGAGTTTCTAAATCTCACACAGAGGGACATGAGTGTGAGTGAATATTAGCTGAAGTTCATCCAGTTGTCACGGTATGCGGCCAACACTGTTGCCAATGAGGAGGAGAAGTTCCGCAAGTTTGAGGGAGGACTTCATTTGGGGATCAAGGAGAAAGTCTTGATCCATAACTTCTGTGATTACCAGTAGTTGGTAGATGCTGCACTCCACGCTGAGAAACTGGAGAATATAAAGAATGAAGTGAGCAGGAAGAGGAAGAACTAGGAGTAATATTTTAAGAAGGGAATGAGTGCTCTAATACCTGAGAGGAGTACAAGGAGTTACCATATGCAAAGTGAAGTGGAATGTAGTGGCCCTGCCAAGAACAAGCAGGCAAGGATAGTTACAGGGCAAGCCTCAAGTGTGGGAGGAACGGGAAAGACGGGAAGGAGTAGATACATAAACCCTCAATGTGAGCATTGTGAGAAACTTCATAAAGGAGAGTGCTTCAAGTTACTTGGAGCATGCTTCCGATGTGGAGAGAAGGGACACAAGATCAAGGATTGTCCCTAAGCAACAAGGCTAGAGAGGTCGCAGTTGTAAGCCCTAAGAAGAGTAGAAATAGGAGGGACTAGGCCAGTCACTGAGGTGGGCAATTCTGCAGCGGCGAGGAAGGCAATTCCTCCAGGAAGGCCAAGGGGACAGGCACAGGCTAGGGTATTTGCTATGATTAGAGAGAAAGCTGCAGCCGCACCTGAAGTTGTCACAAGTATTATTCAGTTATTTAACTCTGCAATATATATTTTGATTGATTTTAGCTCCACGTATTCATTTGTTTCTGCAAACATGATTTTGCATGATCTTAAATTGGTGCCCATAGATTGTCCCTTGATTGTTAGTACTCCCTTAGGGAGAAAGTTGATAATAAGCCAAGTGTATAGGGATTGTGAATTGTTTATTGAGGGTGTTAAACTGATAGTGGATTTGCTACCGTTGAAGTTGAGGGGTTTAGATGTGATACTGGGAATGGATGCTATAGAGAAATATTGTGCGAAGTTAGATTGTGGCCTTAAAGAGGCAGAGTTTGATTTTGGTAATGGTGAGAAGGTGACTTTTAAAGGGGATAGAAGGACACCATCATCCAAGATTATTTCGGCTTTGTTAACAGACAAGATGATGAGGAAAGGGTGTGAAGCCTTCTTGGCATACGTCGTGGATACTGTTATGAATGAAGGAAAGTTAGAAGACCTTCTGATTGTGAGAAAATTTCCAGACGTGTTTCCAGTAGACTTACCTGGTTTGCCACCGGTGAGGAAAATCAACTTTGCTATCGACTTGATTCTCGAAACTGCACCTATCTCTATACCACCCTATAGAATGACTCTAGTTGAGCTGAAGGAGCTTAAGGACCATTTGGAAGAACTATTAGAGAAGGGGTACATAAGACAGAGTTCGTCACCATGGGAAGCGTCGGTTCTGTTTGTTAAAAAGAAAGATGGAACATGGCGGATGTGCATTGACTACCGGAGACTCAACAAGGTGACTGTTAAGAACAAGTACCCCCCCCCCCCCGGATTGATGATCTGTTTGACTAGCTACAGGGAGCAAGGGTCTTTTCCAAGATTGATCTCAGGTCAGGCTACCATTAACTCAGAGTCAAAGAGTCTGATGTAAGAAAGATAGCCTTTAGGACTCGTTATGGGCATTATGAGTTCCATTCTGATTGACCAATGCTTCAACTACGTTTATGGATCTTATGAATAGGGTCTTCAAAGAGTATCTGAATCAGTTTGTCATAGTGTTTATAGATGACATTTTGGTTTATTCCAATAGTGAAGAGGAACATGAGAACATCTCATGATAGTATTATAGACACTGAGAGAGAGGGAACTTTATGCCAAATTTAGCAATTAGCTTCGTGAGGTGGTATTCCTTGGACATGTAATTTCTGAGAATGGGGTACATGTTGATATGAGAAAAATTAAAGTAGTGGTGAAGTGGCATGCACCAAAGACAGTGACTTACTGAGCCAGAAAGAGTTGCTTTTGAGACAGAGAAGGTGGTTAGAGTTGCTCAAGGATTATGACCTATTAAATGAGTACCATCCAGGAAAGGCAAATGTGGTAGTAGATGCTTTGAGTAGGAAATCCTCAATAGCCAACGTTCAGACAGTTTATCTACCATTATTGAAAGAAATGGCTAAGCTTAGGATAAGTTTGAAATAGGAGGAACCTGAGTGTATTGTTGCTACTTTCAGAGTGAGACCGATACTTAGAGAGAAGGTTAGGGAGTCATAAGCAAAGGATGCAGAATTGAGTAAGCTCCAAGAAGAAATTCAGAATGGCAAGAACTCTGAAGTGGTAGTAAGTGATGATGGACTTATGATTGTAGGGAACAGGCTTTATATTCTAAATGTCAAGGAAGTGAAGGATGAAAAACTTGATGAGGCACACAATATGCCTTATGCCATGCACCCAGGTAGCACCAGAATGTACAGAGATTTGAAAGAGCATTTTCGGTGGAAAGGCATGAAGAGGGATGAAGTAGAATATGCAAGCAAGTGTCTAGTGTGAGCAAGTCAAGGTTGAATACCAAGAACCTTCTGGCAAGTTAAGGTCATTGCCTATTCCTGAGTGGAAATGACAATAGGTAACCATGGATTTTCTGATGGGTTTGCCCAAGACCAGTAGGAAACATGGTACTATATGGGTTATTGTTGATCGTTTGACAAAGTTAGCCCATTTTCTGGTAGTTAAATAGACCGATTCTCTGCATGTGCTAGCAAAGAAGTATATTGATGAGATAGTGAGACTGCATAGAATTCCCAACTCTATAGTTTTTGATAGAGATCCTCGGTTTACTTCAAGATTCTAGGGAAGCTTACAAGAGGCTCTAAGAACCAAGTTGAATTTTAGCATTGCTTTTCATCCTCAAACAAATGGCCAATCTAAGAGGATCATTAAGACCCTTGAAGGAATGCTCAGGGCATATGTGATGGATTTCAGGGGCGCTTGGGATGAAAATATAGACACTTTAAACCCAAAAAACAAGACTGTCTGCAAAAGAAGAAAAATTGTAGATGTTGGTTATGTAAAGAAGAAGGGCATTATGCTAACACATGTCCAAAAAGAAAAA
>JAOSBK010000005.1:18905539-18947224 GCA_027568895.1 Erythroxylum shatona | reverse complement strand
AAACCGGGTTAAATGAAATAAACCCTACAAGGCAAGATGTTTAAGTTTCATATTTTACGGTTCAGGGGTTGGATTCCAAAAACGGGATCCGCCATCAGTTGGGCTCCGGTAACGGGGTCCAACAATATATATGATGGTATGTATAGAGCTCGCAAACATTTGATTAATTATTGGTGGTTATTTATCCTTCTATTAAAAAAGTATTTATTATTTATTTCCACACAACATTATATATGTATTTTGTTTGCTGGTAATTACAAAATTTAAATTAATGTTAATTACTATAGCATGCATAATAAATAACTAAAAGCATAGTAAGAATAAATAAGAGAGACCAATAAATTATAGTGGATTGGTCTTTTCTTGACCAATGTCCATTCTTTACTTCTCTTAAAAATTAGTCAGGAACCATGCATGCAACCACGTCAACTGTCCCAAAAATGCAGGCTCTCCAGGCAGTTCTTCTGACCTCACATCAGGACATACGTTACCATTCTTCAGACTTTCAACTGCCAGGTGCTGAAGACATGGAGTATGAAAAGACTGCGGAGGTAGTGGTGACAACGAGTAATACTCTATCGCCTTCCACATACCCGCAGTTTCTAACCCCACAACTTGAACCACCTGACCCAACGAATGCTCCTGATAGGATAGGAGATATGGACATGGTGACTGAATCTCAAATAAAGCCACAAGACCAGGATTTCCATATGGAACCAGTTGGAGAGTTTGAACTCCAGGACAGGGCTAACCACGCCTGAGGAATGTGGTGTTTTATTCTTCTCCTCCAATATGTCTATACTCATGTGGAATTGCCAGGGTGCGGGAGGGAAGTTTCTCAAACCCATCTTAACACATCTTATTCGTACTCATAAACCGTGCATGGTCGTCTTGGTGGAAACAAGAATTAACGGCAGCCGTGCAGACAAAGTCATTCGCAGGTTGGGTTTTCAGCAATCTTATCGTGTAGAAGCCGTCAGTTTTTCAGGGGGTATCTGGCTTTTATTACAGGAGTATGTTGAAGTCCATATTCTGGCCTCTACTCGGCAGTTTGTGCACATGTCTATACAAAAGGATGATGTCGACTTTGTATATACAGCCATCTATGCCAGCCCACAAGACTAATACAGAAACTATTTATGGCATAACTTGCTACAAATTAAACGAATCACGATGGGAGCATGGTTGCTTGGAGGAGACTTCAACGCAAAACTGAAAGCAAGAGACCAGCATGGGGGCTCTCCTACAAGTAGAATAGTTAATAAAGCATTTCAAGAATGTATTCACAATTGCCAACTACAGGACCTTGGTTATGAAGGATCACGTTACACCTGGAGGAGGGGGACGCTTGCGGCACGATTAGACCCAGTGTTTTGCTCCCCTGAATAGCATGATCGCTTTTTTAATACCACAGTATTCCATTTACCTTATCTTAAATCTGATCGCCGACCCATTTTAATCAAAATCCAAACACCAAACCCACAGACCACAATTCACCGTCCGTTTCATTTCAATACAGCATGGCTTGCGCATGAGTCTTTTGGAGCATTGGTGCAATAACGCTAGCCACACGAACCCCATAACTTTAGTGCTTCTCTTATTCGCTTTGCAGGAGACTTACAGGAGTGGAACACAGAGACATTTGGTAATATTGTTAAACACAAGAAACGTTTACTAGCCCGCTTAGTGTGCCTAGGAGGTCCATCATTCTGACTCACTCCAGCATTTGGAGGAGTTTCTTACTCAAGAGCTTGAACAAGCGTTAAGTGAAGAGGAATTATACTGGTATCAGAAATCACGCTCCCAATGGTTAGTTCACGGAGATAGAAACACGAAGTATTACCATGCTGTCACCAAAGTAAAGAGAAAAATATCACCGTCTAAGCCTTAAAATCTGCAGATGGTAGTCTTGTTTCCGATCCGTCAGCTTTGAGGTCTTTAGCAAGGGACTAATTTCAAAACCTATATACAAATGACATCACTATGCCTCAGTGCCTAGTTTCCCAGGAAACTTTTCCAGCATTGCCACCTTCTGCTAAAGAGGTAATGGGAGCCCTGCTTCAGCAGGAAGAAATTAAATCTGCTATGTTTCAAATAGCTGCTAATAAAGCGCTAGGAGCCAATCTATATTCTTCCAGAAACATTGGGACGTTGTTGGTGTCACTGTGGAGGAGTTTATACAGAAAATTTTTAACTTGGAATTTTGGGATGCTGAAGTCAATCGCACACTCCTCGTCCTCATTCCAAAAATTTCTTCCCCCTCTCTTATATCCCAATTCAGGCCAATCAGTCTTTGTTCGGTCCCATATAAGGTCGTGGCCAAAATAGTGGCGAACAGAATCAAAACCTATCTCCCCGATTTGGTAGCTTCAACCCAGAGTAGTTTTGTCCCTCACAGACATATAACAGACAATATTATTATAGTGCAAGAGGTTATCCATGCCATGAGGAAAAAGAAAAGGCACTCTGGATATTTAGCTTTGAAAGTAGATCTTGAACAAGCGTATGATCGGTTGAACTGGGAGTTTATTAGAGACACGTTGCTATAGGCAGGGCTTCCAGATATCCTCATTAATATCACCATGCAATGCATCACCACAATATCTATGCAAGTGAACTGGGGCGGTGAGCTTTCGGACAGTTTCATACCGAACAGGGGCATACGCCAAGGAGATCCATTATCTCCCTATATTTTTGTTATGTTCCTTGAAAGATTGGGACATCTGATAAATGACGCAGTTAACGCTAGATAATGGAAGCCTATACGACTGAATCGTCGTGGCCCTCAACTCACTCATCTTTTCTTCGCGGATGATCTTATTCTCTTCGTCGGAATTGCAGATGATCACCAGCTAGTCATTTACCAACTTCTCGACCATTTCTGTTCATCTTCAGGCCAAAGGGTTAGTCCAACCAAAACATAATGCATCTTCTCTCACAATGTCTCCTCTAGTCAGGCACGACAAATCAGTAGGGAATTGGGTTTTCCACTTGCCCATAACCTAGGCAAATACCTTGGCGTTCCAATCATCCATGAGCACTCCTCCAAAAGATCATATTAGTATATTCTAGACAAAATACAACACAAACTTGAAGGTTGGCGTGGCAAGCTCCTCTCTTTAGTAGGCAAGATCACACTCATCCAATCTGTACTGTCCGCCCTCCCAAACCATACTATGCAAATGGTAAAGCTACCTCATCAATTATGTGATGATCTTGAAAGAATTATTCGTCGTTTCCTTTGGGGATCCACTACGGAGCATAAGAAGAATGGGTTGCTTAACTGGGACTCAGTGTGTCAACCTAAAGCAGTTGGAGGCTTAGGCATCCGGAAACTAAGGGAGACGAATGATGCATACCTGATGAAACTTGGTTAGCTTATGATTACTCGACCAGAGGCCTTGTGGGTACAGGTTTTAAGTTTGTGGGTACAGGTTTTAAGTTCTAAATATAATTTCAACCACAACAGCTTACCTAACCAACTCACAACGACTGGAGGATCAATGGTTTGGCAAGGCATCGCGTCTGTCTGGGAGCAGATCATCAGCGGGTTGAAATGGGTGGTTAGTAATGGTAACCATACACAGTTTTGGCACGATGCATGGGTCCAAGACTTTGGGCCCCTTAAGGATCGGATAATTGCCCAAATTTCCATTAGTCTGCTGACTAAACTCGTAAAGGATTTTGTGGATGAAAGTGGACGTTGGCGTTGACACCTATTCCACGATATACTACCATCCTCGCTCTGTTTGGCAATTGCTGGCATCTTACCTCCATGCCCTCAGTTAGGCCCTGACCGCGTAATTTGGGGAGCATCTTCGAACAGAACTTTTTCCATCAACTCTGCCTATAATTTGATAACTCGTTAGGCGGAAGGTCAGCAAAGTTCATTCTGGGACACGATATGGAAATAGGAGGGTCCACAGAAAATTTGAGCATTCTTATGGCTCCTGGCTTACGACAAACTTCCCTCGAATCAACAACACACTCGTCGGTTTCAAGCATCGGATCCATCATGCCACCGCTGTAGAGAGGTGGAATCCATTCTGCATGTTGTTAGGGACGGCTGTCGAGCTCATCCAATCTGGAATGGTTTTTCCCGTAGCAGTCTCACCACTAATTTCTTCCACAAGGATAAAAATCATTGGTTGATAGAGAACCTGCGTAAACATCAAACTGTCCAAGGTTTAGAGTGGGCATTAGTTTTTGGAACAACATGCTGGTATTTATGGTCTTGGCGTAACCACTCAATTTTTGACCCTCAGTTCTCATGGCCGGTGAATCCTCATATTATCATCTTTAAATATGTCCATTCGTTTGTTCAAGTGAAACTCTTAGTTGCACGCGCACTAATGAACCCACCGCAGCTTGTGGAAACCCTGGTGGGCTGGAGTACTCCTGCACAGGGTTGAATATGCCTTAATACGGATGGAGCATATAGCACTTCGACATCGAGGGATACGCCAAGAGGTCTCCTTTGGGACCACACAGGAAAATGGCTAGGTGACTTTGGACACAATATTAGGTATTGCACTTCAGTTTGCGCCGAACCCTGGGGAGTATACACCGGCGTCTCTTTCGTATAGAGTCTGGGTTATCGGTGAGTGGAACTTGCCGTGGACTCACTTACTGTTCTCAGTTTCTTAGCATCCTCCACTCCACCATTTGCTCCCTTTAACAACCTTATTTTGGGAATTCACCAATTACTACACTGCCAATGGATAGTGAAGGTTAGGCATATTTACCGTGAAGCTAATCGAGCTGCGGATTGGCTAGCCAACTAGGCCAAGTCTCTAGAACTAGGCGTCTATTGGTATCAAAACCCGCCTGTGGGTTGTGCTACTATCCTTCTAGAGGATATATCTAGGGTTTCCTTTCCCCGCTTAGTAACTTAGTATGTTTGTAATTCTCCTATTATCCAAAAAAAAAAATTCAAATCCACTTAATTCTTGTTTTGAATATGTGAAGAGTAGCTTCCTGTACATTATCTTCAAAAGGCTTATAGAAACATTCACTAATTGTTTAACTCTCTTAAACACACATTGCAATATAAGAGCAAGCAATTAAAACTCAATTCCCAATAAGAATTATACATTACAATTTAATATCTCATAAAATCTCAATCAAGAATCATCAAATTCTTCAATAACCAAACAAAAAGCTTTATCTCTACCTTATAAAAGTAAATAAAGGGAGCATCTAATGCAAAATTAGTAGTGATACTAATAAAAACTTGAATATTCAATTGACATATAGCTTCATTAGTCGACCTATAGCCACCTAAAAATTATTGATAATTGATTGGTACAATCTTTTAAAACTATGCATAACTTTCAAAAATGTTACACTTTCAAACCTAACACATCCTGTGAACTTACTTAACCATTTAATATACCTAATAGCTTCATATTATTAATTTTCAAATTTTTTTATATTCAAATGGCTTATACTTACATTAGGTCAACTTAATCCCTTACAACAATGAACAATTTTAAATTTTTTTAAAGCAACTAACTTATCACATATATTTTTCAAATATTTGTAGTTATTTTGGAAACTATGACTTCAATTGAAAATTTCCCTTGAAATGCAATAAAAATTTTCTATAAATATTGAAATGATTAATTAAAGACCAACCAAATGATATACAATTTTTGAGTCCTCAACAACTTATAAGGGACAAAAACGTAGGTTGCAAGAGAAATCACATTTTAGTTACACTATTTTGTTCTTATTATTGATTGGTGTTGTGCTCATCTTGATTTTTTTACACTTTTTTGTTTCCCATTTTATGTTATGGACCATCTACCCTTCAAATATTGCCAATTTTTAAAAAGACGCGTATAATATGATAAAACCTAAAAGAATTACATAATGTCCAAAAAATTCTTAAAGCAATCAACATCGACTAATGCATGTCTCAATATTACCAAACTTTTTCTCCATTCTTTTGAAATTAGATAATTTTATTCCAAAAGTAAATTTGACTTTAAAGAGGAGATATTCAAGTTAGTTACAAATTGAAGTCTATAGCCTTTGGCTAGCTATAACAACTACACCAAATGAAAATTAGAAGATCAGTTACTTATGGTGACATTAAGGAAAAGTAAATATGGATATAGTTTTGGTAGGAAAAATATGATTCATTTAATTCACGTCCCAACTTATTCTATCTCTTTCAATGATTATCATCAAGCTTTAGTTTGTTGAAAGTGCTTCCTTGAACTAATGAATAAGCTTGTCAACTAACAAGTTCTTGTGTATTTCAATATTTCTATGTATATAATGGTTCCTTTCTCAATTTTTGTTAATGTAAAAAAAGTATATAATTATCTATATACCTAATATAGTATAATATAAGGCTAAAGGCAATTGAGACTATAAAGTATCTAGCATCATATCTAAGTGATGCTCTATATGTGTAACAATCACTTCAAATTTAAGTAAGATTTGCTCAAATATGTGTGTTGTTATCAAAGTGTTGCTAGGGATGAAGTGATCTTTAAGGAGGCTACTGCATAAGTCACTTTAATAGGAATACTCAGGTTAACCACATCATTATTATATAGTTGTATTACAAAAGGGCAATTCAATAATGTAAATTGGTGCTAGCATTTGGGAATTCCATCAACTAACTTATAAATCTTGAAAAAAAAAAGGTGAAAAGGGGAACATATAATTGTTGAAAGATAAGGCTAAAAAAGAAACTATGAGGCATATTTTAAGTCTTAGTTTTGTTAACAGTGAAGTTAAGCATATAATTAATGAGATGATCCATAAATTAATTAATGAAGAAATGTTGAATCAATGAGAAGTACAGAATTCGTGAGAATCCTTTAGTGTTTCTCATATCATGACCTGATAAATCCTTTTTAAAAATAATCTTAAGTATTAGATGGAGTATAAATGAATACAGTACTAGGCTATGAAATTGTATGATGAGAAGATTTATAAGAGGAAATGCCAAATATGTTGTTAAGAATTTATTATATAGGTAAATACATTGGAAATGAAAAGAGATTGTGATTAATAAGGTCGATATGATCTTTAAAATTGTAATCAACGCACCTTGTGACATCAACTATATGAGTGAGTATTAAATCTATTATTGAAAATGAAAGAAGAGGTTAAAGTATATATAACTTATGGAATATGACTACTAATCTAATTGTAACTAGCTATTTTTAGGTTTATAATTATCTTAAGTCTAAAATTGTGTTATTTCTAAGCTAGTTTGAACTTTGGATGTTATAGATGGAATCATAGTGGACTTCCACTAATGTGATGTTGAGTCGAAGATGAACTAAGTGAAAGTTTATAGGCTTATGATACCTAATAATGGAAAGGACGGGGATAGGAACTATAAATAGGGCTTTGAGAAATGATTGGTTCATGGTAGGCTTTTAGTTAAAGGAGTATAGGCATGAAATGGTTCCATATTAAAAGGGATAAAAGATTTCAAATATAAATCTAGATTACAGATTTAGAATTTGATGATAACATCAAGAGTTTAAGGTGGAGATTATGATATACCATATATGGTAGTGCGTCATAACGCTACACAAAATAACTAAACTTAAAACTATAACCAGTGATGAATCTAAATCGATCACACAAAGAGTGTATGTAAAGCTTTTGTAATGAAAGAAATTAGTGTTTAGTTTAAGGGGGCTTGGTTTGGTTTCAAATAATAAAATAAAATGAAATTAAACTACCGAAAGTAAATTAAAGCAAACAGTTAAAAATGATGAAAGTGATGAATGCATTTAGGATCCGATTCTCGGTTTAATGTCAACCTACACACAATTAAACATACATCATTGTCATACTTTTTTCACACCTTTCTTAGAACTATTAATTGTAGATTAACAATAAACTCGATTAACCCCAATTTTCTCTTAAATCATGTTTAATTAGAACAAGCTTTTAAATAAAGTTGACCTTCTAACAACCTAAAATAAGCTCTCTAGATTTAATCAGATAGCCAAACAACCTAAAATAAACTCTCTAGATTTAATCAGACAGCCTCATTACGAATAAGGAAAACATATCAATCTAGGCAATAACCACATAAGTATGGATCATTTAACCTATGTTACATTATCCCTAATAATTTGATACCATTAATTGTCACAAGTGAACCTATAACACAACAATTATGTAATATATTTAAGATTTTAACAATGGTTTTATACATAAACAATTGAATGATAACGAGGATATTAATTATCCATACATGAATATCTAAATCAGTAGAAATAAAATAACAAAAACAATCCCTAAGGAGAGATAGAACATCGATACACAATGATGATATGCTTAAATGTGATCCTCGACATAAATTCCACCTATGAATCGAAATAGGGAAGCTTAGCCCTCTATAGGTTTAGACTAACTACAAGAGGAAAAAGCTATAAGACTTATGAGAAATACAAGGATCTCTTTACAAGGGATCTTTTATTTGTATCCTAGTATGCCAAAGTTATCTATATCCTAATACGCCAAAGTTTTTTTAATTATAGGTCATATCCCTGGTAAGTTATAACATTGTCATATCATTCTTGATTATTTCCCCCCAATTCTTCTTAGGCCTCCCATTTTTCCTCTTACAGTTTCTAACTACAATCCTCTTGCATCTTCTCATTAGAATATCTAGGTGTCTCCTCTTAACATGTCCAATCCACCTAAGCCTTGTCTCTCTTAATTTGTTCATAATATTAGCTACCTTTAATTTGCCTCTTACCATTACAATCTTAACCTTATCTTTTATAGTAAGGTTACACATATAATGAAGCATCTTCATCTTTACCACCATTAGCTTATTACTATATACTTATTTGATGGGCCCATACTGTTTGTCCCCGTATCTGAAGTCTGACTCTAACCAAACATATTGGACCCCGTATTCAAAGTCCAACTCTAACCAAACATGTTGTACCCCGTTTTTGAAGTCCAACTCTTACGGAATATCACAAGACTTGAGCTGTTTCCAATTAAAAACACCTAAACTATTATCGATTCATCTTCTTGCTTCGATATCATAACATGTGGGCCTTGTTTCTAGAGTCTTACTTTTAAGTCATGAAACCATAAATATTGGGTCCTGAGTCCAGAAGTTCGCCGCGGTAAACTTCATGTTTCGCGGTGGCGAACGAATGAGTACTTCTGTGGAATCCTTTCAAGAAAAGTTCGTCGCGGTGAACTCTTGACTTCGCCGCGACGAAGGTCTAAAATTTTCCCTCCTGCTCCTATTGGGATAATTACGTCTCTCCGCGATGAACCTGCAATGTTATTTTTGCCGCGGCGAAACCCCCTGGAATCACAACCCCTTAGCCTAAAATTCCATCTTTCCTAACCTTTCTTTCAATTCACATTGTCCCAAAATCACTCCCTCAAATGCATCATCATTTCATAACAATTCAATATTATCTCGTCCTACTTTCCAAATCTCTTTTTATTTAATTCATTTCTTATAACTAATTCTCATCATTCACAAAAATCCTATATCTTTTTGCTATAACATGTCTCCCTTATATATATGTAACAACAATTCATAATCAAAATAATCATCTCAAATCGATAACTTCCTCAAGTATATTGAATTTTCAACTCAACATCATCTATACATAATTCATAATTCATTAACATCAAAGAATAGAGTTTTACAAGCTCTAATGACATTCTAAGCCACAATAAATCCATATCTCAAAATTTCAAAATGCAAAAATTACATGAACTAATAATCCTTGAAATGCGACTAAAACCTTGTATTTACAAAATCTAGTTTAAAAAATACAAAACATGCAGGACTCAAAGCGATGCCTTGACTCTTGATCACTCGATCTCATTTTCTTCACCTGAAGATGGGACTGAAGGGGGGTGAGCTTAAAAGCTCGTGGGTAACAAGTTTATAACAAAGAATAAGAAAAAATCATTGAAATGTTCATTTGTTATAGAAATTTCATATTGAATGCATAAAACTCATAAGTTTCAAATTCTCAACCAAATTCATAATTTTAGCTCAAAAATTCACAATTAAAGAAATATCATCACATAAACATAATATATATGTTGGACGCCGTTTTCGAAGTCCAACTCTTGCAGAAAAAATCATAAGACTTGAGCGGTTCCAATAGAGAACACCTTAATTATTATCGGTTCATCTTCTTGCTTTGATACCACATATGTTGGATCCAACTCTTAATCGGAACCATATAGCCTGAGCGTATTATCCTATGGGGTTATTTCTAACAACCCTTATTAGGCATTATCCCACAATGGTGGCATGCCCATGACGATCAAACATCAAACAACTTATTATTTTAACTCAACCCTACTACGAGGAAATCAATATAAACATATATACATAACTGAACTACTTCAATCCGTCATTTCATTACTAAAGCAACAGAGTTGAAAAACTTTATTTACATACCCAAAAGCCACACCATTGGCTTATTACAAAAACACAAATAGCAAAATTGTGGAGGTTCCCTTAGGCTCTTGATCACTTGACTTCTTAACTATCACCCAAAGAGGGGACATAGAGGGGGTGAGATTGAAATCTCGTGGGTAACAAGTTTATAATCGAGAAACAAGCAAAAACTCTTTTTAAAACTCATTTTCATTGAACCCTTTTCATAACCATAGTAATTCTGCATTTAAAAATCATAAAACACTGATTTCGTGAAATTCTCAATTTGTCAAAAATTCACAATAGTACAAATCATGTATACATACATCATGTCAACATATCATGAGCACATAAGCACATCAGAATAGTTTGGGTAGATCCTTAAAAATGACGCACTACACAGTTCCACATGATGGTCCTGTGTAATCGTAAACTTGAGGGAGTCTATGAGGAGCTCCGTGGCATTAGCGGGAAGGCGAGAGAAGCCTTAACTTGGTCAACGTGCACGTGACATTCTTGAGGGAATACCACAAATCACATAACACATATTTCATAACTTGTAAACATGTTGCCCAAAATGGCACTTTTTTTTGAAAACTTGCTTTTCATATACTTAATATATATCTTGAAAACCATTCTTGAAAACATGATTTCATGTACGTTCGATCCTTTCAAAAGAAAACACTTTTATAAATCATCACACAACTCATGCAGCAAACACATAGCAAATTTCATAAATCATTCATGGACAATGAATGCAAAACTTATGATGCAATTGAAAACATTAAACTTTCTTTGCTTTAAAGAAAAACAGTAGTGGCTTATTTACTCTATTATAAACATGAAACCCACCTTGATTTTCTTACTTACAGCCTTGTTCAAACATGCCTCTTCTCTTTGCAAACAACCTGAGGTATCTAAGGCTCTTTCCTGTTGTATCTTTAATGTGTGCTCCGTGAGTTGATCTAACTGAAATATGTCTCTTTGATCCCCTTGGTTCCTCACTAGATGAAGAGATTCTTGACTCAAATGGTAGCTCTTCTCTTTCTCTACCTTTTTCTCTTCTTGAACAACCTCAAAATCTCTCTAATAGGCTAAGGAAATTAAAACCCTAGCTCAACTCTCTTCTTTTCTCTCAAACCACCAAACTCTCTTTCTCTTTCTCTCTCTCATTTCGTTGTTCTCTTCTGCCTATCCTCCCATTCACGTTTTTCTACTTCATTTATAAGCAAGACAACACTTCTTCTTCCAATTATGCTCTTAATGATTGAGACATGTCCCATTTGCCTTTCCATTTATGCCTTATGTCTTTTATACTTAAGTGTCTTGCCAAAAGCACCCTTGAATATTCTGACGTAACTTTTTCTTCTAGAAAAGTGTTCTTCCTTGTCTTAAGTTCCCAAGGACACAAAAATCAATCCATCTGGTTCAAAACTCTAAAAATATTGCCCCAAACATTTCAGACTATTGGTAGATTGAAACAATACACTATACCCAACTTCCATCCAGAATTGGAAATCTTAGAGACTGAATTAGATCTCAATTTCTTCATATCATTTATAGCTCCATGTCTCTAGTTTACCACAAATTAGAAATCATCTCATTTGAAGCTCTACCGATCCAAAAATCATTAAAATACTGAAGTATGTGTGGAATAACACCAGTTCATAGTATTTAAAAACACACACACTGTACCCATCCTACATTTTTCACTCAATCTCTCTCACTTCATTTCAGATGGCTACAATTTTTGGTGGAGATGTAGAACAATGTCTCACAAGTCCAATGGTTCAAGAATCAAGTCATTCGAGTGTCTAAAGAAGAAGTTATGGCCAAAAGAATCCAATCTGGTTTTATCCTCAATCATATTGAACCTATCGTGAGACAATTAGTATAACTTTCTCTAGAGATATTGGATTTAGGTGTTCTTTAGATGGTTCGAAATAGGACTTCAAGAGATACAACTTTCATGAAGAACTGGAAGACAAATTCTATCTTTTGAAGGATCAAAAATAGAACAGAAGATATAAGATGAATAGTAACTAAGAGGAAGCTCAAGAACTAAGAAGAAATTCACTAAGAAGAAGTTCAAGAACTAAGAAGAAGTTCACTAAGATGAAGTTCATGAATAGTAACTAAGAAAAAGTTCATGAACAGTAACTAAGAAGAAGTTTTACAATTGTCATAACTTCCTCTACAGATATCAGATTTAGGTTGTCTTTGGATGATTTGAAAGAGGACTTCAAGAGCTACAACTCTGATGAAGACCTCGAAGACAAATTCTATCTTCTGAAGGATCAAAAATGGAACAGAAGATATAAGATGAAAAGTAAATAAGAAGAAGTTCATGAACAACAACTAAGAAGAAGTTCATAAACAATAACTAAGAAGAAGTTCATGAACAGTAACTAAGAAGAAGTTCATGAATAGTAACTAAGAAGAAGTTCATGAATAGTAACTAAGAAGAAGCGGAAGGTCAACAACATAAAAAGAAGCGGACTACACTCCTAAGCATCTCCACTTATAAGGGTCCTAACTTTAGACTTCGATGTCCAAAAATTTTATACTATATACTATTGGAAAGATAAAAGGAAGATTTATAACTTTCAATAGGCAACTTTGCCAAAATATATCTAGATCAATCCCAAATTTTCCTTAAAGTCCGAAGACGAATTTTACATTCATCCACCAAAGTACTACACTCAATTCTCACTTCATGAAAAATTTTGAGACTCTTAGAGACAGAATTGAAATTCGATATCTTCATAATAAATGTAGTCATATGTTTCTAGTTTAATCCAAACAAAGAATCTTCTCATTTGGATAACTAGAGAAAATGTTGTGGCTAAAAGACTGAAGCATACTCCATAAACATTTTCCAAATCAACCATCCATTTTGTTTCACAATCTTTCCTTAACACAACTCATACCAAGATCACCTTTCCTACTTCATTTACTCCTCATTATCAACTCCATTTCAAATCAATATCATACAAAGAAACTATAGTCCACGATTAATCATGAACACCAACAACAAAACATACACATATGTGCATATTCTTCATCAACTTACTACACAAATTCAACATCATTTTTGCTTTCATTCTACTTCTAACTTTCACCTTAATTTTTCTCTCTTCAAAATCTTTTATCCACCAGAAACACAAAGCAAATCTTGAATCTATCGACATTTCTCATTTATTAGTTCTAGTCTTCTAAGAAAAGTTCGAGGTCCAACATGATCTGCATTACTTTTTTGTCTATCTTGGGCCATTTTAATTCTACTACCAATCAATGTCATCTTATCAATAATGTCTTGAATCATTTCTAGGTCTTCAAAAATAGACATAATCTTCTTCTTCATTTTCTCTCAAATTTTTCTACTTCGTATGTGTCTTAATGTACCAACTTTCATCTACATGTGACACTTCTCTCATAGGCTCCGTCATTATGTTTGTTTTGTAGAAAATTGGGAGGAAGCTGTGGAGGCTAAAAACCCTAAAATCCTTTAACACTTAGGTAAATTTCTAGCTGCTATGTTATGTCTGTTTTGTGATTTTTGATCTTCCTACACTAGTTCATTGTTGGATTACATGTTGTGGTTGTTTGAGGCAAATTGAATTCATAGAAAGGGAAAAATGGGGAAAATGTGGCTGGAAAATGATAAAGGAGAGGAGATAAGAGAAGAGGAGAGGGTGAAGAAAATGACACTTTTGGAAAATTTAAGTTGCATGAAAGGGAAAAATAGGAAATACAAAGAGTGAAGGGTAAATTTGTAGTTTACTTCTAAGATTGGTATTAATTAAAATGAACGAGGTAAAATAGGAATTTTAATTAGTTAAGGATATTTTATTAATTATGGTAGTTAGGTTAGTACAAATATTATTTTTATAATTAATAATAAAGTGGAAAAAGGAATAATGTTGGATTTTTAAGTGTATTTGAGATGAAAATTTTTGTAAATTAGTCTAATAAAATTTTTATAATGTCTAGGTCCTAAGGTTTAATTAAGGAGTAAATTGGACCATTAATTAGTTGAGTTTAAAATCGAGGTAAAGATAACTTTGGACTGTACTCTTAGAATAATGTATCGTATTATTGTTAATAAATTATTTTATAATGATTGATATTTTGAATTATTCATTAATTAAAGTAATTGTTAATAGTACATACATTAATTATGTTTATTTTATTTACCAAATAATTAATGAAGTATAAGGTGTTTCACTTTTATGTTTTGTTACGTTTTATGAGTAGAATTGCTTATTAATTTGATGAAAAATGTGTTAATTAAATAAAGACTGGTTGATAATACGTTGTGAATAACTGGTGAAATTTGAGAATCAATGGCTTGCCTAGGATAAGCTATATTCATTGGTCATAGCTTGATAGGTCGTTTAGAGATGAGCAAGGGTGTCTAGGGATCTATCCGTGGAGCAGTTACCAAGGCATCTTGATTCCCGAGGATGTTCTGTACCAATGGCTAGGTATTGGACTGATATTGAGATATCCTGAGTCTTGGGAATATCTTGTGTCGATGTCTAAGTACTAGAGTAGTACTGAGGTATCAAGAAAGATTAAAAACTGAGGTATCCTATGCTGATATTTATACATTTAATTACGTTTCCACTTGATGAGAGATTATGATGAGATGAGATTAGATGAGATGAGCAGGTAGATCATTGAATGTAAGTCTATTAAGTTAAGCAGGACCTAGGTAATTCAATTAATTACAAAATAAAGCATAAATGGCAGTTATAAATTAATATTTGTATCAATCATTGTTTGGTAAAAATTTTTAGATGTTTCATAATTGTTTGGATTAGACTGAGTAACGTTGTGTATCTTCTTATTATATGAATGTTTAATCTCTTGATTAAACTTTATAGTTACATATTGAGTTATTTGCTTTTAAAGGCATAGTTGATTGTCCTTATTGATTAGGCAGCTCACCCTTTGCCACCATTTCTTTAGGAGATCGAGAGATTGTCGATAAGCCTAGTGTACAAGATTGACAAAGTGGAGTTTAGGTGGGGCCAGTAGATTATTTAAGTAAAGTTATTTGATTGTATATATTTTTTGAATGTGAGAGTTTGGGTAGTTATGTTGTATATAATACTTTTGTATCTAACAAATATCTCTCTTTTGGAGACAACGATGATTTTAGTAATTAATATTATGCTTTGGGTACAATCTGGTTAATTATGCTTTAAGAATTTCTGGGAGCGTGACATTTGATGGTATCAGATCGAGGTTTACATTTCTAGGAATGAAAGAAACCATCCTAGAGTTCCCCTTCTAGAACTCAAGTGGATGCCTCCCGGTGACCCGACGGTACCCCTCTAATCAATATCTGACTTGACAAAGGTTTCTTATAAAGCCAAGTCATTCAACTATTTAAAACCAAAAATAATTTAATAATTAAAAGAATGGAAAATAGTGGGAACTTTCGTTTTTCTAACATTTTATCAAAAATTTTGGCAACATAACGACTGGATTTTGATATTCCCAAAATTTTTAAAAGCCCTGTAAAATTTAAGAACACTTCTATATTCACACCAATTTCTCAACTACAAAATTTGGACTTTAAGTCCAATCACAAACAACCCAAACAAATAATTCTCAGCAGTCACTACAATAAACTTTTAAAAGCTAAAACATATTCATACATTTCATTTAAAAGCTTTATAAACACCCATTCTTTACACAAATGTACACAGCAAAATAATGCAAGCACAGTAGCACTCGACAATACAACTAATCTTAAGGCGGAGTCCCAATTACTACAGCACTTGTACGCATACTTGGGGTGGTTTGTTTAAAAACATTAAAAAAAATAAGGATGAGCTAAACGAGCTCAATGAGTGTGATTAGTTTAAAAGAAAATTGAACTTTTATAAAATCATAAAGCTCAAGGTAAAACATTTTCCATAACAATTTATTCGGGTATTATCAAATCTGGTAATAACATAACATTTAGTAAAACATAATTTCAAATTTTTTTGAAAAACTATTTCAAAATTAAACTTATCATATAAAAGTTTTCATTTCCCATTTTTCTTAATTAATAAACAGTGGTGGCAATAACTTTATGAAAACTTTAATACTGAAAAATAAGTCAACCACTAGCATTGTTACCATACGATACCTCTCAAATCACTTTTATCATAAATAGTGGCAGCACTACTATTTTCATGATTTTCTTTACTCAACATAACCCACTGCAAGTTTCTTTACCATACGGTACACTAGGTATAAAGTCACGAAGCTAGTTCTACATCACTTACCGATGACTTGTTAACCATTATTTATGGAGCTGGTTCTGCATCGCTTACCTGTAATAAGTCATAGAGCTAGTTCTACATCACTTACCTGTGACTAGTTAACCACTATTTAAGGAGCTAGTTCTACATCATATAATTGTAATAGGTTAACCTTATAAATATATCTGTATAATAACATGTATAAAGCCTAGCGGTGTACTATAGAAAAAAGTAGCTCTTACATTTATGACTCATCTTATTTTCTAAATTAAGTATAGAAGGATTCATAATTGAATTATTTCAATGTAACTCCCATTTATATAAAATTTAACTTTCAATTTAAAACTTATATATTGCCAAAGCATGCACTTATGCTAGTAATATTCACTTGTAAATTACTATTCACATAAAACTCAGTATAAATATTCATTTCATAATCAAATGAAAACCATTTACATAAACTCAATATAAAGAACACCTATATGTCATCAATTCTTTTACAAAGAATTAAGCTATATAAAAACAATTAAAATACACTCACAACTTGCTAGTTTCCTTTTCACCACTTCAAAACCCTTTAGTTGGCTTCATTTTTTGATCCGAAAACTTAATACCAATACATTCAACTCCTTAATACATTTTTCAATTATATATATCATAAACCATGTCAACTTCATTACTTTCCACATACACTCCTTAATCACATTTATATGGTTATTACTTCATAACCATATTTTTATACTAAAAATGCCCTTAAGGCTAACGTTAACATATTATACATTAAACTCTTCCAATTCAATTTCATTTTATTTCTAACATTTAAAACTAATCTAAATTCACTCCCATGACATTTTTGTACACATATTTAAGCCATAAAATTTCATTACCAAATTTTTTTACAAAATCAAGCACTCTAGGCTAGATTTCAACCAAAACGAATTCCAAATCAATTATTGTTCATTTATTTACTTCATTAGCATCAAAATAAGGCTATGAACATCATAAAAAATCAAAATAGAATTTTCAATCATAACATATTAAAAACCCTAACCTTGGATGAAAACTCATTAAATCATTTCTACAGTTTTTCTTTCATTCTTTCATTATTAAACTAACTTCCTAATGTCATTCATTAATCCCAAATCATCAAAGGACAAAATAAAACACTTTTAGCAATTGATGTCACCTTTGATCAAGTTTGACCAAGGTTCCTTACATTTGATTCATGTGATTTTATTCTCCTAATTGCTTCCAATGCAATAAAACCTACCCATTTTCCTCTTCCTCTTCACTTGGATAGCTATGAAATCTTGTTAAACCCTTGATTGGAGGTAGAAGAATATGACAATTGGTTTGGATCACTGCGCCATAGCTATAGGTGAACCTCTCTCTTCTCCTTTCTCTTTTCTTTTCTTTTTTTCTCTCTTTCTCAATATGTAAAATTAGGACCTGATGGAGTATTAAACTTAGATTGTGTAGTACATCCTCAACAATTATTAGATGAATGGATAAGTAAAATACAACTTATATTGCAAATAGAAAAACATTTTACAGAATCAGAAAATAAATAATTATTATGGAATTTTATCGCTTATAAAACTTCAGGAATAGTGCAAGCATTTTTAGTCGATAATGAAAAAGCTTTAAAAAACACACATGCATGCCAACAAACTTCCACTAATATGCAAACTTTTGAATTTATAGCAAGACAAACTCTATAGAGAATTTTTAGGTCGAGATGTACTCTCATTTAGAAATGAAAGCAACATAAATGAATGATTAAAAGCATTATGGCATTTAAACAATATGCGTATATGTGATAGAAGAATATGACAATTGGTTTGGGTCACTGCTCCATAGCTATAGGCGAACCTCTCTCTTCTCCTTTCTCTTTTCTTTTCTTTTTTTCTCTCTTTCTCTCCTATTCTCTCATCTATGGCCAGCCACCAACGTTTAAAGAAGATGAAGGCATTATTGAATTACAATTTTGCCCCCATTTCCATTATAATTACACCTTTATCCTTAATAACATCTTATAATTACAACTTTACCAAAATGTCTCACATTTACACTTTTACCCATGCCACTTGTCACCGTTTAATTGGTTCTCTTCTAATGACTCATTATTCCACTAACTTCTTTTTAAAATACCAAATTGCCCTTTAATGCATTTAATTCACCAACTAACCGAATTAAATTATGAAAATATTCCACAATCATTTTATCCTCAAATTGACCATAAAATACTCGAATTAGGGTCAATACTTATTGATTGGATGCTTTAAAAAAATTTCTAATGGGTTTAAAATCCTCAGTGCCCATTATTTTCCAAAATTGGCATTTTAATCCTAAACTTTCAGAACTTCTGAAATTCATCCGATTGGACTTATTTTTGAACCATTTTAGTGTCATTAAACTCTAATACCTATTCTAGGTATGTTTCAAATTTTCGAGGTTGCGTCCCCACAATCACTATTCAAATGGATTCATTATTCATCCAAAATACTATTCACTCGAATTCACTATTCATAAAAATCAACCAGATTTCATTGAAGTACCACCTAAATCCTCAAAATACATTTTGAGGCTTTTAAAGTTTGTTCAGACTCATTCCCTAGCTTTTAAAAGTTTTCAAAAAACTTTCGATCGAGTCCAAAACTATCTCTGGTCTATCAATGATCTCTGTTATAACCTCAATAATACATTTAAATGCTTAACTACTCTAGTACACTATAAATAGAGCATACTTTATAAAATTCATGAACAACACATAACATAGTACAATTATTGAACTAGGATGTTATAAATTCCCCTCCTTATAGGGATTTCATCCTCAAAATGTTAAATAAATATAGTCATCTAAAAATTTTGGATCTTGACTTCTTATCCATTCTTTGTGCTTCCACTCTGTCAATCACTTCATAGGGACCAACATATTGTTGGCTTAACTTGTCACATTGCCTAAAATAAATTATTCCTTTCTATAATGATATTTGTAAAAATTCTTTGGTATTTTTTTTAACTCTAACTCCAAATTCTTCCTTCATTTCCAAACTTAACTCTACTGTCGATTTTAGTTACTATCACTTTGCCCTGCATAATTTTGATCTTATTTGGGGTTATCAAAACTAGTTTAGCCCAACTAATTTTCTTTTATCTATCTCATCATCACATACCAACACTCTACGTAACTATTTACTTCCAATCACTTACAACTTGATTAACCTATCAAGAGGATTCCTACCTTGGATGGTTAGTAAATGGGCATTTTTTAATCCTTTATCTCCCATATACTATCATATCCGCTTAGATTTCGTCAAATTGCTACCATAAAAACCTTCATAATATGCTTCCATTTCCCTTCCCAAATTGGGAGTGGCTAAGCAATTTTTTTCTTTTGTTCTTTGGCTCTCAACCTTGACTTATTGATTTAACAAGCATTTAAATATATACTTTGTTATCCCCCTTTTCATACCTTTTTTATTTTAATGCACTTTCAAGGTATAATGCCTCTTTGTGTTCCTCAAATGCACAGTACATATTGGTAAGTGACTTAATCTAGAATTTCTTTCTTAAGTGTAGCCATGACTAGTACACACAATTCCTAACCTAGCACCAATGTAATATTACCTTTTAATCAAATGCCCTCAGAATTTGCAAGTTATCTCCACTTGAAACTCGTTGCTTTTGCTTTCTCACCAATAATCAGTTTAGACACAACTTTGCTAACTATATATAAAACAATCCATTTGCATTCATCTGATTTTCAAGATATAACACAATTGACTTACATTAAAATGAACTTAAAATAATGACTATTCAATACTTAGAATTGATATTCTCATATACACATAACTGGAAGCTTATATCAAACTGATCATTGCTCTAAAAAATGTTGTTCAATCATCAATCTTGATTAAAGATTCCATCACAATGTCATCTATAACATTACTTGGTACGAATCCACAAATCACTGTATAATCAAAATAGACTTGACCTTAAAAATAAAATTTTATGCTAAAATTGATTAATCAATCACTCTATAAGGTCATAACATTTAAACATATCAAAATGCAGTCACCAATTACTCGTATCAATAATTAATCCTTAATGAATTCAACCATAATAAGCAATTTCATCCTCCAGATATATTCACAAATTACTTTCTAGTATTAAAATGCTAAATAACCTCATAAACTTCTGTAATTATTGAGTCATAGAACTAAATAACTTATATAGTAGTTTCTTAGTACTTTTCTAGCTATCATGGCTGATATGCTAAGAGATGGGAGCATTTTACATTTTGTGCTAAATACTTAACTAATTCCCTTATGTACCAATCATAATTTCCTTTATAAGCAATCCACATCGATAAAACGTACTATTAGTCAATTTCCTTCCTAGTATGACTTTATAGTCATGGATGTCTAATAAGATCAACTCATTAGAGAGTTTCTAATTCTAGCTACTATGTAACTACCTTTGCAGACATTCTACCTATCACCATACTGAATATATCTTTAGCTTCCTGTTGGGTTAGTACAATTACCCCAGCCTATGTAGGTGGTCTCCTTCCACATTAGCTACACCTTGGCATTTAGCTCCTAGTGTTTTAGGAGTCTCTAGACACTATAGGTGGTTTAACTAATCTCTGGCTATACGATATTTCTCATCTCATCCTTCTATCACCAAGCCATTTAAATTTATTATTCTTATCCTGATCAAACCAAATTAGGCAACTTTGGGGGTCTCTACTTTTATCAAACTGTTTTGTGCCTATCTTACAAATATGCTCAATCAAACTTGTTGACATTACTAAGGCCTCCTGAGGCTGGTGCATCATTGCTACTCGTGTCTGTATTGTTCACTCAAGATAAAAACAATATTCCACTGCCGATTTTGCCACTCTTAACTATTCTGAACAGGGTTGATTCATAAAGAAAAACATTTACTGAACCATCCCTGTGCTCAGCCTCTCAAGTTAAACTTACTTCAAATGCTGGAGCCACTAGTGTGGCTTTGGGACCCTTAAGATTTCGTTGGTTCATTATGCTGTGAACTCAAAGACAAACTATATAATAATGGAATTTTTTTTGTAAACTTAGATGTATGCAAAATAATAAAACTTTTTAAGTTGTTCGGTTCATAAAAACAACGTAAAATACATTATATAATTAACATGTATAAAGACAACCCTACTTCAAAGCAGGTTCTGATACCACCTAAAAGGTCCCATCCCAGAGTTACCCTTCTAGAACCCGAGTGGAGACCTCTTAATGACCCTATGATAGTCCTCCACTTAATATCTGACTCGATCGAAGAGTTCCCACAAAGCCAAGACATTCAACTATTTAATAACTTTTATACTTTAATAATTAATAGCACAGAAAATAGTGGGAACTTTCTTTTTTCTATCATTTTATCGAAATTTGGGCAGTACAACGACTGCATTTTGACTTTTCCAAAATTTTTAAAAGCCTTGTAAAATTTGAAAACACTTCTATATTCACACAAATTTATCAACTACGAATTTTGTACTTTAAGTCCACTCACAAGTAACTTGAACAAATATTCATGCACGTCATTTAAAAGCTTTTATAAACATCAATTCTTTACACAAATGAACATAGCAAAATGAAATAAGCACGGTGGTACTTGACAATACAACTAATCTTGAGGCGAAGTCTCAATTATTGCAGCACTTGTACGCATACCCGGGATGCTTTGTTTAAAAATATAAAAATAAGGGTAAGCTAAACGAGCTCAGTGAATGTAATCAGTTTATAAGAAAATTGAACTTTTTATAACAATATAACTGCAATATTCCATACAATCATAAAGCTCATGGTAAAACATTTTCTATAACAATTTATTCATGCATTATCAAATCTGATAATAACATAACATTTCGTAAAACACAATTTCAAATTTTTTTTGAAAAAATATTTTGAAATACTTTTCGAAATTAAACTCATCATATAAAAGTTTCATTTCCCATTTCCTTAATTATTAAACCATGGTAGTAATAAGTTTTTTGAAAACTTTAATACCGAAAATTAAGCCAACCACTAGCATTGTTACCATACGATACCTCTTAAATCACTTTTAACATAAATAATAGTAGCATTACTATTTTCATGACTTTCCTTTCTCAACATAACTCACCACAAGTTTCTTTACCATACGGTACACTAAGCATAAAGTCAAGAGTTGGTTTAGCATCGATTACCGGTAACTGGTTAACTACTATTTACGGAGCTAGTTCTACATCACTTACCCGTAACAAGTCACGAAACTGGTTCTACATCACTTACCTGTGACTAGTTAACCACTATTTATAGAGTTGGTTCTACATCACTTACTCGTAATAGGTTAACCGTTGTAAATATACTGGTATAATAACATGTATAAAGCCTAGTGATGTACCATAGGCAAAAGTAGCTCTTATATTTATAACTCATCTTATTTTCTAAATTAAGTATGGGAGGATTCATAATTGAATTATTTCAATGTAACTCCCAATCATATAAAATTTAACTTTCAATTTAAAACTCATATATTGTCAAAGCATACACTTATGCTAGCAATATTCACTTGTAAAATATCATTTACATAAAACTCAGTATAAATATTCATTTCATAATCAAATGAAAATCATTTGCATAAACTCAATTTAAAGAACACCCACATGTCATTAATTCTTTTATAAAGAATTAAGTCATATAAAACAGTTAAAATACATTCACAACTTGCTAGTTTCCTTTTCACTACTTCGAAACCCCTTCAGTTGTCTTCGTTTTTCGATCAAAAAATCTAATACCAATAGATTCAACTCAATACATTTTCAATTAAATATACCATAAACTGTGCAACTTCATTACTTTCCACATACACTCCACATTCTTAATCACATTCAGATGGTTATTACTTCACCATATTTTTATACTAAAAATGCCCTTAGGGCTAAACTTAACATATTATACATTAAACTCTTCTAATTCAATTTCATTTTATTTATAACACTTGAAACCAATCCAAATTCACTCCCATGACATTTTAATACACACATTTAAGCCATAAAATTTTATTAACAAATTTTTTAACAAAATCAGGCACTCTTGGCAGAATTTCAACTAAAACTAATTCCAAATCAATTATTTTCATTTCTTTACTTCATTAGCATCAAAATAATGCTATGAATATCATAAAAAATCAAAATAAGATTTTTGATCATAACACATAAAAAACCTTAACCTTGGTTGAAAACTAATATAATCATTTCCATGGATTTTCTTTCATTCTTCCATCATTAAACTAACATCCTAATGTCATTCATTAATCTCAAATCATCAAATGACAAAATAAAACACTTTTGGCAATAGATCTCTCCTTTGACCAAGCTTGGCCAAGGTTTCATATACTTGATTCACGTGATTTTCTTCTCCCAATTGCTTCCAATGCAACAAAACCTACCCTTTTTCTTCTTCCTCTTCACTTGTATAGCTATGAAATCTTATTAAATGCTTGATTAAAGGTAGAAGAGCATGAAAATTGGGTTAGATCACTTCTCCATAGCCATAGCCGAACCTCTCCTTTTTCTTTTCTTTTCTTTCTCTCTTTCTCTCCGATTCTCTCATCTATGACTAGCCACCAACATTTAAAGAGGGCGAAGGCTTTTTTGAATTACAATTTTCGCCCATTTCCATTATAATTACACCTTTATCCTTAATAACATCTTATAATTACACCTTTACGAAAATGTCTCATATTTACACTTTTACCCATGCCACTTGTCACCATTTTATTGGTTCTTTTCTAATGTCTCATCATTCCACTAACTTCTTTTAAAAATATAAAATTGCCTTTTAATGAATACAAAAAGACCAAATTGCCCTTTAATGCATTTAATTCACCAATTAACTGAATTAAATTATAAAAATATTCCACAAATGTCTTATCATCAAATTGACCATAAAATACTCAAATTAGGGTCAATACTTATTGATTGGATGCTTTAAATAAATTTACAATGGGTTTTAAGTCCTCAATACTCATTATTTTCCAAAAAGGGCATTTTAACCCTAAACTTATGAAACTTTCAAAATTCATTCAATCAGACTTATTTTCGAACCGTTTTAGTATCATTAAACTCTAATACCTATTATAGGTGTGTTTCAAATTTTCGCGATTAGGTCCCCAAAATCACTATTCATCAAAATACTATTCACTCTTATTCACTATTCATTAAAAATCATCCAGATTTTATTGAAAAGTATCACCTAAATCCTCAAAGTACATTTTAAGGCTTTTAAAGTTTGTTCAGACTCATTCTGTAGCTTTTCAAAGTTTTCATAAATTTTCTGAGAAATTTTCAATCGAGTCCAGAACCATCTCTGGTCTATCCATGATCTCTGTTATAACCTCAATAATACATCTAAATGCTTAAATTAATCTAGTACACCATAAATAGAGCATACCTTATAAAACGCATGTACAACACATTACACAATACAATTACCGAGCTAGGATATTACAAGGGACGTATAAAGAAAAAAATGTTAATGATATGTTCTTGTCTTATCTATGGTGACTTTCTGAGGGGATAATGTTGGCCTAAAGTCAACTGGGAAATTGGGTAATTTGGTTTATGCTTTGGATGTGCCTAAGCTGGGGAATGCCAAAAATGATTGAGTAGGAGGAGAGGTGTCAATGCCACCATAAATGATGCAGTTCTTTCAGATGATGCAGCAGGTTGTTATTGCGGCTCCATTCGAAGGTGATTTTGAGGTGGATCACAACTATAAACAGATCTGTAAGAAGGGTGCAATAGAGTTTTGAGGTATTACTGATCCTGAGGAGGCTGAGGCGTGGTGGGAGTACATTGAGTTAGTTTTAGACCATCTAGAGTGTAACTTGGAAAGAATGTTGTTGTACATTGTTTCCTTATTTCAAGGCAATGCACACTTGGTGGAAGTCAATAAAGAGATCATGTGAGACATGAGAGATGACTTGGCATGAGCTCCAGAAAGATTTTAGAGATAAATACACTATGTGGATATATTGGGATTGAAAGAAGATGGAATTCATAAGTTTGGTTCAAACAGAGGAGATGTCAGTGGGAAACTATAAGGCTCATTTTGTAGCATTATCCTGTGTATGATCTCGGCTGTTACTACTAAACGGTTGGTATTGGATAGGTATAAGACATATCTAGCTCATTATAAACATAAGGGAGGTAAGTCTTCAATTAGAGGATATTCCTATAATGAGGAAATTTTAAGAGGCATTATGAGATGATTTACCAAGTTTACCACCTGAACGAAAGATGGATTTCACCATTGAGACTATGCCTAGAATTGCATCAATTTCCATTACACTTTACAGGATGGTTATTGTTAAGTTGCATGAGTTAAAAAGGTAGTTAGAGGAGTTATTGGAAAAAGGTTTTATTAGACCAAGCACATCACCCTAGGGGAGCGATAGTGTTATTTGTGGAGAAAAAGGATTATAATATGAGACTATGCATGGATTATCGACAACTAAATAAGGTGACAGTGAAGAATAAGTACCCGTTGTTGAAGATAGATGATCTTTTGGACTAGCTGAGGGGAGTCATCATATTTTCCAATAATGACTTGAGATCAAGATACTACCAGTTAAGGATAGCTAAGTCAAGTGTTCCCAAGACAGCTTTCCGTACTCAGTATGGCCACAATGAGTTCCAATGATGCCTTTCAAGTTGACTACTGCATTAGCCATATTCATGGCATTGATGAGCAAAAATTTTCAGGAATATATATCTCGCTTTGTGATAGCGTTCATTACTAATATATTAGTGTATTCAAGGAGTAAAAGACCGTGAGCAATATTTGAGGATTGTATTACAGATTCTAAAGGAGTGACAAATGCATGTGAAGTTAAGTAAGTGTGAGTTTTTGATTGAACGGGTAGTTTTCCTTGAACATGTGGTGTCTCGAGAAGGAGTGATCCCTGATCCTACTAAGGTAAAGGTAATTATAGAGTGGGAGCCACCTAGAAATATATCAAAAGTAAGGAGTAGCTATTATCAGAGATTTGTAGAAGAACTGTTGATAATTACTAGCATATTAACCAAACTGTTGAAGAAAGGAGTTTAATTTGAGTGGACCAATCAGTGTTAGAAGAGTTTTGAGGAGCTTAAACGGAAATTGATTTCTAGCCTAATTTTTGTGCTACCATCGAGTGGTGGAGGTTTTGAGGTATATATTGATGCTTTTAGGATAGGTTTAGGGTGTCTATTGATGCAGCATGGAAAGATGATAGCTTATGCCTCTTGTCAATTAAGATCGCATGAGTTGAGTTATCCCACTTATGATCTAGAGTTAGTGGTAATTGTGAATGCTGTTAGGATTTGAAGACATTCTTTGTACGGAGAGATATTTTGAATCCTTACATATTAGCATTACCTCCAAAGTTGTCCTAGATTTATGATATGTTCCATATGTTGATGTTAAGACGGTGCTGATCGAATCCTAGTCATTTTATATCAAGGCTTGAGATAGAAGTTACAAATCACATGGCTTATAAAGAAAAGCCAATGGAGATATTAGATAAACAGATTAGGAAATTAAGGAGATAGGAGATTCCGATGGTGTGAGTTTTGTGGAGTCATCATTGTTCTCTAAGAGAGGTGACTTGAGAGGTAGAGGACAAAGTTTGACGTCAATATCCTCACTTGCTTGGATCCTTAGGTGCGTAATTTAATTTCAAGGGTGAAATCCTTTTAAGAGGAGGAGATTTGTAAAGCCTATAAAATAAAAAGCCTAACCCATAACTATTAAGTTGTATAAAAGACAACATCTAGAAATAAACATTAAACAAAAGTTGTATAAAAGATAACATCTAGAAATAAACATTAAAAACCAACGAAACAACCATCTTCTTTTTCATTTTTTCTTAACTTTTTCTAGCTTGTATATGTCTTAATGTACCATCTTTCATCTGTATGTGACACTTCTCTCATAGGTTCCCTCTTTATGTTTGTTTTGCAGAAAATTAGGAGCAAGTTGTGGAGATTAACATTTAAGACATAAACAATACACATAAATGTTGGTTTAGGAAAATTGCACTCAATTGACACATTCCGAGGTATGAAAGGTTATAGCTATAATATGTTATCATCATTTTGCCTTTGCTAAAATCATTTTACTTAGATGATTTTGCATGCATGGAGAGCTAGGTTAGCTTGATCATTGAGGTGGAACTTGAGCTAAATAAGTAAGTGAAATTCTCATCTTTGTGGCATGTTGAAATAGAAATTTTATGATGACTGAATTAGGATGGAATGCATGTGGCATTGATGATGATGTTGTTCTGGAATGTAATGAATGAATTGGTTACTTTTCTATTTTGTTATTGATGCATGAAGATAGTAGGTTATAGACTATTAAATGGATGATTTAGGTTGAGATTATAAATGAAGGTGGATTCATGGTAAAGATAGGTGTTATTAAAGTGTTCTTGAATATGGAAAATTAAAGCTACAGAGGTGTTTGTAAAAAGTGACTGTTAATGACATAAGTGAGAAGTTTTTTGTAAGCCTTAATATAACTAATATGTAAGTTAAATTAACCTGAAATGAAGTAACCTTAAAGGACATGAAATATGGAAAATTATAGGTGTTAGTGATGTCTCTAAGCTTGTAAAATTCATGAAGTACTGAAGGTAGTAAAGTTACACATATTAGTGATATTGATGACAAATTCTGGAATTTTAATTTCAGGCATGTGTATATGTTGAGCCAGCTGAGAAATTTTACTTTAAATTGGTATATTTGGACTTAATTAAGGCTAGGAATGAGCTTAGATTGTTGCTTGATTAATTGGTTAAGAGCTTGATAAGTTTATGTAGTTAATTGATGACATAACTTAAAGAATGGAATGTTTTGATATCAATCTATCCAAATCTGGAAATTATGAATTTCCATAAAAGTAAAGGTGTTATTATGAATGCAAATATGATTGAAAGGATATGAGTAATATATACTAGGTCTGAATGAATGAGAATTGGGAAATTGTGTGAAGATATATTACTAGAAATGTTTGGTGAATGTGTGAATGATGAAATGGGAATAAATCAAACTTAGTTAAGGTATAAACCTAATTGCAAAATAGTAAACTTATTAGTAAACTTAAGGTATAAGTTTATTTAGTTTAATGAGACATTTTTGTTAAACAATTGACGTGAAATCTGATTTGATATATATATATATATATATAGCAACAAAAAGCGCTTAATCAAGTCCGACTATGAGTTTTCCAACAAGCCTTACAAGGAACTTTAGGAACTCTGAATAGTTGTTTGACCAACGAGTTACATTTACGTACCATTAGTGCTAATATTGGTATGTTTGAGGCGATGAAAGAAATAACGGATTAATTTGCTCTATTTTTTTGTACATAAATTCTCATCTTGCTAATGATCTAGATTCAGATTGTCCGTTATAGAACCATTATATCTAGATTTATCCAATTAATTTAGAGTTAGTTCTCCTAAATAAGGATAACCATTGACAACAACAGTAGATTACTTAGTTGGTTGGTTTTCCAAGTTTGTCACAATTATAGGAATTCAAATATGAACTCTATTTATTGCCTCATTCTTGGCATTTCATTGATTTCTAGAGAACCTTATTACGTCTTTTTCTTATTAAGGCATGCTACTATTATGTTAATTGCCTTTGTTTATTTTCATATTATCTAACTTACTAAAAAGGAATCTAACGAGTTATAAGTATGAAATTTCTTATGATCAACATTATTATATGATATACTAGTATGAACTTAAGCTAGAACCTATGAAGATTGCCCTTAAAAATTATGAAACTATAGGATTAGTGAATGTTTTATAAAAAAGTCTAAATAAATTCATATCATTATCTTTAATACCACTTTGTATCATAATGTTGATAAAAAATATAGTCATCTCGTTGAGAATAAGACGAGAAGTAGTACTAGAAATAATAATAATACGAACTTATTTAAATGTTTTGTAAAATGTTGAACCATAAATCACAGCTTTTTGACTAAATCATTTTTGAACTTGATTTTTTTAAAAAAAAGCAAAAACTTAATTAGATTAAGTTTTAAAGTGTTACTAGTATTGTTTTAGAACATTACTAGGCAAATGGTGTGCAAGATTGGAAGTTTAGAATATAGATAATGAAACAAGAGAAGGTGAAGCTAACTAGGGTTGAATGCCTTGTTAAAGACAATCATTGCCCCGTCTCTCTAAGGTAAGATTTAGATATTAAACCTTCCAATAATAATAATAATAACCAATATCACTTTGATCAAATAAGTTGAAAATAAATAGAAAAGAAGAAGAAAGTACGCTTACATTAGTCCTCTGATTTTACTATTTTATCTTTTTAAAAAACAAAAAATCAACATATTTTCCGTATAATGGACCAATCACTCTCCAAGATGGAGTAGCAGTGCCTTTTCTTCGTCTTCCTTCCTCCCCTATTCTCTCTCCATGATTCTCCCTATCATTTCTACACAACCTTTCCACAATTAGATCTAAAAACCCACAAATTCACCAAAACACCCCTCACCGGAAAAGAGAGCACAGATCCGGAACAAAGCATCTGCCTAATCCATGGACGATTTTCCAGGTCTCCTGGCACGTGATTTCGGCTACAAGCCCCAAGGCAAATCCGCTCCCATGGCTCCGCCGCGGGGTGGCGTCGGATCCACCCACCAATCGTCCTCCGGTCCCGTCTTCGACGATCACGACCGCGGCGCCGATGACCTCCTCTTCAACGACGTCTTCGGTGGACCACCCAAGTTCTCTGATTCTCGCGGGGGTGGCGGCGGAGTTAGGGGTGACACGGCCACCACGACCTCTTCTGCTTCGCCTACGGCTTTCAATTACGATTCTATATTCAAGGACCCGAATGCAAAGTCGTCGTCTTTGCCGGTTTTTGATAAGCCGGTCTACGATGACGATATTTTTGACGGGTTGCCAGGGATTAAGACCGCGTCTTCCAGTGATGCTTCGTCGGTGAAGGTTGACGATGTTTTTGCTTCAATCGGGAAATCTTCTTCGCCTAAGCATAAGTCGCTAAACAGTTCTTCGGCGTTTGATGATCTGCTAGGAAATTTAGGTAAAGGACAGAAGCAATCAACGAGAGAGAATGCAAAAGTACATAAAGATTCTCCTGTTTTTGATGATCTGCTCTCTGGATTTGGTCACAGTACTTCTCCCAATTTAAGCAGGTATTGATCGGCAAACAGTGCCGACGATGTTATTAATCGGCACGCGAATGGTGAAATTTGTTGTTGATCCTGTTAGATCAGTAAATTAAGCACCTCATCTTAACATGTCATTGAGATTGCATCTAGGCATTTGCTTGCGAAAATGTTGTTTAGTTATCTTGTTTAGATATATTTGAACTTTTTTGATATTTTTGTTTCGTGACCTGAATTTGAAATTTGTGTATAATGTCTCAACAGAGAATTTACCGTGACAAAAGTATGTCTTGTCAAATGGAGTGACTACTCAAATCGCTGTTTGGGCTTGTGCTTGCGTAATTTTAGTATGAACTACGCTGTGATAAGTTCAGTGTTTTATCCTTTTTGTACTTTCTTCTGAGTTGGAGTTTTCCATGCGTCTCACTCTAAATTTCCATGATCCTATTTTGTAAATTGTAGCACTTGAGCCTTGATACATTATACTTGACAAAATAAAGTAAGGACATTAGTATTCATCTAGTTACTAATGCAAGAGGGTATTCCTTTTAATTGTAGTCTTGAGAGGCTTTTCATGCATTGTACTAGTTCATTTGTGCAATTTATTTCCGGTTTCTCATTACCCCCTCGCATTCTAAAATCATAAAGATTCTATTTGAATATGAGTTTATTTGTGAAAGACCTTTTCTCCTCCAAGTTATGTAATCTAACTGTGGTTCGGAAACCAAAGCAGTCCGAGAGTTTTATTTTGGATCTTTAACCATATTAACTTTAGTCTACAAGCTAATCATTTAGTTAAAGATGCTTGGAATGATTGCAGAATATTTAATTTCTTGTTTGAAATAAAAGTATGGGTTGATAAGTGGCACACTATCCTCCACAGGTCAGGTTCTGAGTTTACTCAAACCCAAAAACCATCTTCTAATTCAGCCAAAACAGCATCCAGTTTGATGGAAGACCCCTTTGTAGTATTAGAATCAACTTCTATGCCACCTTCTTCCTCAGGGTTGTTCAGTGATCCATTGGAAGAAATTAGCAGATTCAGTACCTCTGGAAGCACAAAAGTTGACAATTTATCTGGAACAAGGGGATTATTTGATGAGATAGATCCCCTAGATAAACTTGGTAAATCTGTACCCCCAGTTTCAGCCAAGAACAATGAGAGGTGGAAGGATAGGAGCCCTCTAAAGAGCGAACAAAGAACGGGGGGTAATTATTCTCCGAGTATTAAGGAAATGGTTGACAAATATCCTGTGGAGAATGCTGAGGGAAAATCATTTAAGAAGTCAATTGAAGATTTGCAAGAATTTCATGAATCTGTGTTTGATATGCCTACTTCTGATCCCTTTCATAAATCTGCTAGTCAAACTGTATATCCACCACATGCAAATGTGAGTCCCGAGGAAATATTTACATCTCCTAGACCAGAGGAGGTCTTAGAATCATCTGATGATGCATGGCTAACTGTATCTGAAGTTCCTCTTTTCACTCAACCTACAAATGCCCCACCTCCTTCAAGACCTCCACCTACAAGACCACCTCGGATCTCAAATTCAGAGACAGGTTCCTTTTCTTCTGCACATTCGAGGAAGAAAGTTAACGATCATGCTTTCTTCTCAAATTCCAGTCCATATGCCCAAAGCAATGCTGGAAGAAGTTCAGCAGCCTTTCAAATTGATGAACTTGAAGATTTTGCGATGGGTGGGATCCACAGCAACAATAATGAACATCCTGATACTTCTTCTGGGGAGGATGCTGAAGCCAATTTCTCTGCTGCTGCTGCATCTGCTGCTGCAATGAAGGAGGCTATGGATAAAGCTGAGGCTAAATTCAGGCAAATGAGGGAGAGGGAGTATTTAAAGGCTGGTAGAAGCAAAGAAGCAGCTCCACTGGAAAGGGACATACAAGATGCTCAAAATAGAGAATTAAGAGAGAGGCAAGAGAGAATAGAACGTGAGAGGCAACATAGGGAAAGGGAGGAAGAAGAGAGAGAACAGAGGAGGCTTGAGAAAGAGAGGGAGAAAGCTCGTGAAATTGAGAGGGAGGAGAAAGAAAGGGAGCAAAGAAGACTTGAGAGAGAAAGAGAGCGAGCAAGAGAGATTGAGAGGGAAAAGGCTAGACAGGCTGTAGAAAGGGCCACTAGAGAGGCACGTGAAAGAGCAGCTGCTGAAGCTCGCTTGAGAGCCGAAAGAGCTTCTGTAGAAAAGGCAGCTGCTGAAGCTCGAGAGAGAGCAGAAAGGGCTGCAGTTCAGAGAGCGCAAGCTGAAGCACGTGAAAGGGCTGCTGCGGAGGCAAAAGAAAGAGCAGAAAAGGCAGCTGCTGAAGCCCGTGAAAGGGCAAACACAGAATTAAGAGAGAGAGCTGCAAGGGTCAGTGCTGAGGCTCGTATGAGATCCGAACGAGCTGCTGTGGAAAGAGCTGCAGCAGAGGCACGAGAAAGAGCTGCAGCAGAGGCTCGAGAAAGAGCTGCAGCGGAGGCTCGAGAAAGAGCTGCAGCGGAGGCTCGAGAAAGAGCTAGGGCAAACCAACAAAAGGATGAAAGTGATCTTGAATCATTCTTCAGTTCTCGAGCAAGCAGTGCACCAAGACCTCGGACAAGCACTTCGGTTAGGACAAAATGCTATAGATATTTGTTTCATCCAACAACCTTTGATTTAGTTGGAGCGTGATAACTTTTTGAACTTTTATTGCAGGACCCTTTCTTTGATACCCAGGGCAAGGGAGGGGCTGAAGTACCTAAAAGGACATCTGCTGGAACTACAGCTAACATGCGTAAAGCATCTTCAACTGCCAATGTTATTGATGATTTATCCTCAATATTTGGAGGTAGATGAAGTTTGATGTTCAACCTTTGTTTATGATTGTGTAATTTTTTGTTTGAATTGTCTGAATTTGTTAGCAGCAGCTACTGCATCATCTGGAGAATTTCAAGAGATTGATGGGGAAAGTGAAGAAAGGCGTAGAGCCAGGTTGGAGCGCCACCAGAGGACTCAGGAGCGAGCAGTATGTAGTTGTTCTGAGATGATATTTTTGTTCATAGTTTATTTTGTGCCATACGATTAGCGTGAAGCACTTGCACAGGCATTTCACTTGTTTTAATTTGTTGAGTTTGTTTGTCCAGGCAAAGGCATTAGCTGAGAAGAATGAACGGGACCTTCAAGCTCAGAGGGAACAGGCAGAAAGACATGTAAGCCTATTATATTGGGCTCCTTACTTTATGTACATCTGTGTGACAGTTCACTAAGAAGTTGATAAAGTCCAACTCTAGTTATCGGGAAATGATCCATAGATGAACCATGTTGAACTTTAGCTGGCTTTGAGGTCCTTGGTTATACTGAAGAAAAATATATAAGCTTATATATCGCCAAAATATGTTATTGTTTTGCTGAAGTTTATTTGGATTATGTCAAAATTAAGAGTTAGAAGCAAATTATGGTTGTTAAAAGCCTACTATAACTCATATAACAGGGTATTCACATGTTTGAGAAATTCTTTATGTTGTGTTTAATCTGGCATGGAAATTCATTAATGAGTTTTCATGGAAACAGTTCTTTTCTGGATTCATTTTGTCTGATATTGGTCTATGTCGGATCTCAGAGGATTGCTGAAAGTCTAGATGCTGAGATAAGGCGGTGGGCTGCAGGGAAAGAGGGAAATTTACGTGCTTTGCTATCAACATTGCAGTATGTGCGTATCTGTCTCTCACAATCTTGATATCACCTGCACAGCAGTTCTTAAACAGAATAATTCTGTGTTTAAAATTTGCAATTGCTTCAATAGTACTTTTCTGTTAGAAATGCTGATATTGTGGTGTATTAAACATTGTATTTAAATGTTGCTAAAGAATTTTGGGAACCAATATTCAAGTTTATAGCGTTCAATAATAGATGAGGTTGCTTTTGACCCAAGTGCATATATAAGTTGTTCATGTGAAATTTTGGCACTTAATAGGTTTCTACCGTGCATTATGAAGTCTTGTGGCTTGTCTTTTCTTTTTTCTTTGGATATTCTTTTGTTGGCGATATGAATTTCCAATGAAATTACATGCTAATATTTGTCTATATAATGACCAGGTGCTCTGGCCTGACTGTGGTTGGCAACCTGTTTCTTTGACCGATCTAATTACTGCTGCTGCAGTTAAAAAGGTTTATAGGAAGGCAAATTTATGCATCCATCCTGACAAAGTCCAACAAAAGGGTGCCAATCTTCAACAGAAGTATGTTGCTGAGAAAGTGTTTGACTTGCTTAAGGTATTTGACCAATTTTAATTGGTACCACAAGTGAATTTATCTTCCAACCCTTACGTTGTGGTCTGTTGTAATAACTGTTCAGTTGTTTATGTCACATTGGCGTCTACTAATGGTAAGTATTCTGTGAAAATAGGAAGCATGGAATAAATTTAATTCAGAGGAGCTCTTTTAAGCAGCCCGAGAAATTAATGCTTGGCCAAAAAATATTCGTTTGTGAATGGAAGTGGAACAATCTTGCAGCAGATGGGTTCTCTTTGCTTCTGCAGTTGGCCGATTTAGTTGATATCTCTTTATATCATCGGTTAAGTGGGTATTGGGAGGTATTTGGGTACAGCTATTTAGGTGCAGAAAGGTGAAATTACTTGGATGTGTTGTAAACTAGTGGTCCTCCAGAGCATATGGCAGAAGGTTGCAGTTGCTGCTGTTTGGAATGGCATCAAGCATCGTCACGTTTAGTTACCTGAGCCTGGTTGGAATCCGGGAGGAATCTTTTCTGGTTTTCCCCCCCTTTTTTATGCTTGTAATTCTTTATTTCATAATTATTCTTTTGGTGGGTAAAGCATGGCATATTGGAGAAATTTAAAAAAAAATGTCGGTTGGTATCTAAATGACAGACATTGGCTTTGTTTTGATTATTGAGCAAGTGTAACTCTGTCGATGTGAATTCATACATATATAACTCTTTTATCTTCTTGTTGGTTTTGGCTACGAGCATAAATACCATGCTCGCATTTTTCTTCCAAGATAACTCGCCTCTGTGCATGAGAATAAAAGCTGCACTTGTTTGGGGCAGGAGAGGAAACAGAAGGGATTATTTTAGGCACATAGCTTCCTGTGTTTTGTGTAACATGAATCTGATGGTTTTAACATAATTTTGGTATAGTCTCACGATCGGTGAGTACAATTGCAAGCTTATTCATGATTGTTTCTGTCACAACAACGTATTACTTCACAAATGTCTTCCATAAGACAACCAAAACAAGGAAGAATTGAGTTTTTCTGTCAAGCTGAATCTAATTTACCATACCCCTCTCTTTGAGCACGTCAAACATGGCAATGCTAATCTCAGCTGGGGATTCGACCACCCTCACATAAACTTCCGTTGGAATCTTGATTTTGTCTTAGTTTGTACCCTTCCCCTCATATAAAATAGCTGCATATAGACAATGGTAATTAGTTTGGACAAAACTCAACAAATTTGTGAAGTGTGATCATAAGATAATACCTTCGTGATGAGAATTCAAGTCACAAATGTCCTCCTACCTCTACCTATCCTTGCTCTAGGCTCAAGCTGTCCTTTTATGTACAATCAAAGACTTGTATCAAATAGCCTAAAGGGGAATAAATGAACTTTAAGCACAATATCCAAATTGAAGATAGATAAATATAACACAACACATGCATCAAAAAAGGAAAATATGTAGGAAATATCTTACACGTCAGTTTAACTAATGTGCTAAAATGAAAAATCTTGACTTCCAATTTAGGAAAACTAGACAGTGTTCTAAAAACGGCACCATTGAATCTTCTAAGTTGAATATTTACTGATTGTCATACATGCAATAATCCCTCATTGACTTCTTCCTCAACAATTCATCCTCATCTTTCTGACAATTTACTGAAAACCATAAATTTATCATTTAGAGTTTAGACTAACCCATATAGTTTTGCTAAAAAAGGATATGAACTCTATCACCTATCAAAAGTTGTAAACTTCCTTTGCCAGTAGTTTAGATATAACGAAGAACCCTTGTTCCATTATAATTATAAAAAATAAAGGGTAAAAGTAAACAGAGGAAAAGGAAAAAAGAAAAAGGACTGTGATGCAATGATTGGGATAATGCCACATAATAAAAGAAATTGTAGTATACTCTTTTCACCAAGTGTGGGATGTAACTGCAAATACTAACTAGTAATACGAGTCAACGTGTTCTGTTCTGGGATAAAAGCTCATTCTGTTAGCCTTAGGATCCGTAAGTGTAAGAAGTAAAATTCTTCAAAAAGCATAACACTTTAAATGTTATTAGAAAAGTTAACTGCAATTACACAGTAAACCAAGTAAAGATTGAATAGTTGTCTTTGTCTATATGCTATGGTACTTCACGAATCATGATTAAGTGGGACGGAAGTCGAATGAGCTTTATAGAGAAGATTTATAATTGTTTGCAAGCTGGTGGACAAAACATCGGTTTAGCAAAATTGTGGGGAACACAAAGTATAACCATTAAGCTTCTTTCATGTTCTTATGCATTACTCCACTTAAGATGTCTCACTTGTTAACAAAAAGTTGAAATCTTCAATTGGAAGCATAGACGTGGAATAATTATGAGAAGTTACTGTCAAATTGTTTAATGGTACATATCACTTATAGATTTGAGAAAGAGACTAAGATAATAGTTATTGGGTATTAAAGAGTTAATCTCAAATAGATCCAAGACCCTTTTCCTCTCTTCTTTAAAAATGAAATGCAACAATAGACATGTTGGTTGTTCATATATTTTAGAAAACTATCAAGAAAGGTTTCTGAATCATTGAGGAAACTTATGAAAGAAGATAAGGAAGAGAGAGAATCAAGCTTTGCAAACACTAGCATGGATTCAGGTATGAATTAATAAATCGATTCATAAATGTCTTTCAATTGATATCAGAGCAAAGGTGTTGCATTATTTATTGTCTGCCATTATCAACTATTCGTTTCGTTTCGAGAATGGTTGTTTTTCTATATTTGTAATGTCATTGCCTTCTTCATATACGACATCTTGAAGTGCCATGAATGGAACTACCATAAACAAGAACACAGAAATAGAAACGAATTGTAAACATCTAATTTTGTTCTTGTATTCCCGTAAATTTCTTGATGAATTTCGGTGTTGATCGGTATGGAATGGGACAAGTTATTTTCAGATGTTGATAGCATTAGTTTTCTAAGGACTTGAGTCTCATTCTCAATGCTTGACCGAAGCGAAATATATAGGGATGGTGTAGAGTGAGAAACTCACACGGGTTTAGAGTGAGGAACACTCAGAATTTCGTTGTTTTGACCACCGAATAAGTAAATGATGGATTTCATCGTTTGTGGCTCAAGCCAAAAGAGGATTCTGGATCGGAATTGCAAAAAGAATCCATAAAAGAAAGAAGATATTAGAATTAAAAAAAACGGAGGAACCAATGTGCAGTGTCGCTCGAGGAAGATAGAAGAGCCAAGCCACAGCACGCGCTTGTCGAGTCATATATCTTTTTAATTTGTTATTATTTTTTAAAATAATTTTATGGGTTTAAATATTGGTCATATTTAAGGTATTTTTTTGAGTCATAACTCATAATTCATTAATTAATTGATAATTTAAATTAATTAATGAAATAATCAATTAGTTAATTTAGGTTTATATGCATAAAAGTTGCGTATATGTTTACTATGCATAATATAATTTTGTGTCATATTATGTTTTAATTGGTACTTTAACCATTTATATTATGTCATGCTTGGAATTACATAAATATTCTTTTCTTTGATTAGTTTAAAATATAAGCTCAAGAAAATGATATAGAATATCCTTTAAAAACTCTTTGCAATAATAATAAAGTGAAAAATCGAGAAATTAGAGAAAGTATATTTTAAAAACAAAATATTCTTAAAATTACAAATAAAAGTGAAACCATAAATATAAAAGATATTTAAAATATTAGGTATTGTAATAATTATTGTAACGCTCTCTTACCGCAGGGTACACACCGGGACGCCCGCAGGTCATTCCGGTACATATCCTACAATAAGGGTGAGCTACGTTCAATCACTACTTCACTTCACATGACATCATATCATTATTCACTTATAAAGCATCAATAGAAAATCAAAATATTTTTGAAATCAACTTTTCCCTCATTTCATTCCATCAAAATCAAAAGTTTACACGTCTTTCATCCTTTACTGTTTGTACATCAAGCAAAAACCTAGTATAAAAATACTACATGAAAGAGGAAAATGTATCAAATCTATCTAAGTCATCCAAAAGTCCCAGCTGACCGACCTTTGAGCCGTGACTTCTCTTGCCAGACACAATCTACACGGCTGGAAAAGTACCTCTGTAGCTAGGAGTCTACTCTCAGTCCTGAAAAATAACATTGCAATTTTGGTAAGTTTTGCGAACTTAATGAGGTAACCATCATCGATGGTTCACTCAATTCATGCAACACTTCAATTCATATCATAAATTATATCATAATTTCACATTTAGCATACGTAACACACTTTCACTTAAGCATAAGAAATTATGCTTTTCACTCAATTAAACACATTCAACAAGATGCATATAAAATGCTCACGTGACAATTTTTCAATTATTACGGTGTTGCAACCGAGTGCCTGAACTGTCCCATATAGGGCTCATTAATCATTGAGCCTGAGGCTCTAAATCACTGTTGAGCTCGAGGCTCAAATTCACTCGTTGAGCTTTAATCTCTAATCGGTGGCTGCTTCGGTCACAACTCTCATTATCTGATTATGCATTCATGAATGAAATGCATATGTCACAATCAATCACATCATAAGTATGTATGTATATGCCATAATCAATCACATCATAAGCATTTATGCATATGCCACAATTAGTCACATTATAAACACGTAGGTCTCATATTCACATACAAGTAGCACTTCAATATCGCAACTCCTCGGTACATAATCATCGGACCTTCTTTCCGGAATCCACAATCAAATCACAAGCCACCATTATCCTCCACAGAATCATAAGCAAACAATAATTGAGAGAAACCATCTAGGTTACTCACCAACTACTTCCAAAGCTAGTGCCTGGAAGTCTCGGCAATGTCCGTGGGTTGACTTTCCAAATGTTCCTCTATAACAATTAAAATACACATATATCACAAGTTGTATAATTAGAAGTGTATAATAATGCACATGCAAGAATTGAAATGTGTACAATGCATGTTCGTGACAATCCCAGTATCATTCCATAAATTGCATCACAAAAACATTCCCGTATCAAAACTCATTTATTCCTATGTTTAAGCTGCACTAAAACCATTAAACTCGAAATTTATTGCTCATAAAATTATTTCAATTTTTCTAAAACACATACTTTCGGGTCTACTGTTTGCAATCAATGAGACAGCTAACATAAGGTAACCTAGGCAGTCTCTCTTCAATATAAATGTTCCCCTATGTTTAGAAAAATAACCCACTCATACTCTTTTAATCGATCCTCTCACTTTGATTCAATCCATCAAATTCACATGGAGAGGTAGAGGAATGTTTTAGAAATATAATGCTTCAAAAATCAGGTCAATCGGAGGTCAGATGAAAAAAATATAAGCAAAAGAATGGCAAAGGATCGGATTTGGAACAAAACACACTCGCACTCGCGAGTGTCTCGCAACAGCGAGACGCTTGCTGCACGTGCGCGCTCGCGAGGGACGCGTAACGTGCTAGCCCTTGTGAGGGGCGCTGAGCGCTCTCGCCCTCGCGAGGGCCAGCTTCCTCGCCTACTCCGTTATTATATTGTTTTTTTTCCACTTATTTTCCTCTCTTCTTCCAAAATGAATAACTTTTCACTCAAGAGTCCAAAATTGACAATTTAGGTATCAATGGAAAGATAACGGAAAGCTCTACAATTTCTATGAAGGACTCAAAGAATAATTCCAACTCAATAAGGGTCAAAATTCACTTCAAAATATATGTCCTGTAAATCTCATCCTAACAGTAACACATCTTCTAAAAATCATAACTTCCTATTCCATTGTCCAAAAATTCCATGATTTATATCAATGAAAAGATTAGAACACATTCTACAACTTTCATGAAAAACTTGGAAGCAAATTCAACCTCTAAAAGGGTCAAATTCTCAATCAAAGTTTCTGCCCCATAAATTTACCATAAACTACATCCAAACTTCAAAAATTCATAACTTTCAATCCCGTTATCGAAAAATGTCATATTTTATAGAGATAGAAAGCTAACAAGAAAAGATACAACTTTCATGAAGACCAGTTTAGCAAAATCTGCCTAAATCAACCCAGAAAAATTCACAAAGTTTCAGATCACAAAAATTCAATTTCTAGAGCTACTATTCATCCCTACACATTTTCTCACATTGATGTCAAAATTTGGGACTCTTCAAGCAAAAATTGAACATTATTTCCTTCACAAGAAATATAGACAAACACCTCTAATTTAATTCAAACTAAAAATCATCTCAATTTCACAATGATAGAAGAAGTTATGATTAAATCCTTGAAACATACTCAAATCCAAATTTCCAAATTTTCATCCTAAACCTTCTCCTACCTCTTCCATACCATTTCCTCACTCAAAAACTACTCAATTCACTCAATCTCTCAACCACAACTAAGTCAAGACCTCTACTTGAACCTTACCCTACAACATAGCATCAACATACACTCAATTTTTCATTCTTTTCTACACTCATCTAAACATCAATTTTCCCTCCAAAACATCTAAAACATTCATCACATTCTACCTCATCAATCATCAATCAAGGCAAACAATT
>JAOSBK010000005.1:18876205-18892300 GCA_027568895.1 Erythroxylum shatona | reverse complement strand
AGTTTTTCAACTCTATTTCAATCAACTCATTCACTTTTGAATATTTCTAATTTTCAATAAAATTCGGGGTCCAACAATAGGATCATGCAAATGACATGGTGGTATCATGGATACTGAATGTGATCTCACCAGACATTGTAGATAGTATCCTATGTGGCTCATCTGCTTTTGAGATATGGGAAGACTTAGAAGAGCGCTTCTCATAAAGTAACACTCCTCGTATCTTTGAACTCACTCGTGCTATTGCCATAAATCAACAAGGTACATCTTCTATTATTATTTATTATGGTAAACTTAAATCATTTTGGGATGAATTGTCTTAATTGTCTAAGGTTATTCCCTGCACATGTGATACATCTAAATCCATATCTCATTTTGAAGCTCAACAACACTTAATGCAGTTTCTAATGGGTTTGAATGAGTCCTATAGTGCACTCCACAGTCAAATTCGCCTTATGGATCCTCTGCCATCTGCCAATAAAGCTTACCGCCTACTTCTGCAAGAAGAATGACAACGAAATCTTCTTTCAATCCCCAAACCCCTTACAGAAACAACAACTTTGGCTGTTTCACAAAACACAAAATATGGCACTTATTCCAATACTCAAACCTAGAAATTTTTTCGTTACTGCAAGAAAGATAATCATACTATTGAAGAGTGCAACAAATTAAAATATAAGTAAAAGAAACAAGGTGGTTCTACTTCCACGTATTCTCTACAGGGATGATCTTGTGCTTCTCACTACGCAACCAATGCTTCAGGCACACAAAGCGAGATAACTAATGGTAATGTTGGTCCTTCTAATGAGACTTTTATAACTCCAAAACTTACTTAAGAGCAAATCAACAAGCTGCTCAGTCTCATCCCTTCAGATAGTTCACAAACTGCAACAAATTTAGCAGGTACGTCTCTTGCTTTTCTTACAAAGTTTTCAAAATTATGGGTCATAGACAATGGAGCTACAGACCATATGATTTCAGATCAATCACTTCTAACTTCATCTACTGAATTTGCCACTCCTCACATGGTCACCTTGCCTGATGGTCAAAAGGAACAAATCACTCATATTGGTTCTGCTAAAATAAGCTCTACTCTAAATGTTGATAATGTTTTATACATCCCTTCTTTCAAGCACAATCTACTCTTAGTAAGCAAGCTCACCAAAGCGTTAAATTGTGCTATTATTTTTTACCATGATAGATGTGTTTTACAGGACCTGTCAACGAGGATGGTGATTGGTTTAGGTAAGGAATAAGATGGTCTATACATTTTTTAACATGATTTCAACAACATTTTTTCAGGACTTTCACTTTCCTCAAAGAACTTCGACTTGTAGCATTGGCATCTAGGTCACATAAGAGACTCCTCTATCTATCTAAAAGTAGTCCTTGCATTTCTTTTTCAAAAAATTGCATTTGTCATGTTTGTCCTATTGCAAAACAAACTCGATGTAGTTTTCCTCTTAGCTCAATTTCTAGCACAACTATTTTCCAGTTAATTCATATTGATATATAGGATCCTTATAGTGTTTCCTCTCATTCTGATGCTCATTATTTCCTGACCATAGTTGATGATGTTTTCAAGAGCTATATAGGTTTATTTGTTTCAACACAAATTTAAGACTAAACAAAATATTAAAGTTTTTATATCCCTTGTTAAAACTCAACACAAATGTCAAATTCAAAAAATTAGAAATGACAATGAGTTTGAATTTTTTGCTTCTGATCTTCAACAACTTTTTCAATCAATGGGCATCTTGCATCAATCTAGTTGTGTCGGTACCCCTCAACAAAATGGAGTGGTCAAACACAAACATAGAGACTTACTCGAGGTAGCTCGTGTTTTACGTTTTCAACCACATCTCCCACTTAAAATTTGGGGAGAGTGTGTCCTTACTGCCGCGTACCTTATAAATTGAATTCCGTCCCTGCTCTTATTTGGATGCTCTCCTTATGAAATTCTTTTTGGAACCAAACCTAAATATGATAATCTTCGTGTTTTTGGGTGCTTGTGTTTTGCTTACAGCATTCATAAAAGGGATCAATCTAATGTTCTCTCTAACCCCATAATTTTTCTATGCTACCCTTTTGGTCAAAGGGATATCGCATCTATGATATAAACTCGAATTAGATTTTTACCAGTCGAGATGTTCAATTCTTTGAGACTATTTTTCCTTTTGAGTCTATCCCAAAACCCCCCCTCTAATCCCAATCAAGTTCTTCCTTTACCAGCCAATGACATTTCTTTACACTCTTTCACAAAACCAAGATCCACATCAAAATAGCCTAGCTGACAATTCCACCTTTCAAGAGTCGTCCCTAACACCAACCTCACCATCCCATGATACCACCTTAACCATCCCTCCTCGTCGATCTACTCATCCCCATAAACCACCAATTTACTTAAAAGATTTTCATTGCTCAACTGTCACGACCTCAAAGTTTCCCCAAATCTAAGATTCTCCCTCGATGACACCTTCATCAGGTACGCATTTTTCTCTTTTAAAGTACTTAACTTATGATAGATTCTCTTCACCTCATCGTTCCTTTTTAACTGCTATCACTAATGCTATAAAACCTAGAACTTTCTCACAAGCTATCAAATCACCACAATAGAGGGATGCTATGGCCAAGGAAGTTCAAGCCCTTGAAACCAACAATATATAGACCATAACAAACTTACCAACTGGAAAAAATCTCATTGGTTGTAAGTGGGTATACAAAGTCAAATACAAATCAGATGGCACAATTGAGAGATACAAAACTCGTCTAGTTGCAAAAGGATACACTCAACAAGAAGAAATTGACTTGCATGAGACCTTCGCGCCAGTTGCTAAACTAGTAACAGTACGTTGTCTGCTAGACATTGCTACAATAAAAGGATGGAATCTTCACCAATTGGATGTCCATAATGCCTTTTTACATGGGGACCTTACTGAAGAGGTATATATGACCATTCCACCTGGATTCTTTTGTTAGGGGGAGAACCAAGTCTGTAAGTTAAATAAATCCCTTTATTGACTTAAACAAGTTGGCCGAAATTGGTTCCAAAAATTTGCCAAGCACTTATGAACATTGGTTTCACTCAATCTAAGGCAGACCATTCCCTATTCTTTCGCACACAAGGTAAAGCTTAACTTTTCATTTTAGTATATATAGATGATATTGTTATTACAGGCACTTACAATGCAGGTGTTGATAATCTAAAGGTTTATCTTCATACCAAGTTCAATATCAAAGACTTAGACCCCTTAAAATATTTCTTAGGCATCGAAGTTGCACGCTCATCTCAAGTTATATATCTTTCTCAAAGAAAATATATGTTAGAAATTCTTGATGATTCAAGGCTATTAGGAACTCGTACGGTTGACTTTCTAATGGAGCAACACTTAAAGCTCACAAACTCAGATGGCACTCCTCTTGATGATCCTTCTCATTATCGTCGTCTAATTGGACGCTTGATGTACTTGACAATAACACACCCTGACATTGTCTATTATGTGCAAAATCTAAGTCAGTTTATGAATGAGCCATGACAACCACACATGGATGCTGCCACTCGATTGTTTCGGTGTCTTAAAGGGACTCTAGGCCAAGGCCTTTTATTGTCTGCTTCTAGCTCTCTCCAATTGATTGCTTATTGCGACTCGGATTGGGCAAGTTGTCCAATAACTAGGTATTCTACCACAAGTTATTGTGTCTTCCTTGAGTCCTCTCCTATCTCATAGAAAAACAAGAAACAAGTCACCATCTCTCGATCATCTGCTGAAGCTGAATATCGCGCCATGGGCCAAACTTCATGCGAGATTCAATGGTTAAAATATCTCCTTCATGACCTTGGCATCGATCACCCACAAGCTGTCACATTATTTTGCGACAACCAAGCTGCCTTACACATCACAGCTAACCCAGTTTTTTACGAGTGTACTAAACATATCAAGCTGGATTGTCATCTCATACATGAAAAGATACAAGTTGGTTTGATTGCTCCTTCATTTGTACCTTCATCTTCTCAACTCTCCGACATGTTCACTAAACCTCTTGGCAAAGAAGCATTCCTTCAAATCGTTAGCAAGTTGGGCGTGTCAAACTTATACTCTCCAATTTGAGGGGGAGTGATGAGATTCCTGAAGCATCACAACCATTATCATCGGCTTCCCTTATATGAAAGTCAAATGCTTATCTCCAAAGGTTGTCTGCTTCTCTCCAACTGTCTCTGCATATTCCTTGATTGTAGGAATTCATTAACTTAGACATAGGATTTTCTCATAGCATATTCAATTGTGTATGTATTCAACTATTGAAAGGAATGAGAATCAAGTCTTTTGGCTTTTTTCTTAAATCTTAACATATTAAGTCCCATGATAAGTAGGAAATAAAGTCCACGACACGATAGGATTGCTAAACAAAACAACAATGGATATGTCAATAACAAATTGCAGATATGGCTAAAATTGCATTGTTACGCTTACATATTACATAACAAAATGCGGAGGGGAGTGAGGAAAGTGGAAGTTTCAACTCAGAGACTAAACAATAACCCTTTCTAAGACAATTAACCTTATGATAGATGATTCTGTTTCATCAAAATTAAATTTTCACTTATTTCTTTGGCAAACATAATTAATTGCTTGTCAGTGGAGTTAATCGAAGAACCTATTTTGCTATTATCTATTAATATGATCCGAGAGAAAAAATGTTGAAAAGTCCTTGTACCCATCCCTTCGCAGAACAAAACACGGGAGCAAAAGTTACAGCTAGTGGAATCTCTTTGTCTCAGGCTCCTCCTTCCTTTCTGGTCAAATCTCTATCTCTGTAGTTTGTATCATTATTGTTTTAATTAAAATATTAAATTTCCATCTTGTCTTAGGGCTTCTCTCTCTCTCTCTCTTTAACTTTCTTCGTTCGTTATCGCAAAATCAACACACAAGAATTATATCTCTCTCTTTCTTTGCTTTCTATCATTTTCTCGAGAATCCGATTCTACAATTTATAGCAGCCCAAGTGGAGTCCTGCGATTGAAAGCTTTCTCCTTTGGATGAAAAGAGCTGGTTTTTGAGCTTCTCTAAAGATTTAATTTTAATGCAGTTTGAGGCTGACTCAGGAGAGGTTATTGGCAAAGTTGCTGTTTCCATTCCCTAGGAAATGTATGAAGTTTGCTTCATTTTGACCCGAATATAAATGTATTTGATCATGCGGGCAACGTAGATCTGGGTTTTTATTTTTTGATTGCCTTTTTTCAACTTTTCATAGTTCAAAGTGATTTAAAAGAACTTATTTGAATCGTTTAGCCCTTGGTGACACTTGCCTTCCTTCAGTTTTTAATAAGCATCTATAGTTATGTCTGATTCTCTTTTTGAGTCAGACATGTATCTGCTTTTGTCGGTTTTAGCTTGATTATTGACACCTGGATGGTGAATTAAGTTACGATTCGAAAATTGATATCTGTTAACTGCTTGAGGATATGTATTGCTTCTTTGAACTAGAATGAGTTACTCGGCCTCATTTGAGCTAAGAATGTGTGCTCTTTAGATATTGCATATCCGGGTTGATTAGATGAGCTGAAACTTTGTGTTTTCTGATATATCATGTGTAGGTCTTGTTCCTGGTTATCATAAACTGCCGTTATGTGACGAGCAATGGCACTCAAACTTGCAGCTCCTAAGGCAGCTGAAATTGCAATTGGGTCCATAGGACGTGGTTATGATATAGCATCTGATCTGCGGTTGAAGTGCTGCAAGGGGGATCCAAAGGAGTCCCGGTTAATTGAGATTGATGAGGGAACCGGCCGAGAGGTTGTATTACCAGGTGGGATATGCATCCCAAATGTCTCCAAATCTATAAAATGTGACAAAGGGGAGCGAATACGGTTTAGGTCCGATGTTCTTTCCTTCCACCAGGTACTTGCAGTTACTTCATAATGATTGCTTTCTTGTTGTTTAGTGGTTGTCAATTGATTGTTGTCAAACATTCTTTGTGTGCACTTATTTTCTGAGGAGATATGGAAGCTTAATGGCATTAATTTTTTTCCCTTCACTCTGCTTTTTTCTAACAACTTCCCATTACAACTATGATCATTGCGATTATCAGTGTCTGTTAATAATAGTATCATTTGCAGAGGTTGGATATTATCATCTAATTTCATCGGAGTAAGGGTTCTTACAGCGTCTCATTTTGTTGACTATTTTGCAAGAAGTCTCATTCTTCCGTACTGTCTAAGATACTGGCTTTGATGTTTGAAGGAGCAATTTAAGCTCTCATTATCTTTCTCCTTTCCTTCATCTTATTTTCTTTACCTTTCTTTCAGATGTCAGAGCAGTTCAACCAGGAAATGTCATTGACTGGAAAAATTCCATCAGGCCTGTTCAATGCGATGTTTGAGTACTCTGGTTGCTGGCAAAAAGATGCAGCAAACACCAAAACCCTTGCTTTTGATGGCATATTTATCACACTATACGATTGCCTTAGAAAAGTCTCAGATGGTATTTTGTGATCATGTTAAGAAGACTGATCCATTTTCATGGGATCCTGCTGCATTAGCAAAGTAAGTGATGCTTGTGGCTCCATTCGTACAATAGGGCTTCAGTAATTTAAGAATTATTTTCAATGGAGCAATTGATCTTTAGCTTACCCAATGTTTAGTTTCCTATGGGCCTTTGTACTTCAGTTGAATGAGAACAGACATTAAGGTCACATTCTTTATTAATGACTATGTATGCATATGGTTACTCTAGTAAAACAGTGCAACATATATTATTTACATCTTTGTGTATCTACTTCAACATCTTTATATGTAATCTGTATTGAATAGGATAAAGGATTCTCGAACTCTGGCTGTATTTTGGATGTTGAGGCTGGACAAAATTAAATAAGCCTTGAATTAGCAGTCAAGCTTGCATTTGTCTATCAGAATGGAGCACGCATATTTCAACCTTTCCTCAAACGTGGTTGTGTAAATTGGTGTGTGTGTGTGTGTATCCAAATGAGTCGAACTTCTATGTGAAATCCTCATTTCTAACGCAAGAAATTGAAATTATCGATGTTTTGCTTATAACCTAATTAAAAAAGGAGAAATAAAATAGAATAAAAAATGTAACTCTTGAAGAATGCCAATACCATTTAATCCAAATGTTTATGTTATTTGGTTAAGACCTAGATTAGATCATCTGCTAACTTTAAAATGCTCAATTAGAATGATGCCTGTTGGCCTAAAATTGTGTGAATTAGAAAATATCGAGCATGCCTTGTGTGTAAACTATGGTAGATGATGATCTTGTAACTTGAGCTTTGAGAATAATTGGTTATAAAATCTCTGATACAATTCAGGAAACTGTTCAACCTAGAGGCAGAAGTTATTAGGCTAGAATTGGGTCATGTATAAGGGGAAATTACACATTTTTCTTGATACTGGAAATTAACTGTAGTAGAAGATGAAAGTCGCAAGAGTTCACTTGAGACTCTGAAGCATAAAGGCTTTAAATATCATATTAGTAAATCATTCAAGCAAATGGCTATTGGATGGGTATAGTACTTGGATCAGATGTTGACTCCAATAAAATTCGACTAATCAATGTCGAGAATATTCTAACAATTATCTGCTGCTTATGCTTCTAATAAAACAACATAACCTCACATTTTAGCATATGGAGAAAGCCTAAGCAAACTAATCCTTAGCTTAAATAGGTCAAAGTAAACTTACTCAAACATGGTTGGATTATCAAAGCAACTTTAAATCTGTGATACTAGCAAATTTACTTAAATGAGCTGAAGTAAGCATATTAGTGGTTCTTCATCCTCCTTGCAATAATTTTCTTGCTTAGACAAAATATATTCTTAGGATTTCAAATTTGATTGAAATTGTGCTGCATGATTATTCTTTCAGGTTTATTGAGTCATTTGGGACACATATTATTGTTGGTCTGAAGATGGGTGGGAAGGATGTAATACATATGAAGCAGCAACATTCATCAAATCTCCAACCTGCTGAAGTGCAGAAACGGCTGAAAGAAATTGCTGATAAGAGGTTTGCAGATACTAATGAGCAGTATGGCATGCCTTCTGATCAGTACCAAAGTAACAGGGTATGGTGACAAACTTTTGGATGCTAGATTTTGATGTAGAAATGAATAAATTAGGATAACAAGCTCTTGTATCATTTTGATAGTTTTTGACTTGTGAAATTAGTTACTAATTGGAAAAGAAAGAACTAAGAACTTTGTGACTTTTATGTTATATATTGTGCTGTTAAAAGCAGTAATTATTTTAATCAAATTACACATTTCAACTGAATTTGAAATTATACTTGTTTTAAAGTACTTATTTATTGCTTAGGTATTGGAAACAGCCTATCTACCAGGTAGAACTGAATTTCCCTAGACCCCGCATTTCAGGGGGATTTTTACTGGATGTTGTTGTTTATTTATCACCTAAATAAATTTAGTCACCATCATAAATCAAAATCTATAATTTAGGTTAAGTTGTGATGGACTGTAAATTATTTGTGTAGGCCTAAAATAAAAGTAGGAGAGAGAATCCTTAGCTTAAATCTTTTTTATGTTTCCTATCTGATCACTTTTGCTTTAGATTGAAAACAGGGAACATCTCTGGTTTGCCAATGCCGGTCCAAGTTCCTATTCGCACAAAGAGGTATCCTTGTCATGTTAGTAGTTTTCAAAGATGCTTTTACTTTGACGTTGTTGATATTTACTAATACCATTGTCAAAGAGCTCTGGAGGATTTTGAAGTTCTCATTTGAATTTTCATATCAAGATCATAGCCAACGTTTTAACTACTACACTGGCAGGATCTTGTGAGAATTTACAGGAGGAGAGGTGGAAGTGATAATGGACACTTTTCCCATAGTGAGTGGTTACACACTGTTCAGTATGAGCCTGATGTGGTCTCAATGTCCTTTATCCCAATTACCTCTTTGTTAAATGGAGTTCCAGGCTGTGGATTCTTGAGTCATGCGATAAATCTCTACCTAAGATGTGAGTGAATTCTGTATGAGATTTGGATCTTGTTGGATTATATAAAAATTTGTGCTCTGGGACAATCAATCCCTTATTTCTTCGACACTAAACAATGATTTATGTTGTTTGAACAATCTATATGCTCTTTAATGAAAAAGCTTGTGTCAACAAATCAACTCAGCCAAATATAATAAAACAGTTATAGTCAACTACATGATTATTTATGAACCTAGTAAGTTGTTTTCTAACTATATATTCTGCTTGCTTATGAACTTATTTACAACTCTCCTTAATTTGGGTTGGGAACCTTCTGTGACCAGTTATCTGGTCATAAGTTGGACCAGTATGCTGAAGTTCTCTTTTAGACCGTTGAGTTCTCAATTTACTAATCCAGAAAATCCCCTTTGTTGGTGTTTCATTCAATTTGGCTTTTATATTGTTGAGAATGTACATGTATACGACAAGGCTTGTGTTTGTTTCTCTTTTAAATTTCGTGTTTATGGTAGATTCTTGATATTTGAGATTAACCCATTCACAATTCTCTCAATTTCACATCTATATCGATTATGACCTATGTTGTACTAAACTTTAATCATGTATTGCAAGATAATTTTAACTTTCCTGGTATCTTCCATCCCTTTATTTCAAGCAGACAAGCCCCCCATTGAAGAACTACATCAGTTTTTTGAATTTCAGCTCCCACGGCAATGGGCACCAGTATTTAGTGAACTTCCCCTTGGTCCACAAAGAAAACAAAAAAATACAGCATGTTTACAGTTCAGTCTCATGGGACCCAAACTCTTTGTCAACACTATACTGGTAGAGTTTTTTGTCTTTGTAAATTAATTCTCTGTTCTCATTGGCTTTATTAATCCTTTTTAACTGTAATTCCCTGATGCTTTTTCCTGCTTATTCTCATCATTTGTTTGAAATAGTGCTTAGCTAGGAATTGTTTCTTTTATTGTTAAATGGGATGATATAAACCAAAGTTATTTCTATTCTTTTTACTAAAAACACATTTGAATGGTCAGACAGATATGATAATCTTTTTTGTCTCCCATCCATCTGTATTAGCCTAGTTTGTTTACTAGTATACATCTTTACTTTGGCAAATGAGATAGGACATGACTTTATCAAAGTTTCCATCATTATTTTCTTCATTATAGACATTCAGAAGACAGGAAAATGTTGGGTGTTAGGCTCTAATTTTCTGTTCTCCAAAAGTTGATACTGATGCTTGAAATGCCAAACTGGTGTGCCTCCAATGGGGCTTCTGTTTGTAGTTTTCTTCCAACACTGGAGATCTGCTTCTTTATTATCCATAAATTCTGCAACAGGTTGATGTGGGTAAGAGGCCAGTCACTGGCCTTCGGCTTTATCTAGAAGGTAAAAGGAGCAATCGGTTAGCTATTCACTTGCAGCATCTTTCTTCTCTTCCAAAAATCTTCCAACTTGAAGATGATCCACATGGAAATTTCCGTCCGGATTCTTATGATCGAAAATACTATGAGAAAGTACAATGGAAGCATTTTTCTCATGTCTGCACTGCACCTGTTGAGTCTGATGAGGATCTTTCTGTAGTAACTGGGGCGCAGTTACATGTTGAGAATTCAGGGTTTAGAAATGTTCTCTTTTTGCGTCTTCGTTTCTCAACCGTTTTAGGAGCTACAGTTGTAAAGCATCCAGAGTGGGAAGGTTCCCCAGGCTTGGCTCCCAAGTCTGGTCTGATATCAACTTTAATCAGTCATCACTTCACATCGGTTCAGAAGCCACCTCCAAGGCCAGGTGACGTGAACATAAATTCAGCAGTCTATCCTGGAGGCCCTCCAGTGCCTGTTCAAGCTCCTAAACTTTTGAAATTCGTTGACACAGCAGAAATGACAAGAGGGCCTCAAGATACTCCTGGGTATTGGGTAGTTTCTGGGGCAAGGCTAGTTGTTGAGAAGGGGAGGATTTCTCTACGAGTTAAGTATTCATTATTGACTGTGGTATTATCTGATGAAGAATTAGAAGCAGATCAGTAGAAACATTTCCTCGCCTCTTACTTTTCCATTGAAAGAAAGGTCGGTGAAGATACATAAGTGATAAACGGGAAGAGGGTAGGAAGGATCAGAATGCATTAAAGAGCTGGTACATGTTGTGAATGGATGCAAATGATTTGGATGATTTAAAGGATTGGTGGTTAGAAGGTTATTTCGGTGTCCATTTTTCATCTTTACGGGTTAAAATTAGTGCCACCAGTAAAGGGCAAGTTATTTTGCATGTCCACTTGGATTAGGAGGTGTTCCTATGAGAGCAGAGCAGAGCAGAGACGAGCCGAAAAGTTACCTAGTTGAAGTTCTTGTATAGTACCAGCTTTCGTCTGAACATGATTGGGATGAAATGTTAGAAAGTATGGAGGTTGCAATTTACTACTCGATCACGTACTTGTGTGACTGAGCACATGTTTTATTTGGTCATTTAACAATTGAATCCACTGGCTCGATCGCTCCTAATTCGGTGGGGGCTATTGAAAGAAACAATTGATTTACTTTCTTCTACTACACGTCACTATTTTACAGCTTAATACACTATGATTTTTAGAGTGTTTAACAAAAATCCTGAAATCAAATAGGTCAACTTTTACTTATAATGCTAGGGTTTGTATGTTCATTTATTCCTTTAGTTCTCATATTGTTTCTTCTCGCTAACTTTGGATGCATAAATGATGGAGCCTGTTTTATGAGAGTGTAACTACTTGCTCCAGTTCAGTGAGCTGTTTATTTGAGCGTCGATCCATTTGATGGCCAGGTTGATCGGTCAGTGACAACAAATGATATGTCCCTGGTTATACAGGAGATGCCACAATATTGTATAAGCTGATAGTCACAGCTCAGTTAAATGTGGAAAGATTGAGAGGTCTGCAAAAGCGTATGAAATGTTTGGTCCAAAACACTTGCTCTGTTATATTGTAGCTGTTCTTTTTCTTTTTTGATAAACAACATTTCTATTCCTTCTGAGCAAAGAGGACAATCGAGACTTACAAGTCAATACACAGATTGGTATCTTACGCCTAAAATGTAGTATGGGACCCCTATTCCAGCTAGAAACAAGGTAAAGAGTTCAAATCACTGGAGAGTAAAGGAAATACTCACCCAAAAAGATCATCAAAGAAACTAGAAAATTCAAAGCTAACATATGAAACTATAAACAAATTTGTTGAAGAAACATATTTGAGAATGAAAAGAAATAAAGAAAAGCACGAAAAAGCACTAAGAAGGGGAAGAGAGGGGGACAAGTAAGCTGCATCAAAAAGACAGTTTATTTGACAGGGTAGACTATTAGTTCTTTTTTTAAAACGAAAGATAAAGCTTTATTATACTTAATGACTATACCTTCAATTCATTAAACCAATGTTGCGAATATTGTACTAACCCTGATACAGGATTGGGCTTTAGTACGTTACTATACTGATATTCGTCAATACCGAGTATCATTTCGAGTATTTTTTTTGAATTTATGAAAGTCTCTGAATTTTTTTAAAATTTGTAAAATAGTTCAATGTTATATTGTACGGTTGTATTGTATACTTTATAAGTTTACATCAACCTTATCTCCAAAAATTATAATAATAAATAATAACCACAATTAATATGAAATATCAAAAATTTTCAGATATTTCATATATAAATAATAACCATAATTAATATGAAAAAAGACAATCATCATCATACGAACAGAAAATTAAGAATAATACAAAGTATTAAAAAGACTACAATGTCATCATATAATAAATAATAATTACATCAAAATATCCAATAAAAAAACAAATAATATTCCTAATTCTTAAACTATTATGATTTATGACAAGAGTTCATAATGAGAAAAAAAACCAAGAAGATGTAAAACCTTAATAAAAAATATTTACAATTACATTACATATATAGAATTTAACATATGCATCAAACATAAGTAAAATTAAAAGAAGAGAAAAAACAAAAACCTAGAACTTCATTCAATCGTCTACGGGAGGATACCTGCTATAACTGCACTGACCCTGATTCTCATTTGATACAAAATTTTCATCATTGAGAGGAGGCTCATCATCATCATCATTCAAATTCAATACACCAAATAAGATGTCATTGTTTTCCCCTCCAAGATTATTTTCTAAGTCTTAAATATCTACCAAACTTGGTTTTTTAGAAACTGCTATTAAAATCCTAGTAAACAATAAAATTTAATTATTAAATTATAAGAAATTATATCAAAATTAATAATGATACAACATACTTTTTTCAAAGCTTTAAATTGTAACGAACGAATATCAATTCATTCAATCTCTTGTGCTCCAATCTATTCCTTTTCTTGGAATGGATAAATTCAAATGTGCTTCAGTTCTATTCATAGCCTATTGCACTCACACATTGACTTAAAATCTGAATTACAAACTTTTGCAATTCTGGAACACCACTTCCGAATTGATCCCACTAAGAAGCTGTAAGTCATAAGATAACAAAAGTAGCATTACAAACAAAATAAAGTGATAATTAATTTTCAACAAGAAAAATGGAAACAACTAACACTTGGAGAGAGTTTTGCTCTTTGTCGAATAGCAATCGATAATCCAAAATCCCCATAAGACAGCTTATAAAGCTTCATTTGTGAGCTTAAGAGATATTGCATTATTTAATGGCCGATAATTGTTGTAATAATAAATAGCATTCCTCAACTAACTTCAGTTTTCTTTGTAAAATATGGTATGAAATATATACTATGATTTAAAAACACCCTAACTGCAAACAACGGAGAAGTTATCTTTCTCGTCTCTCGTTGATGATTGTAAGATACGGTGGGTACAAAGAAGGCCTATGTTTCAAATTGGCCTTGATTGCTTCCTTAACCCTTTCCATGACATAAAAAAAGACCCATTATTGGCTTTCTTCACTATCAGTCAAGTGAAGCATCCTCACCAAAGGCTCACAAACTTGAATATCAAATTGACATTGAGACTAAAATTCTCTATCTTCTAGTATAATGTTGGAAATCTTCATTCCAGCATTAGACCTAGCATGCTGAGATACAACCAACTTATCACTTGTAAACATTTATTTTAACTCTTTCTTCATCGAAACAAAAGATTGAAATGATAAGTAATGAACTAAACAATATTTTATGGCCCTATTTTATTCATAACTTCATCAAATATCTCAAATAAAATAATAGTATTTCTAATAAGGCCAGATGCATCAATAGACTTCAAAATATTGAGTCATTTACAAAATAAACCAAAAAATTAATAATAGGCTCTTGTCTCCTATTTGTCCATCCTTACACATGATTAAACACCCAAAAGTAGGCCAATTCACTCTTCTTTTAGCCAAATAAGTTTTAATTTCAAAAAATGAGTAACTCAAAAGTTTACGTCTTAAGTCATCAATCGAAGTAGCTTTGTATCCCGAACCGTAAGAGGCTATTGCATTCACCATAGGCTAATAGTAAGACTGGGAAGCATTGAATGATGAACTTGTATCATATCACCATCTAGCTACTCCTATATCGACATTGTGAGTCGCATCTCTTGATTGCATTGCACTACAAATTGAAGGTTGGGCTCTAAAAGTTGTTCATGGTGTAAAAAAATTAGTCATGTGCCTTCTTCTTTTCCTCACATCAGGTTTAGGTGTAACATTAACTTCTTCCTAAGCCTAGGATAGAATACTACCACTATCACTATCACTACCACTAGTGGATAGATGGGGATAGGCATAGGGTGGCACACACAAACAGGAACAGCCACCCTGTGCCTATGTTTTTTTTTCTAATCTTTGAACATATTTAAGACTTCAAGTTTTTAATTATGTTTCTAGATAGGTTTGGATACATTATCCTAAATATTTGGATAGGTTAACCAAATAAAGAATAAAAAATTTATAAAATGGGTGGTTTGTAACCAACTATATCACTTACCAGTTGATATGCTAACTGGTAAACCATCATTTTAACAGATGGTGAGTTTTAGAAGTTTCCAAGAAGGATATTTCTATTCGACTAGGGGTTTGATTAGTTAGTACTCCAATTAGTGGAAGTGCTAGTCAAAGTTAGGTGATCAAGTTTATCCTACCTAGAAACTAGTTATTGTAACAACTGGTTTAGGTCTCTAACAATTATTTGACTTATTTTTAAGTATAAATAGATCTTAAGCGGGATAAACCTTTGATATGCTAAAGAGTTGCTAAGCATTTTGAAAAGTTATAGAGTGTATGTGTACATTGTATACATACATTAAGTTCTAGTTTATCAGTGTAACTACGAATGGAAGAGTTTGTGTTATATATAGTTATGTTAGTATAACAATTGAGAAGAATTTCTTAAAAAACAACATTAATTTTTTACCTTCAACAAATTTTGTAAAGGGTTTCTCTTCATTCATAAGAAAGTAAGATGATTGTAAGGATTTCTCTTCACTAGTGGAAAAGAAGATATTATATGGAGTCTCTTTTGACTAATTGAACGAAGAATATAGTGAAACTTGATGAGTAGATGTAGGTAATTTATTTAGTCGAACCATTATAAATTATTTTTATGTTTCTTTCTCTTACATTATTATTATTATTTTCATAAACGATTTCTAATTGTTAATATGAACATTTATTAGAATTAAAATTCATTAATTAGCTTTTAAATAGAACAAAATGTTTACACACACAGTTCACATCCACTTGTGTGCCACTGAAAGACTAGCAATTGGTATTATAGTAAGTCTTAATCATTGCATATATAAATTCTTATCAAAACTTGAAAAAGATTTTTTTGATATAATTTGATTCGCTTTTTTAGCAAAGAAATTCAGAGCATATTATAGCCTCATTTTTTCAGGGAGATAAATATGTATATTAGAAGACTATTTTATAAATGAAAAGGGTTGATCTTTAGGGTATTGTATAGAGTGAATCTTATATCCAAATGAAATTCTCAGTGAGAAACAAAGTGGAGACTAAAGTATCAAATGATAGAAGTGAATGAGACGATAAGGATAGACACTCATTATATTGAATATCAAGGCCTGATAGGTTGTCGTTAGCCTACAAATTTAATCCCCTACTTAAATTGATTTGTAGTATAGTGAAGTAAGGGTATTGTC
>JAOSBK010000005.1:18850638-18866146 GCA_027568895.1 Erythroxylum shatona | reverse complement strand
AATACACTCTCCAAATCAATTTCCAGCATATAAAAATCACAATTCTCAATATAACACATTTATAATTCAATTATACCTTGAAAATGTCAAATGAGTGCATGTACAGTCATTTGATTGTACAGAAATTCAAATTCATGGGCGTGTATGCTATATTATGCATGAGTATGAAATGCATCTTTCTTAATCTCTTGTTGATCTCACATGTACCAAATTTTTAGGGTTCTAACCCTTAGTATGGAAACGGGATATTACAATAAGGCCAACTTCATGCCAAGCTTTGTGAAAGAAACAATCATTTAACCCATCTAAACTTGGAGTTTTGTTTAGATTAATTTGAGAAGAAGTTGAGATTCTAAGAAAACACCCATGAAAGTATTTGAAGTATCTCTTAGCTTTAGTTAAAAGATCCTTTTGTAAGTAATTACGTTGCCATTAGGCAAGGTTAAGGAGTATATTCTATTTACATTCTTTTTGGATAAAATATAGTTAAAGTAAAATTTAATACACCTTTCTCCTTTTAATAAATTAGATTTAGCTCTCTACTCTATGAAATTGGCATGGTTGCTACTAGCAGCTGGATAATCTCTCAGAAGTATCTTCTCTGCATTCAACAAATAGGTATTACTAGGGTCAACAATAAGCTTCCCTTGAATAACAGTCAACTCCTTTTTAGCTCTAGTAACAACTTATTGTGCGGAGGATCCTCTTTTATCCATAATTCCTTTCATCTTATACTTAATAACCTTAAGCTTTTGGACACAAGAAAATTGGTAAATATCAACAATTGTTACTTGCAAACCCTTCTGTAGTGCTTTAAGAAACCCATCATCCTTAACCAAAAAGTTATTAAACTTAAAGGGACCTCTCCTTACCTATTTCTGAAATACATTCTCCAACTAAATTGGAGAGTGATTAGAGAATAAGGGATCCAAAAAGGAAGCTAGAATATTTGGAATTCGGTTTATCCAGTCCAAATTTACCAAAGCATGATCTAATATCTTTCTTAGAGTCTATTTGTCAAACTATTTATTACTCCACATATTAAAGCGTCTCTAAAACTTTAAATCAAATACACCCAATTTTTTCACATAATCGTGAAAATCAACTAAATAATTTCTTAAATCGAAATGGCCATCAAATTCAGTTTTACAGAGAGTATAGTTGAAATCCCCATAAGGTAACTAAGGTCTATTAGCTTTCCTTTGGAACTCTATCAAGTTATCTGATAAATATATCTTTGAAAAGCATGATTAGCACCATAAACCACCGAGGAGTAAATTGCAACATTTCATGGATAAAATTCAATCTCCAATGCATTAATTGCAATTTCACTTCAAAAGAATCAACATCCACAACAGGAGGGTCATGGCCTATTATAATTCTCCCAAAACTATGAGCTTGGTGGTTAGAAATAAACTTCAACTTATACCCCAATTTATTAAGAATACTAAGATTGTCTAGATTAATTTTAGTTCCAAAAGAGAAAAAAAAATCTATAGATTTACATTATTTACAAAATCCTTTAAAATCGATATCTTTTTAGGGCAGTTAATCCCCTTAACATTCCATATAATCAATTTCATTTAGCAACAAGTTTAATTTTAAAGCCTTTACTTTTACTCCTGTTAGATTTCATTTCTATAACCGACTAAAATTCCTCACTTTGAGGCTCATCCTCCCTATTCAATCAATAGGGGGAAGGATTAATGTCAATATGTTTTAGTTCATTAGCAATTATTTGCTCTTCCACATTTTCCAGTCTTTATACAACAGTTGTATCATTTTATGTGAGATCCTCCTCTGAAGAAGAACAATGAGTTGAAACATCCAAACTAGCTCCAATTTCCAATCAATTTCAACACTAACATCCTCTATTACATCCTCAAAATCACCCTTTTGAAACACCCTCCCTGTATGTATCCATGTTTTTCCCTAAGATATGAGTGAGGGCTTCCATTGATAGTGAACCACCGTATTATCTTCATATAAAGCTCTATTGATTCCTAATCTCATTATTGGAATGGATTCAGGTATATCCTTGGAAAGCTCTATATTAATACACATCCTAGCATAACCGATCCTTTTCCTTTTGGTTGTATTATCATCCACACAAAGTGGTTTGCTTAGGAAGCTAGCAATTATACTCAATCCCTTTGCTGTCTAATATTTAATTATAAAGATTCCCCCATAATGGAATAACTCTATGTTTATTAGCTTCAATATGAAAACCAAGTTGCCAAAACTATAAGAAAAGTGGAAGATTAGAGACATGCCATGGCCCTCCCTCTATGATCATTAATGCTTGAGCTTTAGTGGGAAAGTAAAGAAAATATGTTTTTCTTCTATTATCAATACATTTGATATTCCTTTATTTTTCCATGTTGATGTTGCCCATTTTTGTATTACAGGAAATTTTGTCCTTTTATCCCAAAAACCTAATCAGAGAATTCTCCCATATTTTAATTACTTTATGAATAATTTTCACTTCTCCCATCTTCAACTTTAGGAAGGTGGAACTAATGTGATAGATCAATACCTTCTCTAACAACCTATTTTCAGGTTTTCCTTTCTTCATGTTTGAAGGAGTTTTGATCTATAAATGTTGAGAAGAGGAGGAATGAGTCTATAATGTTCCACAAAAGGGTAGGGGAGGAAAATCCTCCTTCAAAGGACCTATATATTAGCTGGTAAGGAGGTTTGCATAATGTCTACAAATGGTAGTTAGGATTGGCAGGTAACTACTTTTAAGAAATAGTTGTCATAATCAAAAAGTGGCATAGGTGGGAAAACAAATATTATTAAAAAGACTTCAATGCTCTCAGTAATTGTTCCCCTAAGGAAGAAGGAGAGAATTTGCTAAACAGTTGAGAGTTTTGGATGATAGTAAGGTTGACTTGCAAATGCTTTAATTGGTGTTATAGTGGGTAGAGGAGTATGAATGGATGATGGTAAAAATAGATGGTAAGGGGGTTAAACAAAATCAGATGGGGAAGGGGTGCAAGATGAGGTTTGGAAGAGGGACAGGTAGTTATTTAGTTTGAGAGAAGGCAAAAAATATCTCTAAAAAATTTAAACTTGTATCTCTTCTTATTATATGTACCTAAGGGGAGAAAAATAGAATAATCATTGGAATTGTATATGAGTATTATCAAAATCACTCTTTAATTTCATGACTTCTTTGATGAGAACTTTTTTCATATGATAAAATTTTAAAAAGGTGAATAGGGGTTTTATGCATTCAATTTTCTTTTTTTCCCTATATCATATAGTCATTTTAATGTTAATAAAAATGGTCAAAAAATGATGACATTGAAATTTGATTATTTATATATAATGATGCATTACTTAAGGAGGATCATGATTTATATATTGCTCTATTATAAAGGGAGATTACTCAATGTCATTACTTTTCCAATATCACTAAATTTTTTTATCATAAAAGGGAGATTATTAAACTAAATGAGGTCCTAATCTATATTTTTCATGATCCACTAGTCAAGGGTGAGTTATGTTGTCAAGGGGAAAGCTTTTTTCTAACTAATGATCTGATTATCTAACACCCTTTTAGTCAAAGGAATTTTAACTAAGTAAACGTAAGTGACCATTTAAGGCAATCCTACCTATAGACTAGTTATTGTTACGACTAGTTTATATATCTAATGACTATTTAACTTGATTTTAAATATAAATAAATCATTAAAAGGGTAGAGAGTGCAAATGTGTATTGCATACCATATATTAAACTCTAATTCATTTTTTGTGAACATGAAGGAGAGAGTTTGTGTTATATATGGTTATACTGGTGTAGCAACTAGAAAAAATTTCTCCTGAACTTGAACAGAATTTGTAAATGGTTCCTTTTTAATCGTACAAAGAAAATATTTTATGAAGGGTTAGTTTTAATCTATTGAAGGAAGAAGATACTAAATTTCTAAGTAGAACTTGCATAATGAACCTAAGCAAAGTTTTGTTTTAGTTGAACCACTATAAATAAGTTGTGTATATTTAATGAGTACAATTCTCTAGATATCTAAATTCTCCAAGCTTAGCTCTAGGCATGAAGGTTTATTATTGAGCTTGATGTGTTGTCCTTATAGACCTAAAAAACTAAATGTTAGAATATTCTCAAGCATTTGTTCTTCTAATATTAAGTTAGTTTAGGGAGAAAAAATTAATATTTTGATGAGATAATATGGTAACACAAGAAGTGGACTGATTGTGGAAATAGTGATTGCTTTTATAATGACTTGTGACATTGTGAAACTTATTACAATGTCATATTGCTTAGCGACAATTAGCTTAATGGGCTTGTTTTTAGGCTTTAGCCTTTGGATATATTTTCATGGGCATCATTTACCTCTTAAGTTTTGATATTTTGTCAACAATGACTTTTGAGTATCACCTATGAATTTTTCCAAGGAATAAGAGATATGGGCTTATAAATCTAGTCTATCTTGAAATATACGAAATACTTGATTTTGAAGTTCTGACGTTAGAGTGATTGTCCCACACCACTAAAGAAACTTACTGATTAGTACCTACATCTCTTACAAATAATCACATGTCTTATGACTAGGCATCACTTCTTTTATTACTTTACTATAAACATGAGGGTTTGAATAAATTGAATAAAAAATATTTATTTAGTGCATGCCTATCATCATCTTATTTAAGATTTAGCTTCTTTTGTTTTATAGATATATTCATATATTGATTCATTGAGTGATAGTATTTTTAGTGTAGGTCTAAAAGTGTGGTCTAGAAATAAATGAAGTTTAGTTACATGTAACCCTTTGGTTATGAGTGCTTAAAACCTAGTATCATTGACAAATGGCCATTTACCCTTAATTATGTCCCTAATCTTATAGAGGGATTTAATGATAATTATTAGTTTAGGTTTATAATGTACCTACATTAAATGAAGCTGGAGTTTAACATTCTTATTTCTATGAAGATAACAAGGCCCAAAACCTATGAAAGGGATTATTTTTGTATATTTGGTGAGGTTTTAGATGTGCACTGGGGTTAATGCTTAATGACTTTTCACTATGATGTTAAGGGAGATATGACTAAGCTTAAGCTAACTGTATCCTTACATTTGGTGTACGATATTTGATTTTTTTTCCTAATATTCAATTTAGCAATTATAAGAGCATATCATGTCTCAGATAAACTTAACAAGTAGTTTTGTAACAAAGATGCTCTGAGAATTGTTCATCCTGCTTTATGTACTATTCATCTACTCCATTATTCCTCATGGCTACCTCTAAAAACTTCCTTTCTTTTCCTATCAACTTTAGTTTATCCTTTTAGATTACTTGGTTCTATTTCTACCTTTCTCCAAGTAATTATTCTTTTATTTCAATTGATCCCTTTCTACTCTTTTTCTTTCTTACCACCTTAGTTCTTTTTCAACCCTCTTGTTTCATTATTCTTTCTACATTTTCTTCTTCCATTACCTTTCCTCACTGCTTTAACCACTTCCATCTTCTCGTTTCAATCTAAGTTTAGTTTTATCCATTAATCATTTCCCACCCTCATGGCCTTAAAAATTCTCTCACCTTTGAACTCAAACTCTCAACCAGCTCAACCTTCTCCCTCCTCTCCCAAAACTCACCCCTCTTATGAATCCAACCCCCTTTTTCAACTTGAGGACCTCACTAGTCCTCCAATTAGGAGATCATGGTTTCAAGTTACTAGGTATCTCCACCACTTCTTATGGTATTATGGTTAATGGTTAGCCTATTTGTATATTTAAAAGGTCCAAAGGATTTAGACAAAGGGATCTTCTGTCCCTTGCCTTTTTACCTTAAGCGTGGAAGATTTAACCATGTTAATTTCACACAACATCAATCAAAGTGGAAATTCAATTATCAAAACAAATATAAGGAGAATAAACTCTTCAATCTAATCTTTATTGATAACCTACTACTCTTGAATGATGATAAAAAATACTCAATGCAAATACAAATGAGATCTTTATATGCTTTCAAAAGGATGTTAGTGATGAGCATTAACTATTTTAAAGGTAAACTTTTTTACTCTATATACAACTCCAAAATGTCCCCTTCAAATATCTGGTGATACTAATCATTATAAGAAGACCAACGTACAATTATTGCTTGTCACTTTTTGATGCTATAAACAAAAAGATTAGGAGATGGCAAAATAAGTACTTATCTTATGCTAAGAGATTGTCACTTGTCATTATATGCATAATAATATACATAATTATTTGATTTCCTATATCATGCTCCCCAAAAACCTAGTTAAAGCAATAGAAAGATAATGAAAAACTCTCTATGATCAAGGGAAAAGAAGAAGGGAAGAAATTCCAAAGTAAAATAGGCTAACATTTGTGTTCCTAAACAAGGAGGAGAACTAGGGCCCACATGGATATATGATATGAACAAAATGATCTTCATCAAGAGAATTTGGAAGTTATTAAATGATAAGAAATCCTTATAGGTAAGATAGATGTACTCAACATTGCCTAAAAGCATCTAATTTTTGGAATTTTAAAGAAAAACATGACAACTCATGGCCTCTACACTAGCTATTAAAACTAAGGGAGTCATGATCACAGGTAATAGAATCAACATCTAACTTTGGTTTGAAAATTGGAATGATTTAGTGGCATTGTATGTAATTCCAAAGGCATATTGCTTGTAAATGCCAAAGTTAATGAGATTGTTCAAGGGAACTCATGGAATTATAACCTTATAGGCTTCTCTCACATTAAGGATAACTTATTTAGTGACTTGCCTGATACCTCCAAGACTAACTGCCATAAGATGGCTCAAAGATAAGTTAAGAATTTACCAATAAATGTTGCTTGGAATCAATCGGAGCATATTAGTATAATGCATATTGGGTTAAGTTAGTTTAGTCGAAATCAATCCCTCAAAAAACCTCTTTCATAGTGTGATTAGTTACTAAAAAGATAATAAGAACAAAGGGTAAATTTCAAGGTGTTTCTGACATGACATGTGACTTCAGTAGGTTGAAAAATGAAAGTATTTCTCATCTTCTTTTTGAATGCCAATATTCAAGAATACTTTGATAATAGATGCAAATAAAGAGTAAATCTTACTCACCGACAATGGGTTTGAGAAATTATAATTAAATTGCCTTGCAATATCAAATACAATTCTAAAGGAAACCTAAGAAGATTTAAAATAGCATTATGTTGTTCTATATATTTAATTTAGAAGGAGAGGAATGCAAGGAAAATTGGATCAATCTAATAGATATCTCAACAAGTTGGATTAAATCCAACAAACGTCTCAAACTTTCTATTCCAAAGTGTTTTTTGGATAAAGGAAAATTTAATCTGTAGTAAAACAGATAGAAATGCTACCAATACTATGAAATATAGATAGAACATGCTTCCTCAAGAATTGCAGTTCTTTAGAGGAATCTGCTGCATATGTTCAGTAAAATTAAAGATGAGCTACATCTTCTGTCTATGCCTATGCCTCGTGTGAACTGCTGGTGATAACAGACTCAATGCTTTCTACCAATCCAAATGAGGTTCTCTGGTCCTATTAACTATCTTTTCATATTGTTCTTGTGCTTTAGGTCTTGTACTGCTAGGGTAGTAGCAATAGTACTCCTTGGTTTAGCTTTGATAGATGGAGAGATTGGTTTGATCCTTGTAGTAACTTAGAGATTGGTTTGATCCTTATGGTAACTTTTTCCTGCTTGCATCCCTTCTAAGGGCCGTTCCTCGATGTCTCGTTCCTCTCCAACCAGCAGCAGGTACATTTGATACTAATATTTGGCAAGCTGCTGCAATTTAATAAAGACAAGCAGAGCCAGGCCAAATTTGCCGCCAATTACTGACAGATTCAAGATTCCAATATGACCAAGCAACATCATCCTTAAAACTGGGCATGACAACGCAAGTGGCAAGTGCAGCACGAAGTAACACCAATGGGTTCGGCACTTGGGAAAAAAATGTTGTCCGTAGATTCCAAGATACGCTGAATGATAAGAAAGACGAGCAGCGCCAGGCATGGTATGATGTCAATTCAAGGTTTCTCTAGTTGCCATTTCAGAAAGCATCTATGCTTGCTTGTAAATCACTTGGTAATCAAAGTAACAAAACAAAATTAAAGAGCGCATCCAGAGACATCTATCCTTTGTTTGTGCTCTCAAAACATTATCATTTTGTATAATCTACCACGGAATAACAATAACTAGTAATTGCATTAATAACACAAAAATGATTCTACGAAAAGGAAAACACCATCATCAAATTGCTATAGAATGTGTCCAACAATGTCATTCTATACAATAATTATATGAATTACAAAAATCTTCCTTCTCTCTAGCCCCTTTTTTCTTCTGATCAAAATTGCCAACAGTCACGAGTGGACTTATTCCCGCCTAGAGCTAATTTCTGTTTTTTTAATTACTTTTGGTAATGAAATCAGACTCCGTCTTCGGCTTTTATGGCCAAACCCTGCCTCCTCTACCACCTAAAAAGCTCTTGCTTCGTTCTAATACTCACTCAAACACTCTCCCTTCTTCACCAACTTCCCTTCAACCTCCTTCCTTGGTACAGAACCTGACAGCTCAACCTGCCTCTTTACCGCTCTTTGTACCTTTGTATCAGTCACCCTATTTCCTCCTGCTTCTGATGTACCCCTTCCTCTTCCTAAATCTCTAGTAGCTCCAGCCAAAGCTAAAGCTACTGGCCCAGCAGATGCAGCCCTTCTTTCTCCAAACACTATAAATGCCAGTTGTTCAACCCCTCTCCCTCCAAACGGACCCATACTCCTCCCTCAATCTTTCTAAAACCTGTAAAAGAACTCATCTATTCAAGCTCTCAACTTTGCTCCCAAAATCACAAAGGCTTGGAGCCAAGTTGTTTGAGATTCCTCCCCAACTGAGAAGCTGAGATACCTCCCTCCGGGGAGAGAGCACAATTGTCTCACCACCCCTTGAAATGCTTAAGATGGGTGCCGGAAATGATCAAATACTTCTTTGTAGAAAAAAAAATTATGTTTTCCCAGTAGTTCACGGATGGGCTATGGTCAACTAGAGATAACACAGATTAGAAGAGGTACTCATAAATGAAGATTCCTTTCTTCTTCTTCTTCTCCTTTTTTTTTTTTAAGATTCCCTAGTGAAATCTGGAGGCTGAAAATAGTCGAATCAGGGCCACTGTTCCTTCCAAAATGGAGACTTGTCATGGGACTAGGAAATATGAGACTCAAGCATGTCCCGATATAGGTGAAATTCCACAATATTCCACTTGAATTTTGGTTCACTGCTGGATTTAGTTACCTGGCAAGTTCAATATGCAAGCTTTTGTCTAGCAGACCGCAACCATGAAGAGGATGGGACATGCAAGAATATATCTAGAAGTTGATAGGGACTGTCAACTACCTCAAATACTGAAAATCAAGAGACCAGATGATGATAAAATCCTGAAGGAAGTTGACATCTTCATTAGCTACCAATGAAAGCCATCAAAACATGAGAAAACCCAAACGTGGAAGGCAAAGTTAAAAAATTCCTTCCTTGGAAATATGATTAGTTTCTTGGTGTTGAAGCAGTAGCTCAACAAAGCATTACTCTAACCCAAGAACTCCATCAATAAGCAACCATCAGGCTCACTTTAACGGAAGAACTATTGTGTCTTTCGACCACAAGGTAGCTCAAGTCTTGTATTCTCATATTACAAATCAACTTATCCCTCATACATACGCCTCTTCACATTGTGTGGAAGCTCTAACCAAGTTAAAAGAAAATTGAGCAGGATAAAGACTTCATCTTCCACAGCGAGTGCAAGAAACTCAAGATATTCCAACTCTCATTCGCAGGTGGTACAAACAATAACTTTGTTGCAACTCTAATGAACTCTTTGAGACTATTTACAGATATGTCGATCCTTGCAATCAAAAAAAGCAAATGTTGCTTAGATGTGTCTGCAAGTGGAGCTGATCTAGCCCCCAAAAAAAAAAACTCTCTTTTTCAACAAGCTTTAAGGTGCAGCAGCCCCTTCTGAAATACATGGGAGCTCTAATAATAACCAAAAGGCTCCCCCAAGACTGCTGCCTCTCCTATACTAGATTCACAGAAGAATTAGCGTCTGGATAAATAAATCATTATCATATGTTGGTAAAGTGCAACTGATTATCTCCATTCTGAACTTCCACGTACTAGAGCTCCCAGCTCTCTCTTCCACTTAGCTTGATCAAGATTATTTACAAAATCTTGGAGAATTTTCTTTAGTAAAGAAAAGCTATCTACCAACACAGGCAGAGGTTAAGTGGGTTGAGGTCTGTCAACCTAAGGAAAAGGGAGGGTTTAGGTATTGTTTCCATTCAAGCCATGGACAAAATTCCCTTAGATAAAAGAATATGGAAGCTCTTCGATGATCAGGAATTGCTTTCTATTCAATGGTCCACACACAATTTAAAAAAGGAGAAAAATTTTGGAAGATTTAACCTAGATCAGATACTTCATGGGCCTTATATCACATCCTCACAATGAGCACTAAAATGAAGAATATAATAGGTAATGGAAATGCCACCTGGTTTTGGTTTGGCAATTGGCACAATGAAACCCCCTGTACAAGCGTCCAAACTTTCAATCTATCAAATACATTGTACTAGAAGAGGCAAGAGTCAAGATGATAATCCAAGGAAGCAAATGGAGCTGTCACCTGAAACGCTTCTCAACTTTTATGGATAACCTGCCGAGATATAATCCTAACTCTTATTACCTGAAAGGCTTCTCAACTTTGATTTGTGACAGATTCTGTGTGGAACAAGATTGGCAGAACCTTGTCGAATGGGAAAGGAAAGTGAACTACCAAAGCAAAGACGATCTTGCTATATTCAAGTTGCCCTTCAGCGTACCATTATGCTGTCTACATAGAAAAAACATGATAATATTGAAAAATGAAACAAAAGATTGCAGGAATTCTGTCAACTCTATCATGGATAAGGCAAATAATCAGCACAAGAGGAATCTCTAACCTGACTAGCCCAAGCATGACAGTCAGGTGGAACTTAATCTAGAGTCACAGTTTCTATTCCTCACCAGTAATAGCTTGTAACCAAATGTAGACTGTTGTAGCATAGCTGGAATTATTTTGATTGCAAGGCTGTCTGTTGTCTAGTTTTTTCAACTTCCAAAGAAAACTATAAAAATGATTTTAACAATGCCATGAAAACTAATGTCATTAGCTTCCATGAGGTGCTATAAAAAAAGGCTCCATGATTAAAAATTTTTTTAGGATTAACACATGGTTAGCTAAGTTTGGAGTTGACTGACTGCTCCTATTGCCTTTGATCCTAACGTACAGTAATTCATAAATATGTGCAAACGTACAAACACATGGTTAAATAAGTTTGGAGTTGATTGACTGCTCTTCTTCCCTTTAATCCTAATGACCAAACTATACTCTTTGTTAATTTAATCATTAATTTATATTCAAGAAAAACAAAGAATTGTCTGTTTGTATATGTTGTCCCCTTCTCTCTCTCTCTCTCTCTCTCTCTCTCTCTCTTTCTATATATATATATATATATATAAGCTTCATTTCACAAGTAAATATTAATTTCACAAATAAGTAGAACTTGCTTAGATATTGACCATTTTCCATTTTCTTTTCACTTTTGTTTTTTGTTGTCATTTGTTCTCTTTTTTTTTAAAATGAAATGGAAGGGTTTACTTTTTATAATTCTACTGTATTTACTTATTCTTATATAGAAACAATTAGGATTTTCTTTTCAAACATACTAATTTTCTAAAGAGTAACACTTTCATTTTGCTACTCGTTAACCAGTTATTAATCCATAATGTAATATTTATTCATAATGTAACAATTTCACCTCATTACATCTATCCTATCAATAATATAGTTACAGTTTTTAAACATAAGATATATCACAAATATCAAATTTGTTAAATTGTCCATGAAAAGTAGTATCATTCATCTATTTCGGATAATTAGTCAGACCCAGATATGAAGAATACTTCAATAATTGGTTATGTTAGACTTGTTCTCACTGTTCCATTTAATTAAATCAATTTAGAAACAACGATAATAAAATGTCTCTTGCGCTAAACAACAAACTATTTTGTAAAGAAATTAAAGCCTTACACAAGACTACAAATTTTCACATGGTTCTACCACGTAAATGTATGTATGCTCTTCTAATGTGTTAAACATTGCAAAAGAAATATTCAAACAGAGCACTGGAAAACGAGAAATGAATGGTACCTGGTGGCAAACAGTCATCAGGTCAGTGGCATGGTTAAAGTCAGAATGTGATAACTCAAATATCAGCTACAGTTTGAGCATCTCCACTACTCTCCTTACCAGAAATCTCCACAATTACAAATCCCGTCCTTGAAATGATGGAATCGACTTGCATCTCTTACCGTAATCTCTCTCTTTGAAATAAGAGAGAAAAATTTTATCGCAATGTGGCAATCACCACAAACTCGTAAATTTTTGGTAACTAAGATGGGTTTATCATGACTCAGACTAAGAATCCCAAATGCAATAGCCAATTTCTCACTGTGATATAGGAGGATTCCTTCCTTCTCTTCTTCCTCAACATCTTGGAGAACAAAGCTTGACTCAGAACAGTAACCCAACTTTTTAATCTCCACTAGCAATTCTTCAAGTTTTTGGTTTATCTGTGCTGATTGCGGGTGGGACCTATCTCCACCAACAAATGCGTGAACAACCCCACCAATCTCAATCCAGCTACATCCAGGAATTTTCTTAAATCCTAAGCCCCTTTGTGCAATTCTAACCTCCGCTGCATCATCCCATCTCCCAACAGCACTATACATATTGGATAAAAGGACAAAGTTTCCGGTAGATTCAGGGCCTAGTCTCTGGATTTTCTTTGATACTTTCTCCCCAAGTTCAATATTCTTGTAGACATTACAAGCAGCAAAGACGGCGCTCCACACACGAACATCAGGCTCAAATGGCATATTTTCTATGAGATGCCAAACCTCTTCAAAAAGTCCTGCTCGGCTCAAGAGATCGGTCATGCATATATAGTGCTCTATTCTGGGTGTGATTTCAAAGTATTGAGTCATGATAGTGAACCAGTGTTTACCTTCAGCAACAAGTCCTGAATGGCTGCAAGCATATAAGAGACTAATGAAAGTCACATCGTCTGGCTCTAATCCTTGTGTCAGCATGTTATTGAACAAATTAAGTGCATCCATGCCTAGCCCATGAATTCCATAGGCAATAATCATTGTATTCCAGGAGACAATATCTTGCTCATCCATCCTATCAAAAACATCCCTCGCGCTAGTAATCCTTCCACACTTGGCATACATGTCAATGAGAGCATTACAAACTGAAGTTTCAGCAGTAAAGCCTCTAACAATTGCATAACAATGGCAACAACAACCTCGTTGAAAAGCAGCCAGATGAGAACAGGCAGGTAGGACACTTACCATGGTTGCCAAATCAGGACCTATTCCTGACAATAACATCTTGCGGAATATTTGTAATGCCTCTTCTGCATTACCATTCTGCATGAATCCTGAAATCAAAGCTCCAAATGAAACTGTGTCTTTCATATCCATTTCATTAAAAAATCTTACCGCGTCATTAATAATGCCACACTTTGCGTACATGGAAAGCAAAGTATTGCCCAGCATTAAATCTGAATTTAAACCTGATTTGATTGCATAACAATGCAAGCATCTTCCTGTTCTCAAATCAGTCAATTTTGCACAAGCCCGTACAACAGCTGCAAGAGTTACTTCAGTGATAGCAATCACCGCACCATCCTTGAGCATCATCATCTCATGAAATAATTCCAATGCCTCCGTCAAAAACTCATTTGTAACATAAGCGCCAATCATAGCACTCCAAGTCACCTCATTCTTGGCGACACCCATCATGTCAAAAATTCTCTTAGCGCTAGTTATGCACCTACATTTGCCGTACATATCCAAAACACCTGTTTCTACCACAACATCATTATTGTAGCCTCTCCTCAAGCAGAAAGCATGAACCGCCTTCCCCACTCTCAAATCATTCGCTTGAGCAACAATTGGGATAAGAGACACCATGGTTGAAGAAGTGGGGCTCACACTCCTTTGCATTTCTACAAGAAACTTCATCGTCTGATCATAGTAGGCTGCCCCATGAAGAGAAAACCCCGCAATCAAGCAATTCCATGCAACAACATCCCTGTTAGCCATGTTTTGAAACAACTCCTCGGCTTTCACCAAGCACCCACATTTAGCATACATGTCAACCAATGCAGTGGAAACATAGACATCAGAGTCAAGGCCAAGAATTTTGGCATGAGCATGAATCTCTTGACCCTTTTCTCTCGCTTGAAGAGCCGAACAAGCTTTGAGGACAAACGGGAAAGTGAACTTGGTAGGCGTGACGCCGAATTCCAACATTTCGTAGTACAAATCAAGAGCTTTAGTATAGGGTCCTCTCCAAGAATATGCTCTTATCAGCATGTTCCACAACTTAGCACTTTTCGGCTTTTTTGGAATTTCATCGAACACTTTACAAGCGTTTACAACCTCATCACACACAATATAAAAATGTGCCAGTTTCGCTAACAACATACTAAAATCTCTAGAGTGATTACTTTTGAACTTGGAATGTTTAAGTAGATGTTGATGCACAAGCTTGCCATGGGGGACAAATTTTGAACGAAAGCAAGCTTCCAGGAGGGTGCAGTAATCATGGAGGCTCAAATTCTTCTGAAACCTCAGGGGGCTACCCGCACCATGCCGCATGTCCTTCGCTTCACACCAGTGAAATTGGACAAAACTATCCAAGTGAAGACATGCTGTAAAATTAGGACAGGCTGTGCGCAGCGAAATAATTTAAAAAATCTTTTTCTTATTTTAATTTCTAGAAAATTAAGATTATTTTAATTTTATAAAAACTATTAATATATAAATCATAAGAAAACATTAATATTAATTCATACTTTATACCAAAGTTTGATCATCTCGTATCCTTCAAATCATTTCTGGTTGAGTCGGTCGTGCTAGGCTCAGGTCCAACCGTACAATGGCATGTGGGCCGATTGACCCATTCCCAAGACGATGAGCTAAGCCCGACAGGTATTCACTATATAAGTTCTTTATCTCCTCATGACGCAGGTATGACCTAGAACTTTAATACTCTCTATTCATAGCTGCAAAACTACTACAAATGACTGACTTAAGTATCGGAGGAGCGAGCCGGCGATCAACCCCTGGTGTGCCTTTATTGTTTTTGCAGGTATCTCCTAGTTAAAGTTAATCGAGCTCATGGATCCAAACAACGGCGCCCAGCCTCAACAAAATCAGACTGAACCAGTTGACGCCCACCATGGGGTCGGGCGTCAGGGCACCACGTCCAGAAGCACTCAGATAAGTCAGGCGGCAGCAACAAATCCGGATGTAGCCGCTGTCGCGGCACTTGCACTACAACGAATGGGCTTGCGATTACCTGTCGCCCTTCCACCGACGCATCATGATCCCCAGATCCGTC
>JAOSBK010000005.1:18827350-18837831 GCA_027568895.1 Erythroxylum shatona | reverse complement strand
ATTTTTAACTTCGTCTACTTTTTCAACTCCGTCTGTTTTTGTCTTCGTCTGTTATTCATCAAAATCATATATGTAAAATCATCTTGACTCAACAAAAACCATATATTACTTATCTAGGCATTCCATTTTAGTTTTAAATAACTAAATATATCTTAATCTTTAGGTCTCTCTTTTAAATTTTAGGGTCACAATCTGAGACACTTCTTTAAGAATGTTAATTTAGTTTTGAATGTCTATCTGCCTCTCTGGGTCTTTCTTTTCAAAATTTAGGTCAAAATCTTAGACACTTCTCTAGGTATCACAATTTAGTTTTAAACGCATAGACATCTCTTTAGGACTTTTTTTTTCAAAATTTAGATCAAAATTCTCTAAGTATTCCAATTTAATTTTATATGTGGAGATGTCTCTCGAAGTTTTTAGGTATCTAAATTTAGTTTTAAATACCGAAATACCTCCTAAAGTTTTCTGTTTTCAAATATTGGGTCAAAACCTCAAACACTTTAGGAATCCCAATTGAGTTTTGAATACCTAGATACTTGTTTAGGTCTATTTTTTAGGTCAAGGTCCTAAAGGTATACCAGTTTAGTTATCAGTTCCTATATGGCTAACTAGGTTTCTTATCCAATTTTCAATCTAAAACTTATATGCCTCTTTAGGTTCCTTGTTAAGTTGGTCTCTCATCTTAGTTTTCAATCCAAATCCTAAATACGTCTTTAAATTCATACTTAAATACATAAATACCTCTCTAGGTCCTCTATCTTATTTCTTTGGTTCTAAACCTAGATATCTCCCGAGGTTCATATTAAAATACCTTGACGTGTTTCAAGGTCTCTTATTTTAGTTTGTAATCCAAAGCTTGAACACTTCTCTAAGTCTGTCTTCTAAGTTCAATCGAACCCCTAGGTGCCTATCTAGTTCTCCTTTCTCACTTTTTTGAAAATCCTAAAATACTCTATAAGCTTTCTTATGCCAAAATACATATTTAGTTTTGTTTTTTTTGGTTCAATCCTAAAAATTTCCCTGGGATTTTAATTTAGTAAAGTTTTCTTTTATATTTCTCTAGGTTTTTGGTTCCTCAAAATTAATTTAGTCTTTTATTCAACTTATATCATGTTCTTGCTTTTCATTTCCAATTTTTGGACAAAATTAATGTCAGTTGTCTTTACATACCTATTATTACATAATATTAATATCTATGATTTACATATTCCTGTAAAATAGAATGTGTAAATGGAGACAATTAGTTGATATTTCTAAATTTGTCTCATTTTTATTATATTTATAATTGCATTTATAAAAATTAATAAAAAGGGTTGCCCTGATATACAAGACTCTTCACTTTGTGAGAGTCAAAGAGAAAGACATCAATTATTTGTATCGTGAGCTTCCAGTTACAAAGGAGTGAGTTTTACTTTTATTTTTATTTTTTATTTTAAAAAATAAAATATTATTAACACGAAAAGAAATTTTTGATTATTTTTAATTTCATTTTAAAATTACTTTATTTTATCTTAAAATCTTTCTTCAAAAATTTTCAGTTAATTTATATAAATAGTTTGATTTTTAAGCATTATTTATATTTTAGAGAAGTTTAGGTTAATTTGAAAATTTAAGTTAAAAAATATCTTCACATGCTCAAAATTAAACCAATAATAAGTTCACGAGTGACCGCAAAATTAGTGGCACTGACATAATAAAAATAATTAGAGTTTAATTGGGCAACTATAAAAAGTAACTTGGCGAACTTTATTGTTTAAAATAATTGAAATAGATTTTAAAGGTTGAGTTGGATTGGATTGGACAAGTTAAAAAAAAAGCTGGTGTATTTATTTAAAAGTATTAGAAAGAGACGTGATGGGGGTACCGTACAGCCCTGGTTGCATACTGCAATTCCACTTCCTATCTCTCTCCCTAACTTTCCTTTGCTTTATCTTCCTCTCTCGCAACAATTTTGTATTTCGCGTCGTCAATCATGGGCAACGAATAGTAAGCTCATTACTCAACTCTACTCTTTCTTTCTCCTTTTTCTTCCAAGTTCATTTCCCTTTTTCTTATTTTTTGGGGTTTCTGTAGCGATTATCTGTTTAAGCTTCTGCTAATCGGAGACTCCTCCGTCGGTAAATCGTGTCTGCTTCTAAGATTTGCTGTGAGTTCACTCTCTCTCTCGATATATATATATATATATTTCTGTTGTTGTTGCAGTTGTTGAATGCTGTTCTCATTAATGTTTCATTTATTTATAGCCTGTGTATTTTAAATTCCTTTTAGGGGTTGAAGATCGATTACCGTATTCTTTTTTGTAATGTCAGTTTTTACTTCTATTCTGGTTTACAAATTTTAGGATGATTCTTATGTGGACAGCTACATTAGTACCATTGGGGTTGACTTCGTGAGTATCTCTGTCTCTTTGCTTCTCTTCTGTGCCTTTGTTTGCAACTGTCGGAGGTTATAAATGTTTCCTGATTTTTGCAGAAAATCAGGACTGTGGAGCTGGATGGCAAGACAATTAAGCTGCAAATTGTAAGTATCAGGGATCTTCGTTTGGAGATGTTTCTGGGTCTTTTCTTTTTTTTTTCTCAAGACAAAAATATGAATGCTTTGCTTGAATGACATGTTAAGATTCATGTGATAATACAGCTTCCGTTTAAGGACAAACCCTAGACGTGCTTTTACTATTTGTCAATTGCTGCCCAAATTCATTTTCAGTTATGTCTAAGTGTTTGAACCTATGAAAGTCAGTTCTAACAACAGGTGTAATCAAACTGTTGTATTGTTTGTCTACAAAGTGAACCAATTTGATTTCAGGTGCTAAACAGTGCCTGTGTTGCAACTGCGAATCTATATGTTGGTGCCAAAGCTCACTATTTTCTGATTTTTCAACGTTTACAATACCGATAACAAGGTCAATGTATTGAAGGGGCTTTCTGAAGGCTTTTTTTTTTTAATTTTCAATATGAAAGATATCATGACCAATCTCGACATGAATGTTAGCAGTATTTTGATGGAAACGTTTTGCTTAGAGTCTGTCTTATATCTTCTCTGGGTTTTCCCATCTAGGTAAGAATGATAGAAAAGAACATGATCTCTTTCTTTTTTATAATTCTTTTGCTTAACCATAAGCTGATATTGGCCTATAATTTTTTGATTGTTTTTTACAATTGACCAGTTTATGTTTCCTTTATGTTTAGTGGGACACTGCTGGACAGGAACGATTTCGCACTATAACAAGCAGTTATTACAGAGGAGCTCATGGGATAATAGTAAGGAGTTGTAACTATCATGTTTAAGGATTAAAAATTTGTAGTTGACAATAGACTTTCTATCATCAAGTCAAAAGGAGGTATAGGCTATAGACTAGATGAAAAGTTACTTATGCCTGATATGCGTGCCAAGTTGGGTTTTAATGTGTTTGATCATGCTCCCTTTTAAGCAATATGTCTCCACTATTCCTTCTACCTCATGATCTACTTCTGTTGGTGATAATTGCCATGTGCAACCAATTTTTACCCATTCTCCTCCATTCACCATTGGAGGCTGCGATGTGATTGCTCATTGAATAAGTCAACCCTTTCACCTTATTTCAAATATTAGCCTTTTAAGAAATTTCTCCTGTTTTAATACCCCAGGAAACTATATACTTGCTCAAGGTGTTTATACACTTTTGAAGTCATTGTTGAATACAGTTATGTAATATTTATTTTGAAATTTTACCAGATAGTCTATGACGTTACTGAGATGGAGAGCTTCAACAATGTCAAGCAGTGGCTTAATGAGATTGATAGATATGCAAATGATAGTGTATGCAAGCTGTTAGTTGGGAATAAATGTGATCTTGTTGAGAACAGGGTTGTTGACACACAAACGGCAAAGGTATAGTTACTTATGGTTGATTGCTTTATTGCTTTTATGTATATGAACTTATGCTCATCTATTTGTTTATGCTGAGTTTGTTCATAGTGCACAACCATCATTAAATTCTGTCTCAAGTTGTGAACTTAGCTGGCTTGTGCAATAAATTTGTACACTAAGTTAGCCATATACCATTTATGCTTATATTCTATACGTTATGTTTTCCCTTAGCTGTTAGTTCAATTACAAGTTTCTTGTTTCAGCGTTTTCTTTGTCTGCTATGTATGTCCTGTGCCTGTACACACTTTAAGAGAAAGCTTTCCCATTCGTTATGGCGGGTAAAGGTTCATTGAAGCAGAAAAATATTAAATGATAATAGTCTGTATCTCAGTGTTCTATCTTCCAGGGAACATTGTTCATGTGTACTAGGACACCCATGTGTACTAGGACACCCATGTGTCCGACTTGAGCTGTTTAGTTGCCTTTGAATGAACTGCTGGTCAATCTGATGAATCTCACCGATTGATGGCAACAAGATGAGAAAATTATCAGTAAATGTCGAGAAGTGTGGTTAAGTGAAATCTGACTTTTTATCATTCATGCTAATTGTGATCTACCATACCAAAATGAATTGCAGGTGTTTGCAGATGAACTTGGGATCCCATTTCTGGAGACGAGTGCTAAAGATGCCATAAATGTGGAGCAGGCTTTCTTGACCATGGCTAGCGAAATTAAGAAAAAGTATAACTTGAATCACTTCTACTATACGTAAATAAAAGAACTTATCTTGTTAGTTTGCACGTACCCGCTAGTGTTTGCAATTATTGATGGAGTTGTAGCCCATGTATGACAATTATTTGGCTCCAGCTTTTTGGTTTTCCAGTAATTATAGAAAAAGGGGAAACTAATTGTGACCAATTTGCATTTATAGAATTCTAACAATCAAGATCTTCATTCACATCATTGCTAGTGAGTTCAATCTGGAAAAGTTGGTTACACTTCGAATTATATTATGTTTCGTTGCATTAAGTGCAAGATTACATCCTATTGCTTTTCTTTATAGTTCTTTATTCTCTGTTTGGATTGATTACTGCTTATATATGCATTTTGTGTTAGAATCTGGGAGAAAACTTTTGTTTACTGATTGAGCTGGACTTCAGTTTGTCTTTTGGTGAATTGTCATGTCAGAAATTGAACATGGTGAAAGTTGTTTCACACTAGGAGCCTGCGAGATTTAGTTTTTACTTATTCCTAAATGTAGTACATATGTATATGGAGAGATTTGGTTATAACTCGTAGGCTATGACCAAATTAGCATTGAGATATCCATTGAACTGTACCACTCGTGTCATTAAAGCATAAAGACATTTGAAGCATATTTTGTATAACAAAGGCAGATTCATGCAATATTCACGGCAATAGCATTTGGCAGCCAATTATTTTATCATGTATGGGGAACATGGCTATGTTCTCTCTTATAATTGCTATGTTCTGAACTCGTGACGAGTTTGGCCATCTTTATATGGCAATCCAGTGTTCTAATTCTGATCGAGCTTGTTATTTTCTTTTGGATCTTCATAGAAAAATATTCTTTTTATGGTTATGTACGCATGCTCATCATTTTGTTATCAAAACAAATGCAGAATGGGTAACCAGCCAACAGCTGACAAGTCAACGGGGACGGTTCAAATGAGGGGCGAGCCAATTCAGCAGAAAAACAATTGCTGTGGCTAGCCATCGATGTATTTATTTTGTATTTGTCTTTTGCAAGGTTGATGGACGTACCTTTACTGTGACTTAATTAACATGCGGATGGGTAGGAAATGTCTAATATGTTGTTCTTGATTGTCTGTGAAAAAAGAAGTCGTTAGCTTTCGTAAATGGTCTCTCTGAACACCAACCCATGCTAGTGCAGTGGAAAAGTAGGGAAAAGGTGATGACACTAATGCTAGGGAAGATGGCTCAACTATTTCAATAAATCTAAAGCAACTAAAACATTGGCTGCTTTCAATGCATCTTGTTCCCAAGGGCGTAATGATGTTGAGAATGATGGGCACCGGTTATGGTTCCTGCCCAGCTGTGACTAAATCACTTGTGTTTACAGACATACATTACTTTCTTCTCCCATCACCATCCTATAAGTTTATTGCAACATATGTATTCACAACAGAAGCAACAAACATTTGGATCAACAGCAAAGTAGCATAAAACCCATGAGACCTTTTCGGTGTTAGGTAAACACCAATATTGCACAACTTTGGCAACGTAAGGGGGGTGTGTTTTGGCAAAGTTGTAATGTTCCTTTGGTCATAGGTGACGACAAAAACCATATATTATCAAGGTTAGAATTAATTAATATAAGTTGGCTGGGAAGTGAAGCTACGGTAGTGAATAACATTGGTAACGTTGCATGGCTGCATGGTTTCTAGCGTTGGTAATGTGGCATGGTCTGATGGATTGCATGGCTGTACAAAGACGGGTGTTATTACATAATTGTCATTTAATTATTTTGACAGCATCAGCATGCATCTGGACGTAATTGACATGGCTTGAACAACGTGGCTTCTTGATATGCTGCGTATTGGTGTGCTGACGGACAGTTTTAATTGGCTAAACAAGTTGGACGTTGCATGGTTTAACGTCAAATGATTTACAACACATGAATGCATGATTCGCATGTAAGGAGGACGTTATTCTTCAGTTAATTGTCTAGAAAATTTTCATAAACTGTCCAAAACCAAGTGTAACAGCCACAATATTTATCTTTTAATTAGTTAACGTGTCTGAAGGTTATAATAAAAGGTTGTAAAACCTTCAGGCTGGGCAGGAAGTTGTTACTTCATTATTCTGTAATAAAATCGCTTTGTTAACATGCTCCTGGTTTCCTACTTTTGTTTTGCTCAACTTTATCCCACTAATAGCCACTGCAATGTTGTTTTTCGTTTCTCTTGGAGAGAGAATTTCATCCCGTATTTGATAGTAGTCCACAGCGTTATTTTCGTTAATCATTGGGGAAGAAGTGTGTTAGACCCCTAAGTCTAGACTGCAAGATTGTGCAATTGTTGGCGAGCCTTGGCCAATGCTTGACACGCAAATCGGCATAAAGAAGGCGTGTTAACGAGAGAACAAAGTAAAGTCTTGCGAGGCGAGCAAAACCCGAAAAACTTGTAATGTAGGCGAGGGATGCGGGAAGTATTGACCAAGATCTCAAGAGTAGGTAAGATTAGATACGCATAGGCGCACATTGGCAGAAATCTTCAACGAGACATGAGATTCGGATGCGAGACTGCGCGGATTTGGAAAACTAAGTCATGCGAGATCCAAGGGTGTGCGAGAAGGCGTAAAGGTATACGAGAGATCCCGCGAGGATGCGCGAAGACATGCAAGCGCGACGAAACGCATAAACACTTAACTTCGGCAAAGCAGGTAGGAGGTATGTAATATGTGTGACATTTTTATACTAACTCAGATTGTGACTTGTGACTTAGTCATGGAGCGATGAGACTGAACCATGAATGAGCTTGATAATGGAAGATGGACTTGTCCATGGATATGCATTGATGGATTTATCTATGGATAGGCTGTGGTGAAGATACATCAACAGTGATGTGACAATTGTAGATGATGTAGCACATGATGACGTGGCGGATAAGATCACTGTGGATTAACATCAACTTTAAGAGATAAAGATCACGGGGAAGGATCATCTGAAGATAGAAGAGATCTTCGCAGATAAGGATAATCTTTCCTAGATAGGGTAAATCTTTTAAATATAATGTAATCTTATTAGATAGGATAAGATTGTGATCTTAGCTAATAGAGTTCTACTAGGACTCTTAGTTATCTGGAGGAGCTTATAAATAGCTCATTAGAGTTGAGACCTATTCATCATATTAGATCAGAGTTGAGAGTTTTTGGGGGAGAGTTCTCATTGTAAGGGCTTCGAGTAGGGAGTTCTTGTAAGGGCTTCAAGTAGGAAGTTCCTTGAGTGCTTCGAGTAGGACGTACTCGTGTCTTTTGTTAACATCTTGTTGAGAGTTAATGAAAGAGTAGCTTCGGCTACATTTAAAAATCTCTTGTTGCTTTCTTTACTCTATTATACTTGTGTTCTTTATGTGGGTGAGGAAAACACTTTAAACACTTATGTGCGCATGAGGTGTTCGAGGATTAACGGATTTATTCGGTGACATTCACGTGAGAAGGTTGAATCTTGATTAAGCAGACCTAAGCGAGATTGCCATACGAAGGTGGGCACAACTTGCGGTGAAAGTTCGAGTCAAAGAAAAACCTTCAAAACAAAATGGGTACATTTGGTTGCATTACGGGGCAGAAAGTGTCGGGTTTTGCTAGCCTAAAAAATCAACCCCATAATAGATCCCTATTCTTCTATGATAGTTTTGAAGAAAGCTACGCCACACGTTGTACATAGGATATATTACTTTTTTAAAAAAAATAGAAATTGAATTAATAAGGAGAAATAAGGATAAAATAAGTTTGATCAATAGCAATATTGACATATCAGACTATCAACTCAATAACAAGGTATGAAACACTTGACTAAGCTGTAAGACATTTATGGATCGATGTTTGTAGACATACCTGTATCCATGATTTCTTGTTCTTTTTGTAAAGGTTTTTATTCCCTCTCTTCTTTCTTTCTTTAATATTTCTTCAATGGTTAAGATAATAATTCAGCATTTCATTCATAAGTTTTTTTGAAACTTATATACGAATTGTTCCAATCATCGTGTTGCTTCACGAACCATTATGTTGGTTCACGAACCATCATGATGATTCACCAACCATTATGATGACTTAGTTTTGAAAGAGAAACGGAAAGGGTCTTTGATCCATTTGAGTTCTATCATTTAATACCCAATAATCATTATCTTAAGTGCTTTTCATGGGACTCAAATCTATACATCATAGGGACATTAAATAGTATAACAATCTCCCACTTGGCCCATGTTACGACTTAGTGATCCAATAATAAAATTTTAAGTGCACACAATACATAGAATCGATCAAGTCATCCTTAATTGAATTAAGCTGATGGGATTATGGCGATCACAAGTTATATAACATGATTCCTTCCATGTATCGCAGAATCAACTCAACTCAACAAACTTTAAATGGGTAGTACGATAATTGTTATCTCACAAATAATAATTATTGTATAAAACATAATATGGATAACCAGTAAGTGAGCAAAAACATATGACTGTAATTGAATTCACAAGTGTCGTAACAATTAGAGCAAGACAATTATATGTATGTATACATGTTAGAACGCTATGTTAACAAGGACTTATCTATAAGACCCATCTGTTCAACATGACCAATAAATATTTTGGGCAATAAGCCTTTCGTTAACGGATCCGCTATCATGAGATCAGTATCAATATGCTCAATTGACAGTTTATGTTTTTGCACTTCTTCTTTCATAGACAAATACTTCAAATTTATGTGTTTTGCACCCTTTAAATATTTGTCATTCTTAGATAAGAATACGACTGCAGAATTATCACAATAAATTCTTAACGATCTGGTAATACTATCGATAAGACCAAGACCTAAGATAAAGCTCTGCAACCATAATCCATGAACCATGACCTCAAAGCACACCACAAATTCAGCCTCTATAGTGAAAGTAGCAATGACGGACTGCTTTATGCTTTTTCACGAAATTGCTCCTCTAGCTAATAGGAACATGTAATCGAATGTAGATTTCCATGAGTCTACACAACCGACATAGTCTAAATTTAAGTAACCTATCACTTCGAGATGGGTTGATGCTTTATATGTGAGCATATAGTCCTTGGTGCCTTGTAAGTATCTAAAGACTCTCTCTATAGCTTTCCAGTGGTCTATTCTAGGATTGTTTTGATATCATCCTAGCATTTCAACAACAAAACTGATATTTGACCTAGGGCACATTTGAGTATACATTAAGCTCCCAACTACTGATGCATAAGGGATAGACTCCATAACTTTACGTTCCAAATCATTTCGTGGACATTACATTAGATTAAATTTGTCCCCTTTCTAAATTAGAACTATCCCTGCAGAGCATTTTTCTATTTGAAATCTTTCTAATAATTTCTTGATATAACCTTTATGAGACAATCCTTATGATCTATCCCGAAATATTTCTATTTCTATCACATAGGATATCTTACCCATATCTTTCATTTCAAAATTATTAGAAAGAAAATTCTTTACATCATGTAACAAAACAATATTATTCGCAGCAAGAAGGATATTGTCAACATATAGGACTAATATAATGAACTTGCTCCCAATAATCTTTATATAGATACACCAATCAACATTGTTTTTTACAAAACCATAAGACTTAATAATATCATTAAACTTAAGATACCATTGTCGGGAAGCTTGCTTCAGCCCATATATTGACTTCTTTAATTTACACACTAATCGTTCCTTTCTTGTAGTCACGAAATCTTCCAGTTGATACATATATACTTCTTCTTCCAAGTCACCATTTAAAAAAGCAGTCTATATGTTCATTTGGTGAAGCTCTAAATCATAATAAGCTACCAGTGCCATAACAATTCTTAAAGAGTCCTTCTTTGAAACTGGAGAGAAGGTTTCTTTATAGTCAATACCAT
>JAOSBK010000005.1:18793973-18820199 GCA_027568895.1 Erythroxylum shatona | reverse complement strand
CCTTATTGGATTTGGGTGTGGAATAGACTGGAGATCTACAATCTGTGTGATGCTTGAATACTAGCATTTTAGGCATCAAATTTGGTGCTCTCTTGAGCTGCATAGTACTGAAGATTCTGTGTGTTTGAATGAGAGTTGATAGAGGATTCGTTGCTGAAATTTTTGACAGAAACAGAAGAAAAAGTATCATGCTTTTTGTTTAGTTGTTGGGATGAGGAACTGGTTTGGGTTATTAAATAAAAATTGATTTCAATAAAATATATTGGTAACTTAGACGTCAAAGTTGAGTGATGTGGCATCCTTTATTTTAGGATGATTCTTTTTTTTTTTTTTGGTATGACCCGCTGCATATGCTATTCAACAGAAAGGGAGGAAACCAGGGGTTCTTTTAGTGCACAGCATATAGGAGTAATGTGGTTGATCATGTACCTCTTTCTTTGGTCTTTATTGGATAAAAAGTATGCAAGAATCAACTGCTGCCCTTGCTCAACCGTTACCTAAATATCACATAGTCAGAAGACTTTTGATCCTTGTAGCTGAAACTTTATTTTTGTTACTTTTATATTGTTCAGTTCTTTGACTTGCACATTTGTCAGTTGTCCAGTTTCCTCTTTTTAATTGTCAGTCACATTTGGGTTGTCAGAGCATTATGCGTGTTCTGTCTTTATGTATCACTACTAATATTTCTTTTTTCTCAAAGAAGCCAATGGCATTATAGGAATTGTCTGTGATTGTACTTTTTTGAATGTACGCTTCTTTGCATATGGAATGCATTTGGCTACAATAGATTATTTGCTCCTTAAATTACTTACTCAAATTTAAGGTAAAACATGCATGTAGGTCCTAAAGCTTATGTATCTGCACTTAAAAATGAACTGTGTGGTTCAAAGCTCTCTTATGATTGTTTCTGAAAATGAATTGCAGCCAGAAGCATCAATCTTATGCTAGAGCCTACATTGAATTCAGAAGTCCTGAGGATGTTATCGAGTTTGCTGAGTTTTTTAATGGGCATCTTTTTGTTAATGAGAAGGGTAATTCTTGGGCATAACATCCAAACACATCTATTTATGTTTATTCATGGTGGGTTACTATAAATCTTGTTGCCTTTGAGCAATAAAAGTCCTTTCATAATATATGTCAGCTGTTGGGTGATATTTCAGAATACTTCATTGGCTTTTATACTTTTTTCATATTGGATGAACACTGTAGGTGCTAACATGAATTTCTGAAACGTTTAATGTACTTTTTCATTTAGGAACTCAGTTCAAAGCTGTTGTTGAGTATGCACCTTCACAACGAGTCCCAAAGCAATCATCTAAGAAAGATGTTCGTGAAGGCACTATATACAAAGGTACCAGTTGCTTTGGTTCATATAGGAAGATGATAAATGTTTGATCCATATGAACATATGCTGATGGTTGCTTTTGATAAATATATATTTCCTTGTTGAAATTCAGATCCTAAGTATCTGGAGTTCCTTGAAGTTATTGGAAAGCCTACTGAGAATCTTCCGAGTGCAGAAATACAATTGGAGAGAAGAGAAGCGGAAAGAGCTGGTCAGTGCTGACATATATAGTATCTCAAAGCAATATAATTAGAAGGAAAAAAGATGTAGATTTCACTGAATTTAGCATGGCTTGTGTTTTATTAGATTTACAAAATTGCTGTGTTCTCCTGATGCGTACAGGTGCTGCAAAAGATGCTATTGTTGTTACGCCTTTGATGGACTTTGTCCGTCAGAAAAGAGCTGCTAAGGGTGGATCGCGGGTATTGCTTCTATTACTATAATTTATGGCAGAAGTTTATTGTAGGATTGCAACTTTATATCTTTTACTTTTTTGTCGTAGGTTTCTAGTTGTTTTGCCAAGGTTTTGAAAGTTACGTATTTAGGTTTCTTGTTGTTAACACGTTTACTAGTTTATTTTTTCCCCCAATCAAGCACTCTCAAGTTTGATGAATCTGAGCAATGAGATTTGAGTATATTTGCATTAGAGGAAATCGTTTGGGCTTCAGGGAAGAATTTAATCTTCCCACTCTAACATTGGCCATATCAATTTGAGACACTGGAAATCTAATGCAAAATTTTGCTCTTTCATAAGGGAAAGTTGGATTGGTTTCTGATAATATTTATAAAGGTTTGTGTTGGTGATTATGCCGATACTGCTGCTTGTGATGAAGAGACTTATCATTTTGCGTTGATAAAAATCTACTTTTATTCTTGGTGTATCTTTTTCCTATTGATACAAAAATTTAGTATGGGCTCTGAAATATAGTTTTGGTGTTGATTGTTTCCTGAATAGTGAGATGGTATAGGGATGATTGAAATATATCCCTGAATTTGGTAAAGGTGTCTTCCTCCAATCTGGTATCATGGTTGCGCCGAATTTAAATTGTGTTTTCATGTTCAGTTTGGGTTAGGTTTCCCAATTTTAGTTTGTTCTTTCATTAGATTTTTTAAAATTCTATTGGCCTTTTAATGACAATCTGTGACAATGCTAAACTAATTTGGTAGCAGAGGATATTGTCCAATGGCAAAATCAGCCGAAGATCCGGTGGAAGTGGGAGTCCTGGCTCATCTTCCTCCAAACGAGGTTCTGAAAAGAAGAGGGCATCAACTAGAATGGTATTAATGGTTTCGTACATTTGTGGGTGCAAATGTTTGGGTCAGACATATTTAAATGCTACTTACTCTATTTATTTGTTTCTATTGGTGATTTGGTGTTCATTAAAAGTTTTGGTTGTGGCTTTCATATGATAACCCTTTGTTTGTGGCTACAACGTATTTTGATCTATGTTATTTATATAGCAATCATGATTACGAGGTTAATTTATCATGAATATTTGGCTTTTAATTTTCATTCTCAACCTTTGTTTGATCTTCTAGTTAGCCAAATTTTAGTCTGGAATATGTGTTTGGAAAATTTGTCACATGTTCTCTTGTCTGGTGACAGTATGTGTTAAGGGAATCTGCCAAAAATACTGGTGGAAAAGAGAAATCGACTTATATCCGGCTTTCCAGGCGAGATGATCAACAACTTGTTGATAGAACTGTTACTTTAACTTCTGTGGCTGGATCTGAAGCTTTGGAAGAAGAAACAGGTACATTTTTAATCATTATGCTTAATAGCTAAGCCACTTCTTTGTTCCCCTCCCACTTTTCCTCGTATATGCATGTAGTTTGACTTTTTTTAACTATTACCAGACGGACGGATGCTACGCTTTTCCTTCAAATGGGTCTTATGTTGTGTTCTAATGTTTGGAACCTTGAAAAGATTCTTCTTTTGATCCAATCACTTTTTCTTTTGTGCATGTTGTTTCTTTAAAATAAATTTCTTTGGAGGGGAAGAACTCATTACTTAGTGAAATTGTTAGCACTACAAGTGTATACCAGAGATTCAGTCATGGCAAGTTCAAGACACGACAACAAGATGAAGACATAGGATCATGTTTCCTAAGTTTATGGACATTTTCTGTCATGGCTCCTACTTATCAGTTCTGTTGCTATTTTTGTATTTGAATTTTCTTTCCATGTTGTTAGGAGGTTAGCCTCCTCTTTCCCTTGATTTCCTATTCTTATGGTGGGTTATTCCTCTGCTGTGTATTTAAAGGGGCCAAGTTAATAAGAAGGTATGCATAATTCCATCACAGTCTAAGGACTTCAAACTTCAAAAAATTCAGGTTCTTTTAGAGGAACCTAAGCCTATAACTATAGGTTGCCAAAGTAAATACCCTATCCTTTCAGCAAACACTACCCAAACCCTATCTAACCACAACTCTCGCAGACCCATAACCAGATCTATCTCCAGGGAACATAATAGAAATTATCTTAGAAAGAGGGGTCACGGTTTTCTAAGGATCTAATATTCGTTGCTGGTGACAGTCTAATGAGGTACTTTATCACAGTTCTTATAGAGAATTTTAGTGATGAAAACCTATGTGCATGACATTAAAAAGCTCAAGAAGCATCAAAATCAAAGAAATTAGGATATTGGATCTTAGTCTACCTTTGTTATACTTCTATAAAATATTGTCAATGCATCATATTGTCTCAGTAGAGTGGCATGCCATGCTGATTTGCTTTGAGTAGGTTTTGGGTCTCCATGTTCATTGATATTGGTAACATTTATTGTCCAGATATTTGATATAGACAATTATTATACTCTGTGTTTTAAGGTTTAGAGTCTTGTTTATCTTTGTTGCTTGGTCTTTTTCAGTTTCATTTTAGAATAAGTTCCTATTCAGTTAATTTGGTGATTACAAATGTGTACTAGTGTCTTAAATGTTATACTGTAAATTTATCAAGGATGAATGGATGACACCGGTATAGCACTTTTTAGGCATTAAAATTGTCAGAGTTTTGTGCTTTCTTTCCTAGAAGTGGTTTGTCAATTCTACTAGTCCAAGGCAAGTGGGCATTATTTTCGATGTAGTATTCCCTACGTAATTTATAGAAAGTTAACCCAACTGATGCCACTCCTTTCTCTGACATTCTCAATTATTCTTTTCATCTTGTTTATATAGCTTTACTCCATTGTTGTGTCAAATATCTTGTCACCCCAAATATGTGCTAAATGAAATAGAAGTAGATTTCAAAGATTGGAATCTTCTTGTTATTCTCCAAAAATTGATTACATTTCATATTTCTTTACTTCATAAATTTGTTATTGAAATCGTCTTTCTGAACCATTGTCTGTTTTTTCTTTCTTTATTTTTTTGTATGTTTTAAGGATCTCCTGGAATTAGTGATAGTGGTAGAAAGAAGATTCTGCTTCTAAAAGGGAAAGAAAGAGAGATTTTTCCTGTAAGGCTTCTGTCCCTTGCCCTCAATATGCTTTTTGTCAGGCTGTTATTCGTGTCTGGTGGCTTCTTTAATGTTTGGTTGGCGCTCTATATAAAGTGGATGAAAGGTATAGTTTTAGTGGTGTGAATCTTCTGGCCATTAATTGGTATCTCTTTGCATACATATTCATCCTTACTTTTTATATCCATCTTTACACACTGAGAATTACAATGGACTCTTTTGAAGTTTTAGGTGGCATAGAATGAAACCTATGCATCTACCTAGCAACTCTTTACAAATAAACAGAGATTTCAAGATTGTCCTAACAGATGTTGCCTTATTTCATTTTCGCATATAACTTGGAAAGCATATGAGGAGGGGGTTTTAGTGACTTGAGATTAATTATATGCATCCAATAAAGATCCTCATATTAATACATTTGTCAGGAGTTCTGATTACAGCCTCCCAACTACGAGTCCATGGACAATTATTAATTTCACACTGGTTCATTAAACCTATGGACAGCAATTAGAGAAGGAATTTCTGAAGATTATCCCCAAAAAATCTGTGTATTTTTCATTTCTGTAATAAAAGTCAGAAGCCAGACTTATGCCATTTGTGTCTGAGGTATTTAGTTTATTTAATTTCTTTAAGATGTGTCAAGTAACATCTTTTTCCCCTCATTGTTGTTTTTGAACCTTTCATATTTAGCTTGTAATTAGTTTCACAATCTTCCCTTCAAAAGTATTGTTTCCGACTTTTATTGACAGTTTTGTTGCTCTGTGGTCAGCATCAGAGCTCAACATCAGCTAAAAATTCTTCTTCCTTAGCTGCTGTCAAGCAGAGCCAGAGACGCGATGCCAGTGGAAGGATGATGAGAAGCATTCTTCTAAATAAGGATTTACGCCAGACTTCTGGTGTTCAGTCTGAGCTACAAAGTCAAGACTTAAATTCAGAAAAGGATAAACGCCCTCCTCGGGCGCCACATGCGCAATTGCTTTTGAAGGATGCAAATGGAGCTCCAGATTATAAATTTATTGGAAATGATATTCATGGTTCTTCAGGTGAGCAGGACAAGCGAACAAAAAACAAGGATAGACCTGATCGTGTCGTATGGACACCTTTTCGTCAATCGGATGGATCATTTGCAAGTGATGAATCCCTCTCCTCATCAACCTCTCAGTCTACACAGTCAGGGTTAGATTCTGCACAAGGTATGCCCTTAGTATTCTATTGGAGGTGTTAATGAAGGGGACATCGTTGTTTCGCTGAATTTCATTAAAACCGTTTGAATGGTTGCATATTCCCATTAATGTCCAAAGTCATTATACACTCAAATTTTGTCCCAGGGCTGGAGGAAGTATATTTAACTTATTTCTTCCAACCTTTGAGTTACCAGGAACTTCTGGAGATAATAATTATTATTTGAGGAGGGAAGTCAAATCCCTGGGAAGTGCAGGAAACACTCATTCATCTCTAGATAATGGTTAGTTTTTGGTCATGTTAGTTAGATGTTTGGTTCTTAACCTTGTAGTTTGATGCATTCTGTACCCAGATAATCATTTGTATTGTACTGCAACTTTGCTGTTTGATTTTACTCAGGGTGCCATAAACATTTTGGTCGTCGGGGACCCTCACATAGTGCAAGGGATGCTGATGCTCCATTGGCTGAGGTGAAATCTTCTAAGAGAGGTGGTACTTCTGGTTATGGTTCCCATGAGGTAATTTGACTTGTTTTCTGGTTGCATAACTTTAACCTAGTTTTTTTTATGGCAGTTTAGTTAAATGAAGATTTGTTCTCTGAATTTACAGAAGCAAGTCTGGGTGCAAAAATCAAGCTCAGGTTCTTAGTGTTTGGTAGGCCTTCCTTTTCTTTTTCCCCAAATTGCTTTGTTTTTTCCTTTCTTGACACTATGCAAGTCATTTTGTCATGTCCTGATCTTTCTGATATTCTTTATTATCTATGCTTTGCATGCACCAAGAATTAAGCCAATTGGGAAAAGAAACTTGTACATGGAAATATTTCCACTGATATGAGAGGGTATTGGGAAGAGGCTATTTTGTAGTGCTGTGATTTCACATGGTCTGGTTTAATACTCTGATGCTTATATGTTGGAATTCAAGAATATGCTTTGACATGCATAATAACGAATTTTTGATGAAGTTATATTGATTTGGGTGATGGAGTGTTACTGTTATTTGGTCTCTCTTTGGCATCTTTGTTAAACGTGCACTTGCTCTTTCTTTTCCTTTCTTTCATTGTGAAGGCTTCTGTTATAATTGTGAAATTTGTGAATGTTTTACTTGGGCCTTTGTGTTGATTGATATTTCCAATATTTCTGCAGTAAAATGCTTAGCCGTGTGAAATTTTTGGAGCTTGCAATTGCTAGATTATGGAGGCTGTCTCCTTTTCCGAAGCAGATATGTCAATTGTGAGCAAAGTTTCAGCAGTGGAGTTTATCTTTTGGGAAAAGCTAGAAGAAATATCAAAACTTATGTCAGTTATTACTCAAATGGATTGAGATCAGGATTTGCAAGAGGAAAGAAAGAGAAAAGGATATCTTGGTATATAAGACCACAGTTTTTACCATGGAGTCCCAACTTGATGGAGGGGGGAGGGAGGGCTGGGCATTGATGTCCTGATTCTTGCAACTTGACAGCGAATGCCAAGATGACCCGGATTTATAGGTGTGATCCCTATCTTTGGTTGAACTGTATATAAATACAGCCAGAGGAACATGTTAGTATCTGACTTTTTTTTTTTTTTTCATTTCTTTAATACACAAGTCTCTGCCCTATGACTGGTGAGCGTTTGTTTGTAGCCCCTGGTATTTTGTTAGGGGTATGTACAATTGTGGGTTCTTGTTGAATGAAGACGAAAAGAAGGAGAAGTGGGTACTCTTGGCCAGCAGAGCAAACAGTATAGGCCGTCATTGGAGGTGATGTTAGATAGAGTAGGAACTCTGTTGTTATGTTATCTGTCTGCAATGGAGAGTTAACTCGTGCTTTATTGGCGTTGATTTGTTTGGATCATTCTTTTGCAATTTACACCACGCTCTCTCTCCCCCTAGCATATACATAGGATAGGCCTAGTGATGCTACATTTGGGTACAAGTTATATTATGACAATGAAGCCCTTTGTTTCTATCCAATACCAAATCTATAAAACCGTTTGAAGATCAAAGGATTGGTTAAATATTAATGTCCTGCAAATAAAAATGAAGTTGTTCTTATTTAATTTTTAAATCAACCCCTAAAAGTCTAGCTGACAATAAAGAAAACAACAAATCAATCCAAAAAGCAAATTCGAAATTCGAAACAAAAATGAGAGAGCCATACAAGGAACGATCTTGAACCACCGTTAAAATCAAGAAAAAGAATCCAGCATACAGAGAATCTGCCGAACGGGGTGGCAGGTACAGGTTGAAAAGAGGGAGAAGCAATGATCGGGCCTGGTTCTATATTTTATTAAACCTATCGTAAAGTAAGACTTTGAATCAGCTTAACAAAGTAAGTTATTATTTATAAAATTTATTGATAAATTAATTACGTAAATAAATTTATCTTTAAAATTTATTGATAAACTAATTACGTAAATAAATTTATCTTAATATGTTACATAAATATTAATAACTTTTTCATATTTCTTTAAAATAAATAAGTAATACAAAATTTTATACTATATATATATATATATAATTATTAAAAATAATTTAATGATTTAGAATTAAATATTTGACATTTAAATATTATTTCATGAATTACTATTTTAAAATTTTAAAACTTATATATTTTACAGTTAAAATTTAAAAATATTTATTAAATAAATTTATAAGTTTAAATTAATCAAACTTGAAAAATTGAAAATAAAAATTAAAACCATAATCAAACATAATTTTTACTAAATTTGAAAATTAAAATGGAAAATTAAAAAATAGAAACTAACAATCATTCTACTAAATACATCATTCTATTAAATTATTTATTACAACAACAATAATATCACTATGAATCCCGCTGATACACGGAGTCTGCAGAAGTTCAATAGTATGTAGTCTTACCCTAACTAGCAGAGAAGCTGTAACTGAATAGTTTATTAAAGGTAAAATAAGTCAAAATTTCAGGTTTCATTAACTCTCTCAAATTCTTTTTATGTTTTTTAAAATTTTCATATAGGACTATTGTAACACCCCACTACCATAGAGTATATATACTAGAACATCTTAAGGACATTCTAGTACATAACTTATAATAATGGCATGTTAGAGCAGTCACGACACTAATACGACACTAACTTAATCATGGCATCATCATTTAATATGTAAATGTCACAATATTTAAAAACCCAAAATTCCTCATTTCATTTCTTTAATAATATGTACATTGCATTACAACAACATCTATATATGTACATTATCAAAAACTAATAAGAGTTTACATCTCGGTATACAAAACAAGCTATATACATGAGGAATTACACAATTTTTTTAGATCCTTTAGTCTCAGCTGACCGACCTTTGAGCCATATATTCTATCCAAAAGCAGTGCTAGTTCTCTTCTAAATTGACTTGAAGCTATGTCGTCTCTCTCGAACTTGAAATGTCAACGTTGCAATTTTGATGAGTTTTGCGAACTCAATGAGTTGCCTATCATCGATGGCTCAATTATAATGCATAACACATACAGTTCATGTAATCATGTAATTCACATCATTTCACTAATAATCATATAGCATCACATATCACTTTGATAACTTATTTCACATTTCACATTCAGAGCTCAAACAATTCATTTTGATCATTTAAAATATACATATCAATTATAAATGTAATGCATATGAGACTCACTTTCAATTATTACTTTGTCATGATCGAGTGCCTTTTTACTGGCACATATCCCTTGTGAATACCGTGTTTGTTTCATATTTTGTCCCATATCCTTTAGTGGATACTGGATGCATTAACAACTGAGCCAAGGCTCTTTTCACATTCTGAGCTTTAAGCTCTTTTTTGGTGGCTACTTCAGTCACAACAACCTTTATGTTTTCATGCATTCATGTAATGAAATGTATCACATTCATATACTTTCAATCAGTTACTTGATTTCATTTTCACATTCACATACATATTTCTCATCAGACCTTGATTCGACATTCAACAATAATGTTGAGTATATTTTGTCAAATTTACATACAAGGTGCACTTCCAATATCTTATTTATGTATCAAACACCTCGATCATTCAATATCCGGAATCAACACAATCACATTCACACAATAATTCAATATGTAATTTAGAACAAAAAATTTATTAAGTGAGACCATTTAGGTCACTCACAGTTTGCTCCAGATAGCTATTGCATCGAAGTCTCGGTAATATCTGGAAGTTGTCACTCTAAATACTCTTCTATATCATGCAACACATATTCACACACATCACAACTTTGCACAATTATATAAGTACTCATTTATGCACAAATGTGTATATGGATTATATACAATGCATGCTCAGTGATAATCCCGAGTATATTTCCTTTATTCACATCTCATGATCATTCATACTTCAAAACTCATAAATGTCTAATTTGAATTCAGGTTTACACCCCAATAATACAAACTTATTCTAAGTTCATCACTTAATCAAGCACTAATGTTCATGACTCAATATACTTGATCATTGTAATGAACTTAATCAATCATTATCAATTCTTTCTTAATGAATTCGGATAGCCATGAAGTTTGGTGGAGAGGAAGGAAAATGTGTAAGGAGTTAGTGGTTTAAATTTCAAGTCAATCGGAGGTTCGGAGAAGAAGTTATGGCCAAAAGAGTGAAGGGTGTTTAAAAATGTCAAAAATCACTGCACTCTCAATGTCACGATCGTGCACTGCCTATTGAATCCTCTCTGTCACGATCATGCTTGTGCACGATTGTGCACTACCGGACGTCTCCCTTCTGTCACGATGGTGCTTAAGCACGATTGTGTGACTCCTCTGAGGTCTCCTCTCTGTCACGATCATGCTTGTGCACGATTGTGCACTACCGGACGTCTCCCTTTTGTCACGATCGTACTTAAGCACGATTGTGTGACTCTTCTGAGGTCTCCTCTCTGTCACGATCGTGCTTGTGCAAGATTGTGCACTACCTAATGGCTATTCTTCAAAAAGATTTTCGGGTCAATTTTTGATGATCATTTGACAAGGAAAAGGAAGGATTTAGTCAATACATTGTTCTAAACAATTGTTCCTTTATGTCTTAAGTTTCTAATGACACTAAGTTAATACAATTTGGTTCAGTATTATGCCATTTATACACAAAATACTACCGACTATTCTCAAGCTGCAACAACACCTAATACTTAACTTTAAGCCAAATTTTGAAACTCTTACAGACAGAATTCGAATCCAATTTCTTCATCAAAATTGTATCCATATGTCTTTAATTTAATATAAATTAAAAATCATCCTATTTGGATATCTACATATCAAGATATGGCTAAAAGACGGATGACCATGAAATTTGGCGGAGAGAAAGGATAATGTGTGAGGAGTTTGTGGTTTAAATTTTAAGTCAATCGGAGGTCCGGAGAAGAAGTTATAGTCAAAAGAGTGAAGGGTGTTCAAAACTGTCGAAAATCACTACACTCTCACTATCACGATCGTGCTTGTTCCTGCACTGCTTGTTGAATCCTCTTTGTCACGATCATGCACAACTACTGGACATCTCCCTTCTATCACTATCGTGCTTGTGCACGATCGTGTACTACCTGATTTCTCCTCTCTGTCATGATCGTGCAAGCCCCCTGAGATTTCCTCTTTGTCATGATCATGCGACTCCTCTAAAGTCTTCTCTCTGACACAATAGTGCTTGTGCACAATTGTGCACTACCTGATGGCTATTCTCACAACAAATTTTCGGGTCAATTTTTCATGGCCATTTTGACAAGAGAAAAGGATTTAGGCAATACATTCTTCTAAACAATTGTTTCTCTATGTCTTAAGTTCCTAATGACACCAAGTTCATACAATTCGGTTTAGTATTCTACCATTTATACATAAAATACTACCGATTGTTCTCAAACTATAACAACAACCAATACTTAATTTCAAGCCAAAATTTGAAACTCTTACAGATAGAATTCAAATTCAATGTCTCATCAAAAGTGTAACCATATGTCTTTAATTTAATATAAATTAAAAATCATCCCATTTGGATATTCATAGATCAAGATATGGATAAAAGACAGATGAATGTTCAGTGAAAATATTCCATCTGACACATTGCAACACACTTTATCACCATTTTCATCTTAATTCATGTCTTTTGGTTAGTCTATCATTTCTAGCTTATGTCCTCATTACTTCCTCTTCATTCCTACTTCCATTTCAGTTCAATTTCAATCACAAACAAATCATATTTTATGTTTTATCATAATACCAAAAATAGAACATCTATATTCCTATATATATACATTCATCATTAAAAATTTTCACTTCTTTCTACACCATTTTAATGATCTTTTAAGATCAAACTCATCTCTCCAACCACTTATGAAGGGTTAATCATATTATATACAGAAATAAGATATTTATATGCACATTTCATCACTCACGATTCACACATATAATTTTATGATCAAGTCATCAATCTCAAATTACTCATCATATTAGTTTCATTTAACACCACCCATGATGATTAGAGCATAAATTACTTGATTTGGCTTCAAAATATTCAAACTCTTTAAGAATACCAAGAAGCTCTAATTTCTCATAAAATTCACGAACAACATCATGGAGGTTGGGAGGTTTAGGTTTTCTTGTGGAAAATGAAGAAGACAACAAAGTGAGAGTAGCTAGGTTTACGTTGATAGGGCAAAAAGACTGGTTCGTAGGTGAAGAAAAAAACTACGAAGAAGAAGAAGAAAGCAAGAAACAAAACAATTAAGTGGTCTTCCAAGTATCGTGGGATAAAGACATGGCTTGGCAAGTGACACTTGTCATTTGCCACATGTCTAATATCTATAGGTTTAAACTAGGTTCTCTTATTTAACTAATCCAATCAACTCCAATTTCTACTCCAATTGTCTCCCAATTTCAATGACACTTGCCAATAAATCCCAAAGTCATTTATAAAAATTTCAACTACTATTTATCAATTTTCTTACCACTTGGCATTTTTCCTTGTCTAAAAATACCTATAATTTTCAAAAATATTCCAAAATTCCACCAAAAATTCAAAATCAATATTTATGCTCTCCAAATCAAGTTTCAATACATAAAATCCACAATTCTCAATACAATCACATTTATAAATCAATTATATCTGGAAAATGTAAATGAGTGTATGCATAATCATTTTAATGTGTGCAAAAATTAATATTTACATGTGTGTGTATGTTATAACATGCATGAGCATGAAATGTACTTTCTAACTTCTCAATAATCTCTCATGTATACTATTGTAGGGTTCTAACCCTTAACATGGGATAACGAGATGTTACAATTATTATATTTTTAGAAAAGCTCAAAATTAGTTATTATGTTAATTTATACATTAACTCCCAATAGTGCAGTAATTTTTAAATAAGTGACATCAATGTATAATTGAATCTAATAAGGGTGATAATAGGTCAGCCTAGATTAAGCCTATTGCTAGCCTAACTTAGTTTGATGCCCATTGCTCGCAACCTAGGCACAACACAAAGTTTTGTTTGGTTGGGGATGCACGACTCGACTTAAGCAACTTTAAAACAACATTGTTTTGGTTAGTTACACTAAAATGATGTTGGGTAGTTAAACCAAAAAGAAGTCATTTCGATGAGGGGGTTCAAATTTTAGGCCTGACTTAAGTTCCACTCGAAGCCTGATCAACCCAAGCTTGGTCTATTGATTTGTATCAAACCATACTAAGCTAGATCGAGCTTTAATTACCATCCCCACCAATAAATTAATTAGATAAGAAAACTATTTGGTACTTACTATAAGTCTAATAGGCTGATATGACAACACAAATACAATCACTTTTTTTTAAAGAAATGAACTATATATATATTGGATCAACATATGTTACAAATAGATACTATTATCACTTTATAGATCCAAGTTTAACATGCATTGCATGTCCCCATACCCATCAATTTATCTTATATTATGCATGTTAAACATATGTCAAGCTTATAATCTGCTTCCCATAGTTTGTTGATCATTGAGGTTGCAAGCTTTGATTAGTTTTAGCTTCTGCACTACTTTCCTTTGCTTTCTCCACAGATGGTCAAGGTTCTAGTTGCCTGCGCATGTCATTGAGCTTCATCATGTTTTTCATTCTTGGGTTCATGTTTGCTTAAGAGAGCATGTCTTCATAGATCTTCACACATGCACCACTTCATACATTCACATGTAAGTTTTCATATCATTCTTACCTTATTATAATGCTTCTCTTAACTAGAATTCTAATTGACTCTATTCGTAGGCTTGAGAAATGTCTTACTTATCCTTTATGTCTGAAACATTTATGGTCTACTATATTGGTTAAGTAAAGCTGATGAGAGTCTCCATATAACTCTAGATTATTGGTTACCCTTCATGTGAAGTTAATGAGCTACAAATATTTCTCTAATGAAATTAGTTGTCTTGCTTAGTAGGATATGTTCATTTGTTACCTCCTTAGTGGATATCCTTCTATTCTTTTCCAGCCATATGTTGTAAAGTGTTCTACTAAGGTCCACCTCAATACTTGTCCATTTTATTGCCTTTTTTCTTCAGATTCCCATTGCACCACTAAATTATGTCCTTCCATTCTAGTTAAAGAATCCAAACATTGCATAGGTTCTTGATAACCGACCATATATGAGCTGAATAGTGACAAGTGATGAACAAGTGTTTAATTGTTTTTCTTTTTAAATACAGAGTGCACACACCTAATAAATTCTCAATAATTTCTTCAACTATGAGAGGGTCTTTAGTCTTTCCTTTATTTCCATAGACATTATTAGTGATGCACTTAGACATACTTGCTTGCACCATACCAAATTATGCCATCCGACCTTGATGGTAATTCCTTTTACTAATTTCTTGCATGATGAATTTGTAAACTCACTATTACTACTACTCTTCTATTTGATTCAACCTTCTTTGTGTGAGATTAATTAAATCATAATTTGCATTTAAAGTCTCATTCTTGCAAGAATTGATAGCCTCATACATCATTTTGTGATATTACATTCCTTAGAGATGTGATCTCCAGGATCTCATTTAATGTCCTTGTCCTAAGCCAAGAATCATGTTATAACAAAGTTTTTGTCCCATTCCCTATCTTATGTATAAATTCAGCTTTGCATTTTCATTTGAGCTTAAATAGATGAAACATGGTCCATGAAAACTTTGATTTTGAATTATTTATCTAGAAATCTTTGTGCTTAATATAGTATGCATAAATCCATCACACCTCTATAGCCTCATTAATATTAGGATCTAGATTATTAGCTTGGCAGGGTGAATTCCCGGTCCCTTCCCCACCTCTTTTTGATCTTTTCACGCTTCATGCCATTTTACTTTTTTTTGGAATTTCCACTTTGAATTTCCTTTCTATAAAAGCCTTCCTAGCATTTGTTCTATGTCTTTGGTGATATTCTTAGGAAAGCATATATGTGAGCTCTACTATACATATAGGTTATTGAGAATGGACTTTATAGACTGTAGTTTGTCAATTGTGGACAAGTTTAGTCTTGATAAGTTTTATGTTTGATATTTGAGTAAGCCAGTTTGCAATGTGTTCTACATTAGAAGATACAATCAATCGATTTTTTTAATGTATCAATGGCTGGCTCAAATAAGCAATATAATAGATTGGGCTAGTCATTAGTAAAATTATGGAATTAGGATCTACTTTTGAGGACAAATTCAAGTTATCAACAAAGGATAGACTTGAAGTACTTAAACCTTTACATTTAGAGTGGAACTTGAAGTGATGATTTCTTCTAATTATGCTCTTCATTAGTCTCACCAATAATTCCATTGTTAGGATGAATAGATATGGAGACAATGGGTCTATTTTTCTAAGTCCCCTAGCCCTTTTGATCATTTTGGTTCACTCACCATTAATAAGAATCTCATATGAAACAATCGTAATGAATTGTGTGATTCATTGTATAAACTAATAAGAGAACTTTAATGCATCCAAAATATTAATGAAAAAACTCCAATCCAAGAAATTATTAGCCTTATAGAATTATCAATTTATAGCATAATTCTTAGGATATTTTCCTTAAATAGTTTTTGAAAAGCTCTTGGAACAATAGAATGTTGTCCTCTATTGATCTCCCTTGGATAAAGGCTCTTTGGGATGGATCAATTAGATGAGTAAGCACTAGTTTTAAACTTTTAGTAAGTATTTTGGCTATCACTTATATCATATATTACAATAAGAAATTGGGTGATTCTTCTTCAGGGAGTTTGGAATTGTACCTTTGACATAAGTGTGATGAATGTTTGGTTGAGTTATTTCAACATTGCTCCTTTCTTGAAGAATTCTTGCACTACTTCCAGCACCACTATTTTCATATGATTCCATGTTTTCTATAAAAAATTACAATGAAACCCTCAGGTCTAGGTGCATTGTTAGGATTTAGGGAGAACAGGACTCTTTCCACTTATGATGTTTCAATAGGTTTAACCAAAGCTTCTACTCGGCACTTAATCCTCTATAATTGCTTCAATAATGTTAACAATGGAAGATGCATTAGTGTTTGAATCTAGGGAATGGCAAAAAGCCTCATCACCTCCTCCTATATGTCCTCCTTGGAGCTCTATTTTCGTCTTTCAATGATAAAATTTTGTTATTTTTTTTTCTCTTTGTTAGAATGGATATGTGAAAAGATTGAGTATTCCTATCTCATGTTTCATCCAAAGCATTCTAGATCTTTTTTAAGGAGAGACAAATCAATTTATGTCATGTTGTAGTATTGTAAGGATTCTTTTTCTTCCTTTTGAAGCTCGTTGCAATAGATTTATATATAAAGTTGCCTATATTAGATCAAGTTTGTTTTTGGCTTCATTAATTGCCATTTGTGAGTGCACCTTTTTGTTGGATTTTAAATTCTTCAATTTATTCTCAATCACCTACAATTTCCCAATGCATGTAAATTCCTTGTTCTCTATATTTTGGGTTTAGGTATCCTTGGTTAGAGCCTCCTTAAAACCATTTTTCTCTACTAAATAATTGTTAAAGCGAAATGGATTATTCTTGAATTGAAAGATGAATATCTTCTGTATTAAGATGGGGTTATGATTATAGAAAACTGCTTTGCTCTTAGGGAACTTTTTCATCCATAACTCATTAACCAATACCCTATCTAGTTTTTCCTAATAAAGTATCTTCCTTGGCATTTGTTGTTCAAAGTATAAAGTATTCTCTCCATTCTCAAGTCTGTGACTTGTATGTCATTATAATAGTCAAATAGCTCCTTAGTATGGTTTCTTAAATTAACATTTCCTTGAGTTTCCTTCGAGTTTATTATACAAATAAAGTCTCAAGTGATGAAAAATCACTGATCCGTGGTTTTCTTATCTCTCTGATTTTGCTCCATAGATATGATCTCTGAAAATTGTAATTAAAGGCATACACACATGTAACACTGAATTGTATGTTATGCTTCCTCATTTTAACTTAAATGTGAATCACTTACTCTCCAATATGTGCAACCTTGAATTTCACTTCCTCTAGATCATTAGTAACTATTATCCTACCATTATAGTGACAATATTAATAAAATATGACTGTCCACTACCTCTTAATAAAACTCATCTAACTGTAATTATTTTCTTCAACTCTTGTTTTCGAAAGACCTTTTAGAAAAGATCTATGCTCTCTAACGTATTTAAAAACTATATTTTGCTTAGTGAGGCTATTAAGCCCTCTAGTGTTCCATGCTAAGATGCTCATTTATGGTTGAGAGTAGTTGTATTGTTTTCTTCTTCTTTTTAGAACCCCTTCTTGTTATGCTTTAGAAAATCTTTTTTATTCTAATCCTTGGTTGATTCCTCACTAGCTGCTGTGTTTTGGAGTGTTAACTCTTTTGTCTCCTATGTACATGTTTTCTTGGCACTGGGAATCTTAGGCATATGGTGTTCATGATGATTCTCTAAGCTGAGCTAGTTCTCTCCTCCATCATCTAAGGGAGTTGGGTTTTGGTTTTACTTAGTACCTTCATTTAGATTCATCATTTTTACTTTAACCCCTATGCTCTTATTCTCAATGCTATCATCATGGATCTCTTCTACTTCCTCTACTTTCATCTCACTACTTTGGTTGAGTAGATAGAGCATATTAAATTAAGGTTTAGACATTTCCTCTCTTCCCCAAATATTTTATACTAGTTCTTTACCCAAATTAAGGTACTTTCCCAATCATTTATAGGATAAACTAGGTTCATTTTATGATGCATTCTTGCCCATACTGTAGATGAGAATTCGCATTTAAAAAGTAGATGATTTATAGTTTCAAGTAGAGTGTTACATAGGACACAAATATAATCATTCACTCCTCTTAATCTATCCTTGGTTTTCAATCTTCCGTTTGTTACCAAATAGGCTACAAAGAAAGGTTTAGGCATCAAGGATGCTTTCCACACTATGTTGAACCAAGGTATGTTTAGGTGTTGAGGTCTTATAAATTTGAGACTATATTGAACCAATGTATGCTTGGGTGTTGAGATTTTATAACTTTGAGGCAAGAAGCATTGGAGTACTCTTCATTGTTGCTAATAGACCAAATAGTATTGTCCTTGATAGAGGAATTAGGAAAATAGCTTGGGAAGAAGTGATCTAATCTATTAGGTCCTCTCTATGATCATCCAAGCATTTTGATTAACAAAGGAGACTTTGGTGCTAATAGTTATTGTGCCAAAATAAGTTCTAAAAGATACCTAGGCTATGTTACTCGCAAGTATATGATGTAGTTATAGTTGTTTACCCAGGGTCGTCTCTCAAGAAGGTGAAATTAATACACTCAAATTAATCTTAATTAAAAAATAAAAACACATGCAATTATATACATTCTATCCCAATTTGTTGAGTAAAGGCTTTAAAGAAAATTACATAATTAGGCTAAAAGTAAACTAATTTAATTGGAAGCAAAAAGATTTGATCAATTAGTGTGTAAAACTCTTGAGAAATTAACTTTACTAATTTAATCTCCTATGTAAAACTAGGGGGAATTGATTAGATAATTGTCTTTCTAAAATTACCAATTGAGTTCTGAAATCAATTCAAATAATAAAATAAATCTAACTTTGGTATTCGACAAGTTTATCATCCAAATCAATAATGTAAACCTAACTAATAATTACCCACTTAAGTTAACATATTTCTAATTCTTATCCCAAGAGTCTATAGTTTCTTGTTCTAATATTAAACTTCTTCTCTCGATCTTTCGTTTAATACCTAAATGATGCAAAGGTTGGCCATATTATTACATCCAATAAGCTTAGAAACTATAGCAAATAATAAGACAAAAAAATAGTCCCTTCATCATGCATAATCGACTAAATTAACTACATTAATTCTTAAGAATAAGTAATCAGCCTGTCATAGAATAAACAAGGTTCATCATTTTCATATACTTCAATCCCATCTTTACTAGTAACAGAGAAGTATTAAAACAATAAACATAGTGAATAACCAAAATAAATTATCAAAGAGCCAATAGAGTAATAAGTTCAACATAGGACTTCTAGAATGTAACAAAGATAAAATAGAGATATCAAACATTTAGGTCGAATGAGGATGTTGGCAACTCCTTAGCTTCAGCTCTTACCCTCTGCCTTTGGTTGATTCTTACCCCGATGGTCAAGTGCTCACACTGGCTTTCACCTCTTCCTTCTTTCTATTTGTTGTTGTTTCTTTCTCCTTCACCAATGACAGGTCTTCTGTTATTTTTGCCTCTTTATTGTCTCTTTTCTTCATCTTTTTCTTACTGTGTGTGTCCGTCTCTGGCCTCTCTTACTCTTTTTATTTGTAGTCTGAGTCTAGGTTTAGGTTTTTATGTTGTCAAAACCCTGCATTAGATGATACGTACTATTAAACCATTTAATGAAATTTCTGTATCACCTTTGACTATGGGAGTCATGGTTAACATGCATACATTAATTAATTAATGTTACACCATGCATAATTCATGTCCAACATTCATTCTTTCATGCATAATTTTTCTTTTGTTCATGCAACATTCACAAGACACTCTATTCAACATTCATACCATTTTCACTCAATTCATTTCAAATTTGGATTAAAACACAAGAATTTGTAACTAAAATCAAGATATGAAGGCAAGTAAAATCAACAGAAATTAGATACAACAATTCCCCCACACATAAACTATACTTGTCACCAAACAAAATAAAAATACTAGACTATAGAAGAACAACCAACGAAAACAATAATTTCCCCAAATAATAGTCAAAGATATCAATAATCATTTCAATAAACATAACTTGAGAACTAAAAACTCATAATGCTCACTGAACAAACTATTCTCCACATGCTTAGCCAAATTTAACAAGTACTTCAACTTAAAGACCATTAAAAAGTGTAATAGATACTCACTCCACTCTCATCCTCTCATGCCTTCAAAGGTAGGATTTATTCACTCATCATTCATTTCATATATGACATCTACTATAGTTTTGCTTACTAATCCAATCTCCACCACTCATATCAATCGCAAACAATAATCTGAAGGTCTTTATTTTAGTTGTAATTGGGTCAACCTAAGGGTAGCAAAAAGGAAAATCACAGTTTAAAACTACATAAAAAATTAAGCATTTAAAATAATACAGAACAATGAAGCATAAAACACTTGATTCTTTCCCCTCATTTCACAAGGTTAGCACTCCCCTTTTTATATTTCTCCTCTTTCTTTTCATTTTCTGGTTGTCTTCTCTTCCCTCTGCTTCTTTTCTATTTCTTTCTTTCTTTCTTCTCTTTTTCTTTCCCCTTATTTATTTATTTATTTATTTAAAACAAGGAAATCAAGAGAAGAAAAACATAGAGGAGAGATAACTGCTATAACCATACCCATTCCTAACGCAATAGCCAACTATATGCTAGGATCCCCAACACTTAGTCAAGCTATTACTTCCTAAACCCATGAATATCATTCCAAATGCTCAACTTGGCTTATGGTAGGTATAACAGAGAGGATAAATAATTAAGGTAAAGGTCATATTTTGTATTAAGCTCAAAGGGGTTCACTAAGGGTAACATTATGGTGGCTTTTTAAGAAAAAGGGGTAAATCTTAATTGCCTTCATCATTTTAACATTAGCATAATATTTTGTGATCTCAACATTAGCATAATATTTTGTGATCTCAACTAGTATTTGCAAGCAAGTTCTAGAGTTCCTTAATCATGAAAGAACACTCTCACCAAAGAATACTTAAATTTGGTGTTAAACATTTCAAAGGGCTTAAATTCTTACCAAAGAAAAGTGACATTTATCTATCTTAACAGACTAATGTCCTTTTAATTGAAATCTAAGTTAATCAGTCTAAGCATACAAGTATACTCATTTACTCATTTTATGCATTTCTAATCCTAATCGAGTTTATTTCATAACCATCAATCTCTAACTATTAAATGGAAAAAAAATACACAACACAAAATCAAAATCAAAATTTCTTAATTAAATTCTACTCCCCCCACATTTAAATATCATGTTTTCCCAATGTGATAAGAAAATAAAAGAGGGAAAAAAGATGCAAAGTAACACAAATAATGAAAAACATTAAAACTAAAAAAAGTAATAAAAAGAAAAGAATAGAAATACGATTCTGAGATAGGGGTGGTGACTGTCTAAAGTGAGCATTCAAATTAACCATAAAGTTTTGGATCTCCGCCATATTATCCTTAATGTTGTGGATCCACTCATTTGCTTCTCATTCAAACTCTCTAGTTTGGGTTACATGCTCTATGAATTAGGCCTGGAATGCACTGAATGCACTGAATTGAGTTACTAGTGACTGGTAATCCTCAGAAGTAATTGGAGAACACGGAGGCGTTGCTTCAGTTGGTGGAACATTATCTTCTTGTTCATCTTTAACTTCTGTAACTTGAGAGCGCTTGCAAGCTTCCTTTGTGTCATCATTGATAAGAACATAATGATCGCCTTGCCGCATGACAACTTTCATAGACACTAGGATTGCAAATCGAGATTAGAGTTGCCTGGGATTAGTTGTATTGCTGTTCTCCCAGTTAGTAAGCCAAGATGTTCCGTAATTTAGGTCATGAACGGTCCACATACTATTTTTGCTACACTGGCTTTAGTCACATCAATTAAATGTGTACTTAACCACATATTGACATTAAAGGGCTTACCATGCACCATACACCACAAAACAAATAATTTAGCTTTAGAAATTACTCCCTAGCTATCTCCCCTATCGAATAAGTTAAAAGTTAGAAATCTATGGATATAGCGAAGGGCTGGGTACTAAAGTAGATGACTTGGACCAACTTGGAGAAAATACTTTCCTAGAATTGGTTATTTGGGTCCAAAATTCTTTAGCCTTAAAATCCTCATTGTATTCATATAAATTACTTTGCGGAAATCTAAAAATATCATTAAGCACATCCAAAGTAATCACATACGGTGCATTCATCAATCAAAATTTTAGACTACTCACAATGTTAATAGGGTCATTGATCACTTTCAAAGTACTCAGAAATTCTAAAGTCAATTCCATTTATGAATTTTTATCAAAATTCAGAAAATCTATCCCATCCTACGTTGTGTAACAATTTATGAAGTCAATCAACTATTCCTAATTCAACAATGGCTTTAGAATCGAAAAATTGTTTAGGAATAATTTAACGATTTTTAAGAATTGTGTACCTTTTTTGGTGCTTTTTAATATGAAACTGTAGGCATGGGATACCTAAAATTGGCATTTGGTGATCAAGTGGTGAAGAGGATGAAGCTCCTGGGTATTTCACCTTTGGAGCTATAGTAGTTGGTGTGGGTGGTGCTCACGTCCGTGACTGTGGCTAGTGGAATGAAGGTCATGGGTATGAGAGTGGTGGTCCTCACAGTGGTTGTAAGGTGGAGACGACTGCGATGGTGGGAGTTGAGGTGGAGATGATAGGTTTGGAAGAAAGAAGAGAGATGAAAAAATTAGGGTTAGTGTAGGTTTTTATAAGGGGAGTTGGAGGGAGTCACGGGTGTGACTGGGACTCCACTGTCACACCAGTGACTTGAGAGTCAAAGGTGTGACTTCAATTTTTCTTTTTCTTTTTTAATAAAGATTTAAAATGAAAAGCAAACTAACTAATTAGAGAATCACAAAATAGGAATAACAAATAATTGAAAAACAAAATATGAATTATATGAGTTGCCTCCCATTTAGTGCTTCTTTAATGTTTTGTAGTTGAACGCTTCAATAGTAAAGTTTTAGGTGGGGCGCTCAAATTGATGGATTATATAGCTTTCTTCTTAATTTCTCCTTCTAAAAATCATTTCACTTGATGTCTATTCACCTTAAAGGTTTCCTTTGTTCTTGAATTTTCTAGTTCCACAACGCCATATAGAAACATCCTTAGTACTTCGAATGGCCCATTCCACCTTGATTTCAATTTTTTTGGAAAAAAAGCAACTAAGAATTATACAAAAGAACTTTCAGGCCAGGTGTGAGAGACTTACCTATAAGACCTTTATCAAGAAGGCATTTTGTTCTTGCCTTGTAGATTTTGGAATTCTTGTAAGCCTCACTCCAAAGCTCATCCAATTCTAAAATTTGAAACAAATGCTTCCTTCCTCCATTTTCTAGGTTCATGTTCACTGTCTTGATTGCCCACAGTGCCTTATGCTCAATCTCTATAGGCAAATGACAAGCCTTCCTAAAAACAAGCCCATAAGGGCTCATGCCTAAGATGGTTTTGTAAGCCGTGCGAGATGCCCATAGTGCATCATTTACATTGTTGATCAATCCTTTCTTGATAGGTGCACAATCTTCTCCAGGATGCCCTTAATTTGCTTATTACTTGTTACTTGTTTTCATTTATCTAGAGGTTTGTGGATGGTATGGAGTTGCCATCTTGTGAGTGATTGCATATTTCCTTATGAGCTTTTCAAAAAGCTTTTTACAGAAATGACTTCCTCCATCGCTTATAATTGCTCACGGAATCCCGAACCTGCTAAAAATTTTTTCGTTCACAAATTTAACAATATTAGCATCATTGGTTTGAGTGGGTATTGCTTCTATCCATTTAGACAAGTAATCAACTGCAACAAGTATATATTTAAATTCACAAGATTTAGAAAATAGGCCTATAAAATCAATACCCCAAACCTTAAATAATTCAACAGTTAATTGGATAATTAGGGGCATTTTATTTCTTCTACTGCTAGTTCCAATTCGTTGACATTTATCACATTTTAGGCATAAGAAATGAGCATCCTTAAACAAACTGGGCCAATACAAACCGCTTTGAAGAACTTTAGAAGTAGTTTTTTGCCCTTTAAAATGGCCTCCTCATTGAAGTCTATGGCAAAAGGTTAAGACACTTATGTGCTTGTCCTTTGGAATGCACCTTCGAAAGATTTTGTCCTTGCAAATCTAGCAAAGGTATGGGTCATCCCAAAAATAGTACTTTTCTAGGTGAGGGAATCTTTTCCTTTCATGAAAAGTCATGTTAGATCTCAAAATGCAATGCATATAGTTAGCATATCAAGGCACTTAACTAACAACAAATAACTGCTCATTAAGAAAGTTCTCAGCTATTGCATACTTTTTTTGTTGTTCAAGAGTTTCCAAGTTAAGAGCTATCCTAGACAAATGTTCTGTAACAACATTATCACTCCCTTTCTTACCTTTTATTTCCATATCAAACATTTGTAATAACGAGATCCACCTAATTAACCATAGTTTTGCATGCGTTTTGGTTAAAATATATTTAATACTTGCATGACCAAAATAAATTATAACCCTAACAAGTAAGATCTAAATTTTTCCAATGCAAAAGTCACCGTTAACAATTCTTTCTCAATGGTTGTGTAATTTAATTGTGCATCACTCAAAGTTAAGCTCGCATAATAAATTACACGCAAACATTTCTCAACTTTTTGTCCCAAAACAGCCCCACAACAAAATTAGAAGCATCACACATAATTTCAAAAGGCAAAGACTAATCAGGAGTCATAACAATCAGTGCAGAGATCAATTTTTCTTTGAGAATGTTAAAGGCATTAAGGCATTCCTTATTAAAATCAAAATGGACGTCTTTTCCTAATAGTTGGCTCAAAGGATAACTTATCATAGAAAAATCTTTGATAAACCTCCTATAAAATCCAGCATGTCTTAGAAACTTCTAATACCCTTGACAGAAGTGGGTGGTGAAAGTTTTTCTGTAACTTCAATTTTAGCCTTATCAACCTCAATTCCATTTTGTGACACAATATGACCTCGTACTGTCCTTTTTTTTTTCCCATAAAATGACTCTTTTCCTAACTTAAAGTCAAGTTGCATTTAATATATCATTCAAGCACTCGAGTCAACTTATTCAGAAAATCATCAAAAAAAGCATCAAGATCGAGAAATCATCTATAAATATCTGGATAAAGTCCTTGATCATGTATGAGAAAATGGAAAACTTGCACCATTGAAATGTTACAGATGCATTACATAACCCAATTGGCATCCTCTTGAAAGCAAATGTCCCAAATGGAAAAGTGAATGTCATTTTTGCATGATCCTTAAAAGCAATCGATATCTGATAATAACCTAAAAGACCATCAAGAAAACAATAAAACTCATGTTCAAAAAGTTTATCCAACATTTGATCAATAAAAGTGATTAAGCCCAAGTTTACTATATAAATTGGTGACATTTTCATGACTTTTACTACACTTATTGGCTCCAATTTCTAGATTTTATGCTTAAATTGACTCTTAAATGCCTATCTTTATTTTATGTAGTTTGAGAGTAAAAATTGTCACAAATCAGTACTAATTGCACTAATTAATTTTCTGAGAACAATTGATACTGCAAACTACCATTCGTTCATCTCAAGGAGAAGAGACTCAAGAAAAAGATGTAGAGTTAAGGAAGGGTGAAGTCAAGTCAACAAGTGAACAGGTGCAACAGGAAGTTCGCCGCGGCAAAATATGAAGAATTTTAGGTAGAACTTTTGGGAAAAGTTAAATTAGTTCTGTCACCGCGAAGAAAGAACCAACAATGAAGCTAAAACTTCTGGGAAAAGTTTGCCGCGACGAACCTTCGAATACCTGAATCATTTTTGGAAGTTTACTGTTGGCTCCCAAATTTTTTCTTATTAAATAAGCATGATTTTCCAAATTTATTTTTGAGGTTTTGATTGATTAATTATTTTGGTTAGAGTTTAATTAGTATATCAATGGTTGGGAGATTTTATTGCTTAGGTTGATGGAATTAGAAGTTTTAAA
>JAOSBK010000005.1:18773586-18793873 GCA_027568895.1 Erythroxylum shatona | reverse complement strand
AGAAATTGAAAGTATTAGGGTCTGAATTGAAATTTGATTCCTTCAGATAACTTGTAGTTCCATGTCTCTAGTTTAATTAGGAATAAGAATCACCTCATTCGGATCTCTACAGATCAAGATATCACCAAAATACTGAAGCATGTTCAGACTTTTTCAACCGATCTTCTCACTTTGATTCAATCCAATATCAAAACCTACAAATTTTTATAGAGAGGTATAGGAATCTCTTAGGAATCCAACGCTTTAAAAATCAGGTCAATCAAAAGTCGGACAAAAAAGTTATGGCCAAAAGAGTGGAGCCCCCTCCGATAACCTATCTTCTAAAATTCATATCTTTTGATTCAAAATTCCAAATTTTACAAACTTGGTATCAATGGAAAGCTAAAAGAAAGATATACAACTTTCATGAAGGACTTAAAAATAATTTCGGTCTCTAAAGGGGTCAAAATTTTACTCAAAAGTAACTAGTCAACAAGCTCATCCTGAACAATATTATAACTTCTAAAAATCATATCTTCCTTCTCCATTGCCCAAAAATTCCATACTTTATATCAACAGAAAGATGAAAAGACAACCTACAACTTTTATGAAGATCTTAAGAGCAATTTCCATCTCTATAAAGGTCAAAATTTCAATCAAACTGGCTGTCCAAAATTTTTCATCCCAAACAACATCTCAAACTTCAAAGCATCATAACTTCCAATTCCAATGTCCAAAAATTGCATACTATATACCATTGGAAAGCTAAAAAGATAAGCTACAACTTTTGTGAAGACAACTTTATCAAAATCTCTCTAGATCAACACAGAAAAATCACGGAAGTTTCATATTAAAAAATCTAACTCTCCACTATTCATTCTCAGAATTTTCATACTTCCAAATTTTCAAAAACCAACATTTTAACTTTTTATTCTAATCATTTCCACTCCATTTCTACCATCTTGACCATCATAAATTTCATAGTACCCTTAAACATACAAGTTTACTCAAAACTCTCATAATCATCAAAAACCAAAATCGATTTTTCACTCTTCATCAACTTACTACATTCACCTACCTAAATCTTGTATATCATTTCAAATTCAAGAATTTTCCTTTTTCTTTGCACATGAATAAATCACCACCAATTCTTCATTTAATTTCATTTAATAATTCTAATTTTCAAGAAAAGTTCGGGGTCCAACACTGACTATGACAATTTTGTTTTGATTTTGATCCATCCAATATTCAACTAACATTTTTACAAAATATAAAGATAAAGTGATAAAAAGATAAAAATTAAAATAAGGAAGTTAAAATGAAATATAAAAATAAAATAACATAATATTTAAAATAAAACCTATCTTAAATCATAGGTTGCCTCCCATGCAGTGCTTTTTTAATGTCATTAGCTCGACGTAACTTGCAAGTTTACCTTCATCCTAGGTATACGATAAGTGGCTTGCTTCCGCCCATTTCTTAGTATGGGGGGTTTGTAGCCTGTAAGTAAGCCGCCTGTTGTAGAATAACAATAAGGAAATAATTGATTAATTTAGTAAAAACCAATTAATTACAGTAATGCCCTTTTTAATGACAAGCTATTAATAAAATAAGGAATAACAAAACTTTATGAATCATTAGCTAACTCAAACAATTTGTCTTCGAGGAAGTGGGAACCATTTGTACTTAAGGTCATTGCCAATGCCTCATTAGTTGTTCTCTTACTTGGTTCCTCCGCTAGTTCTTCTTCATGTACCTTTTTCCACTCTCCTTTTTCCTCGTAGAAAAAGGTTTATGGCTCATCTTCTTCAATTACCTTCTACCACTCCTCTACTTTCCTTTCTTGGATGGAGACTTCTTCTTCTTTATTATGAAGCTTTTCTTAGAATGTCACTCCATTTAAAAAGCCAACCTTTGTCTTTTCTTCACTCTCGAATTAACATCGATTAGCTTTCATTTTAGCAAGGAGTTCAATTAATTTATCTGTAATACTTGCTTCCTCTTCCTTTTCTTCTTCTTCTTCTACTTTGTCTTCTTCTAGAACCTCATTTCCGTTCCTAAAGGTGATTGCCATTCTATGTTCTTCAGCATCAGTTTCAGTAAAACTAGATAAACTCCTTTACATCTCATCAGATAGTATCTTCGTTAGTTGGTCCATCCGATTCACCAAATTTTGCATACGATCCTTTGTTTCTTAATGTTTTATGATTGATTCTTGAAGGAAATTACCCATCATATCTTCCAGAGTTAGCTTGTTGATTTGAGGTGCTCGTTGTAATAGATATCTAGCTGGAGTGTAATTATTTCATCTATAGGCGTAAGAGTTGCTCCATTCTGAATCATAGCTATTCCTATATAGTGCACCTTAAGGTTGATTGTCTATGTTTGGTTGCTTCCACATATAGGACGATGCTCGACATTCGTGATTGTAGTAAGTACTCCCACAAACGTTGTAACATGGTATAGAAATCAATTGAGCCTCCGAAAACATGTCAAAACACCTCTCTCTCCCATATGGTGATCTCAAAGATTGCGAAGACAAATTGTAGCTCCCATAAGAGTATTGTCTGCTTCATCCTTCCATTGTGAGATGTGACTATGACAATAAATTATAAATCTTATAATAAATGACAAACTCAAGATTAAATAGAGAAATTAAAAAGATAGTTAAATGATTAAGCCACAAATACAATACAATATAATAAAAATAAAAGGAAAGAAAAAAGTAAAATAAAATAAAGTAAATATAAGAATAATGACTAGAATAATAACAATCAGATTTCCTAATGTTAAAGTCCCCAGAAATGATGTCAAAAACTTGCTTGATTTTTCTAAGTTAGTCAATATTGTAATAACCATAAATGCATTGTGTAGTTGTACTTAGTATCAGCAAGTTCGAGTCAATCCCACAAAGATGATGAATAATATTAATTACCATTATCCTATTATCTAGCTTACAGATTGATTTTGATTATAATAAAAGAAAATAAAACTCAAGCAAGTAAAATAAAATAGGAAACGATATTAAACAGAGAATTAAGAATTCACTTAGAAAATTACTGATATCAAAAATTAGTATATAGGCTTTGAATCTCCTTAAACCCTTAATAGATTGATCTTTTATTACACAATTGTTTTTTGATTTATTGGATCGTGGAGATTCCTATGGTATGCTAATAGCTGACCTTGAGTCTATTAACAACTAATCCTAATGTTTTCAATCGAATCACTCAAGTTAAAGTTTATAGGATTGGTTTACCGATTTGTGAATCCCTCTATTAGGTTTGACCCTAATCCAGAAGATTTATGTCATCCTATCTCTAGAGTTGCATTCAAATCCTTCCAATTAATGTATTCATAAATAGGATTTCTCAATCTTTATGTATGAAATCAGATTATGATCTAATATTTTTGGGCCTATTAGAACATAAATAAAACATATAATCAGGTCACAATATAACAGTCAAACCAATTGAATTAATAAAAGAATCAAATTTTATCAAAGTATTAACACAAAGTTTATCTAACCTAAATAATAAGATGTTTATTACACATTATCAAACACGAAATCAAACATACATTGAAAGAAAAATGAATTGAAAACAATTGGTTCATAATTCTAAATCTCCCTGATTGTCTTAATCAAATATTCGTGTGATGTAGAGGTTTGATCTTGTATTCTAATGGATCTTTTAATGAATTCCTTATGTTTTCCACTTCTCTAGATCAAAATTACCTCTTGAGAACGATCTTCACATTTTGAATCGCCTCCTGAAGTATGCTCTTCTCATTTTCCTCCATTCTCGTTCTTTTATATTGAATTCTAGGACTTTGTCGATGCATAATTTGATGCCCGACCGTGCATAACCAAATTATATGAAAATTACAAAATCTACACAACCAAAGATGTGTATGGGCATATGCACGGCTATGCATCTCTCTTATGCATAGAATCTTTGTTTTATTCCATGTTTTCTTCCAAATTCTTCTCATTTAAGTCTATGAAGGCAATTACACTATATATACACACTTAGAGAGAATTAAGCACCAAATATACAATAAAAGTATAAAATATTAAGCAAAATACATTAAATATGTATGTAAAAATATAGTCAAATATGCATATATCACGATACTCCCAATTTTTACCAAGAAATCTCATTGAATTCTGGAGTTTATGAGCCTTAATCCTAGTCTCTAATAGTCCTATTATGATAGTATTTTTTTTCCCGCAAAATGATGTCTTTGATAGCTTGCCTTTTAAAGGGTTCATTCATGCCCCTTATATTCCAAAAAAAATCATCAAAATTAGGGAACTTTATTCATCCACCCCTTTGGGTTTACTCCTCTTCCTACCTGATTTCCTTGTGTTATTACGGGTTGTCTCTAAATCTTCTCTAAAAAGCCACACGCTTTTAGTTCTTCGAAACTTTGCCTTTTCTTTTTTGTCTTTTCATATTGGTTCTCTAGTTCATGCTTAATGCCTATTTCAAAGAAGAACAGACGCAAGAGTTGAACTCGAGAATGGGCTGATTAAGTCTTCTTTCAGTTCTTGTATGTTTGTTAGTGGCAAGAATGCAAGTACGTCATTTGAAGACCTTTTCCCAGTTTTCTTTTGGACTTTCCTTTCAGTTACACAAAATGGGACATAATTAGTACTATAGAGATAATTATAATTCAAAAACTATCTTGTTCACTATGTTTCCTTGGAGCAGATGCATTCTTGTAATTCTTCATCTAATTCTTATGTAACCAAGACCAATAGCCTATTCCTAAGTGTATATGTTTCTAGTTTAAGTAATGGGAGACGGGAAGAGGATTAGGAAGACGTGTGAATGTCAAACTACAAATCCTATCGTCTTCGTAGATGTGGATAGTCTTACAACCACAGAGTTCCTTTAACAGTTACAGCTGAAAATGATAAAATTGAAACGGAACCATAAAAAAATCTCAAAGAAAATAATATTGGATGTGTGTCATGGCCATGGCTTCATCAATATTCCTCCCCTCTCACTCCTTCATTCGCCATTCATTCTCTGTCAAGTCCTCAGTTTTGGCGCGAAGTTCCAACGGTCGAGAACCCTCCACTCTCCTCCGCAAGGACAAGCCAACTTTTCCAGGTCTCTTTCTCTCACAGGCAGGCTCACATAATTTGAGAAAATGGAATCATTTTTTGAATTTCATGGGCAGGTAAGGCGGAGGCAGATGTGATTGTTATTGGGAGTGGCATAGGCGGACTGTGCTGTGGAGGGCTTCTAGCCAGATACAATCAAGATGTTGTGGTTTTGGAAAGTCATGATCAACCAGGAGGAGCTGCCCATGCTTTTGAAATCAAAGGATACAAGTTTGATTCTGGTCCGTCATTGTTCTCTGGTTTTGAGTCAAGAGGTCCTCAAGCTAATCCTCTCGCTCAGGTTCTCTCATTCTTTTTTGCTTTTAGGAGATTTTGAGGAATTTGCGCAGCTATTTATAAACTTATGGCTGATAAATGCTTCAAGCCCAATTTCCTTTTGCCCCTTGATTCAAATAATGTTACCTTTAGTTCCATAAGTTATTCAAATGTTTACAATTTGAATAACACGGTTGTTATGTTGTCTTGAATAATTTATACCTGTAATGCACTCAATGTTGCCAATTCTCTGGTCGTTTTCAACACAAAAGTCTTCAGTTCTCCTCTCTGCAAATGTCCTTCTCTTACAACTTTAGAAATGTCTTTTATTGTATTCAATTAGCTGTGGGCGAGCTTTGGAGTAACTAGTAAAGTTATTTTTTTTGTGACCAAATGGTCATATGTTTGAATCACCAAAATAGCTTCTTCGTAAAAATGTAGGGAAGGCTGTGTGCTATGAGGAATGTTGTGGTTTGTGGTCCATAGATATCCCTATGGTATTAAAGTAAAAATCGACCAATACCTGTTAGGGCATGATTATACAGAAGTAAACATGATCATACCACTCCCTTACAACCATATCATCTAGAGAAGAAACTCCTAATTAACTGTTGAAGAAGCATATACTTAATTAATTTTACAAATTGCTTATTTTCAACAAGCCACAGATGTCCTTATGCAGTTATCACCACATATAACTCTATTCGCATTAAATTTAATTTTGACCATCTCTAGGTTCTGGATGCATTGGGCGAGTCTCTTCCTTGTGCAAAGTATGACTCTTGGATGGTGTATGTACCTGAGGGAGAATTTTTGTCACGTATTGGCCCTACAGAATTTTTCAAGGTGCGTTGCTGAACTAGTATCAAAATGATTCAGCTATCAGATTCAAGTGCTCTATAGTTTCATATGTGCTTTGATATGCATTTGATTGCTAAGAGTAGAAGATATCTGCGATGTTCACCTATTTTTAACCCATTTTGAGACGAGTATAATTAAAATTGCAAACACTGAGACAAATGTGGTGTCCAATAACAAATTGTTGTTTCCACAGCTTATGCAATTTTAAAAAATGAAAGGGGCTTTGACTTCTATCTCATGCAAGTGTTAAGTTGCTTAAACAGATTGCAATTAGATACTGTTCTAATCCAAATCAGATCTCCTGAGTAGTAGCTATAATGGAAGATGATTAAATCAATCAGTTTTTTGAACTGAAAAACACAAAAGACTGCCACACTTTAATTCTATAACATATGGAGTACTTTGAAAAAATGCTCCCCCATACCATATATTGGTGCATTTTGCCTATATTGTTATGATATCGTTTTGCTTTAATGTCATTCATAACCAAACATCTAAAGACTTTTATGGAAGCCAATTGCCTAATGATGTCTTAATATATTCTTTGACAAGTGAACTCATTTTCATTTTTGATAGAACTCTAGCCGAATACACTAGAGTTTTACTATACTGATATTGATAATAATAGCCGTATAAGGCAATTACAAGGTGATTCACTATGAATGCCTTATAACCAGAGCTGAATAAGCTCCTTCCCTAACCAGAGCATATTTGCTCCTCAGAAGGATTCACCTTCTGTCACTCTTCTTCACTCTATTTTCCTGCCTACCTCACTCTCTCTTCTGCCCTCCTTTTATCCCCATTTGCCCCCTAGTACATTCGGTTATTCTAACTACTTAGCCACCTCAGCTGATAACCAATTTCCCTTCTAGCCCCTGTCCTTCCTTCTAGAACAATTCTCTCCCTCACCCCCGTAGATCCTAACAATTTTTGATTTAAAAAACTTAAAGCTAGTGGGGAAGAAAAGGCAATTGAATAGCTAGTCATCCTTGTATCCATGCAGCTTATAGCATACTCTTTTGCGTTTCATTAAGTGTTTCCTTCCACAAAACTTTTTATATATGCGGTATCATTTTTAGTATGTTTTAATACTCGAACAAAACAATGGTGATTGGTGGGAATTCATATCTTTGTTCAGGACCTTGAGAAGTATGCAGGCCACAATGCTGCTCAAGAGTGGAAAAAGCTTCTTGTGAGTAATACAATTCTTTATTTTTCACTACTTGTGTTCAGGTCAATGAGACAATTACTTTATGGTACTTCTGGTCTCGTGTTGAACAAAATCTAACTCCTTTTGCACCTTTATATGTTGTGAGAGTTCAAATTTCCAATTCTAAGTGGATTCTGGTACTTGATCTTTACATAAAATAATCACTAGCACTAAAAAGGAAACACCTCTATGGGCCCATCATGGAAGTCACTCATCCTGTAGGAACTAAATCAGAAATCTGCTGTGCTAAGGCAGTATGGAGACCAAAATGTCAACCTTTTTTTTGTAACTAAATTGAAAAATCAAACTAAACAAGATTTTTATTCTTTAAAAGAGAGTCAGATTGCTAGCTAATCTGCCCCCAACAAATTCTCATATGGGAGAATTTAATCAGGAAATAACTGATTGGTTCTCTTGCCTTTTTCATTTGATATTTCATATTTATGAGGCTACAGGATGCAATACTTCCTTTGGCTTCAGCTGCAATGGCTCTACCACCTATATCTATCAGGGGTGATCTTGGTGTTCTGTCTACTGCTGCTGTTAGATATGCTCCATCACTGCTAAAGTCGTTTGTCCAGATGGGACCTCAGGCAGCTTTTGGTGCAACAAAGCTTCTTAGACCTTTCTCTGAGATTGTTGACTCCTTGGAGTTGAAGGACCCTTTTGTACGGAACTGGGTGGACCTTTTGGCGTTCCTTCTTGCAGGAGTCAAATCTAATGGTATACTCTCAGCGGAGATGGTAACTACATATATCAATGTCATTTTAAATTTTCAATTTTCTAATGAAAGTTTGATGCTTTCTGTTGGTATTTTTGCTTCAAAGGAAATTAGTTCTTGGTTTGTAGGAATAGCTGCAGTGAATTGAAACTGAGAGCAATGTATATAGAGTAATAAAAAATAGAGCTCTACATCTATTAATCTCCAAAACATTACAATTTAAACTTAAAAATAAATAGATAACTAACTCCTAATAATATGGTCGAACCATCACAATAAGAGAAGAAATAGCCTAAAGACTAGGATGACAATTTAGCAGCAGAAAAATAGAATAAAACCATGATCTGCACTTGGACATGTTTCAGTCCTGAAGCAATTTCCTAACACTCCTCCTTGCTTTAGGAGTTGCAAACACCAATTTTCTACCTTAGAAACTCAAACCTGCTAACTGAAAGTGGCTTTGTAAACAAATCTGCCAGCTGATCTTCAAACTTGTAGTAAACTAGAGTCACCAACTCTTCTTTCTGCACTTCTCATAGAAAAAACAACTTGATGTTGAAATGCTTAGTTTTCCAATTAAACACAGGATTATGGTAAATGGCAATGGCAGCTTGGTTGTCAACAAATATCTTAGTGCTTTCTTTTTGCTCCAGGTTGAGATCTATTAGAATCTTCTTCAGCCATAAAGCTTGATTAATAGCGGCTATTGTAGCAACAAATTCTGCTTCGACAGTGGATTGAGCCACGGTTTCTTGCTTCTTCGAGCTCCAAGAGAAAACATCAAATCCAAGAGTAAAGCAGTACCCTGAGGTGCTCCTCATATCATCAATGGAACCTCCCTAGTCACTGTCAGAGAAGCCAACAAGCTTAAACTCCTTGCTTTTTGTGAATTTGACCCCAAAATTACTTGTTGCTTTGACTTACCGAATCACTCTCTTGGCAGCCTTGAGATGCAATTCACTTGCACAATGCATAAATCTGGACAAAATACTTACAACAGTGAAAATGTCAATCCTTGTTGCTGTGAGATACATTCAGCAGCCAATCAAACTCCTGTAATATCCCTTATCAACTTTGTCAGCACTGTCTTCTTTGCACAGCTTCTACTTTTGATTCATAGGAGTGCTTACTTCCTTACATTCTTCAAGTTTAAATTTCTTTAAAATCTCCTTGGCATATTTCTTCTGACAGATAAATACTTCATGCTCAGCTTGCTTGATTTCCATTCCGAGGACCCGAGGTCTGTCATTTCAAATGCTTTCTTCATCTCATGCTTGAAATTATGCACTTGACCTGCATTACTTCCTGTAATCAATAAAACATCAACACAAAGTGAAAAAAACTAGGATGTCATTTCCGCTGCTTTTGACACATAAAGTAGATTCGGATAAGCTCCTTTTAAAGCCCAAGCTGAGTAGATGATCATCAATTCTACTGTACCAAGCTCTTGGAGCTTGCTTCAATTCGTAGAGTGCCTTTTTGAGAAGATAAACCTTGTCTTCTTCTTCCTTTTTCACAAAGCCTTATGGTTATTCCATATAAATCTCTTTTTGTAATATACCATTCAAAAAGGCTGAGTTAACATCTAACTGGTACACTCTCCAGTTCTTTTGTGCTGCAACAGCTAGTAAAAGCCTGATGGTATTGAGTCTAGCCACTGGTGCAAAGGTATCCGAGTAGTCCACACCAAATACTTGTGCATAGCCCTTCACTACAAGTCTTGCCTTATATTTATTGATGGAACCATCAGCATTTAGCTTGGTTCTATACACCCATTTGACTCCAATCACCTTTCTATCTTGAGGCCTTTCCACTAGAATCCATGTCTTGTTTTTCTCTATCATAGACAGCTCCTCCTCCATTGCAGCTATCCACTTTTGATCCTCTTTTGCTTCATCATAATCTGTAGGTTCACACATAGCAATGTTGCCTCTTTCATGAATGTCGGCGAGCACCCTGGTTCCTCTCACAGGGACATCATCTCATTATGCCAGTCTTCTTCTTCAATAATTGAACCAAGAAACTCAAGTTTCATCTTTCACATGGTCAAACCATTCTTTGCATCATCCCAGTTCCACTCTTCTTCTTCCACGAAGTGAACGTCACTTCTAACAACAATATTTCCAAATTGTGGCTGGAAAATTTTGTAGGCCTTGCTGACAATGCTATAGCCTATAAAGATCCCTGGTGATGCTCTTCTATCTAGCTTGTCTTGTTTCCTCTGTGGAATATGAATAAAACACAAACAATCAAATGTTTTGATCCTTTACTGCCTTTGTTGGGAGCCTGTTTTGAAGAAACACAGCTGTATTTGCTGCTTTAACCTAGAACTTTTTTGGCAAATTCTTCTCATGCAGCATGCATCTTGACATTTCCATGGTGTACCTATTTCTTCTCTCACTAACTCCATTTGTTGTGGAGCGTAGGGAGCTATAAGCTGATGTTCTATGCCTGCATCTTCGCAAAACTGGCTGAATTCTGTCAAAGTGTACTTCTTCCCATTGTTAGATCTCAAAATCTGAATTTTGCAGCCACTTTCATTCTCAACTCTTGCCTTGAACTTCCAGAAGACTTGACCTATCTCTGATTTGTACTTCAAGAAAAAAATCCAGCACATTCAGGTGAAATCATCAATGAAGGTAATGTAATAAAGACTACCTTTTAAGGAAGGTGTTCTTTGAGGGCTCGAGACATCTGTGTGAATTAATTGCAACTTCCTTGATGCTCTCCCAGCCATCTTTGGAAATGGTTTTCTATTGAGCTTGCCGAATTGACTTGCCTTGCAACTTTGAATTTGATCTTCAAGTTCTGGAAGATCTTTTGCCATCATCTTGGACTTCATTTGCAGTAGCCCTTGGTAATGATAATGCCCGAGCCTTTTATGCCAAACTTCTGTAGTATTCTCTTTGATTGAAAAAGCTGCTTGCTCCTCCTCCAATGGATTTCGAGAACAACTTTTGCCCTTCATTTTAACCTAAAAAATATCTTGATTGCCTGCATCTCTAATTAGACAATATTTTCCTTCAAAGGTAGCTTTTAAACCTCTTTCAATCAGTTGACCAACACTCAACAAGTTTTGTTGAATTTCAGTAACAAATAGAACATCAGAGATTAGTTTTGTACTTGAACGACTTTTTATTGCAATTGTCCCTTTTCCTTTGACTGATATGTAATCACCATTGCCGATTCTGACTTTGGTGATGTTGGTTGGCTTCAAATCTCTAAAAAGTTCCTTGTCATTGGTCATGAGATTGGTACAACCACTGTCAATCAGCCAAATCTTACTTGTTTCACTGCCTGCATAACATGTAGCTACAAAGAGTTGACCTTTCTCGTCTTGATCGACAACCTTAGCTTCTTCCCTTTGCTGCTGATTTTTGCTTTTGCATATGACTGCTTCATGCCCCATTTGATTGCACTTACTTCATTTAGCATCGGGTCTTCTCCAACATCTGAAAGGAGAATGACCTTTTTTTTCCACAATGTTGACATGGAGGATAATCTTTTTTTACTCCAGCTTTTTCGTTTCCAACCCTTCTCTTAAAGTCCATTGTTGAACTTTCTCTTGCTGCTAAAGTCTTTTTTTTTTCTGCCACCTATTTTTGCCATTATCTTGATACTTGGTTGCTAAGGCTCCTTCAGCAGCTCCTTCTTGTCTCATTATACACCTTTGCTGTTATGCTTTTAATGCACTCAAGAGCTCTGCTAGAGTAATCTGGGACAAGTCCTTAGTATTCTCTAAGGTGGTGATGGTAGCCTCACATTTTTCAGGCACTGTTACAAGGATTTTTTTCAACAATCCTTGAATCTGCAAGAGAAGGACCCAACAATCTGACTCGATTGGCTATGCTGAGAAGTCTTTCGGAGTACCCCTTAATTGTCTCTAATTCCTTCATCTTCTGCAGCTCAAAATCACAAATTAGATTCAACACTTGCATCCTACGAATTCCCTCATCTCCTTCAAACTCAGACTTGAGATAATCCCATATCTCCTTTGCTGACTTTAGAGACATTATTCGAGTAAAAATGGTTTGTGAAACTGCAGCAAACAAACAGGCCTTTGCCTTAGATTTCTTTTTCTTCTTTTCCTTATGAGCTTTGATCTGAGCCAAGGTGGGATTGGTAGGAAGTGCTGGAATTTCATAGTCTTCTTCTGCTTCCCAAAGATCCAAAGCTTCCAGATATGTCTCTATGCGCACTGCCCACATCTGGTAGTTGTCTCCGTCAAACACAGGAGGAGCAACTGGGGAGAAACTGACTTCGGTCTCCATAACAGCTCAAGCACACATAGTTCCCTCAAGAAGAAGGCTCTGATACCAATTGTTGGTATTTTTGCTTCGAAGGAAATTAGTTCTTGGCTTGTAGGAATAGCTGCAGTAAGCTGAAACTGAGAGCAACGTATATAGAGTAATAAAAAACAGAGCTCTACATCTATTAATCTCTGAAACATTACAATTTAAACTTAAAAATAAATAAATAGCTAACTCCTAACAATATGGTCCTACAAACAAGCCATGAACCATCACACTAAGAGAAGAAATAGCCTAAAGACTAGTACAACAATTTAGCAACAGAAAACCAGAATAAAACCATGATCTGCAAGTGGACCTGTTTCAGTCTTGAAGCAATTTCCTAACACTTTCTCTACAATGCTTACCCAAGATTTCCTATGGGCATAAATTTAGGGTTATTGACAACACAAGCATGAAATTATTTTCTTTTCTCAAAGTTCATGGCAATCAAATCTTTTATTAGAAGAAGAATGACAGTTATGATGAATGTCGTGTTAATGCCTAGGTTTCTAAGAGGATGATTTTTGGCAGAACTAAAATATCTGAAGAGTTCCTCTTTTGCTGTTCTGTTTGTTCTCTTAAATCCCTAATGAAATCCACAGATGATACTTTTTATTGTACAATTGATGGACATAATGAATCCAAAAATAAGTCAGATAAAACTTTTTTCCTTGGTCAAGCAAATCTAGATTACTTAACCCCTCTCTGTTGATACAAGGGATGGAAGGGCAGAGGCCTTTGGTGTCCCCTCCAGTCAAGAATTGGGGCCGCACAATCACTAGCCAATAGAATATGCCTTTCTCTCATGCCTTTCTTCGTTCATGGTTATTCCATTCTATTATATTACATTTGCTATTATATTACATTATATAACACAAATATCGATTTATTCTAATTGGATATGAGATGTGGTTTCTTTCAAATCGAAATGAAACTTAGGCAAGCGTAAATATGATATATGAGTAAATGAGATATAGCTCTAAGAGTTAAAAATTTTATCACTAACTCACTCTGCAGCAGATGTGGCTGTGAAATTGTTTGTATCTCAATTTTAGTATGTTTATGAGGACAACAACACTATCAGACATATTCATGCATTACAAAATCTCAATGACAATTAGACGTATGTATGGATTGTAAATCTCATCACTGCAGATGCGAAAAATTTATAGATTGCAGCTCTGACATAAAGTTTAAGCATGGCGTATTATCTGGTTGCACTAGGAATTGTACACATGTCTAGGACTGCTTTTGATCTCTTGCCTCAGTGTTAACCGAGCATGAGTTCGTTGACGTAATAAAAACTGGTATTCTTATTCATTTTTTATGCTAAGGCTCCATGTAATTCTATACTCGAGTACCTCCTCTTGGAGACCTCGATCACTTCTTTCTTCTTACTGTTGTTGATATTTATGATTTTTGAGACTTATCCTAACGAATTGTTCCAGTAAATCTATCGTATATATAATTTCCTTCACTTTGATTTTTCTTTCTACAGATTTACATGTTTGCAGAATGGTATAAGCCAGGTTGCTCTCTTGAATACCCTTTTCATGGAAGTGGAGCTGTTGTTGATGCTCTTGTCCGAGGACTGCAGAAGTTTGGTGGAAGGCTTTCTCTAGGAAGCCATGTTGAAACGATTGCCATTGAGAATAATATAGCCATTGGAGTAAAGCTAAGAAGTGGGCAAGTGAGTGGATTTGATTCTCAATTGATGGATAAGAGATAGAAAGTTGAACTTTTCATCATTTATCCTGCAGTTTATACGTGCTAAAAAGGCTGTTGTGAGCAATGCATCTATGTGGGATACACTGAATCTGTTGCCCAAGGAATTGCTTCCAAGACCATACGTGGAAAGGATTACTACTACACCACAGTGTGAATCATTCATGCATCTTCACTTGGGATTTGATGCACAAGTGAGTAAATCAGGGCCGAACTTCATTTCTTTTCCCAAGAAAACACTTTTTATCCTATACTTCAATTGGTTTACTTTTATATGAGTGCATAGTTTATGAAAATATTACTGACTACAGTATCTCTCACCATGCTGCGTGGCCACCATTCTGATTTCGTCATGGATTAGTTCTGCATTCCTGTCATTGTCATGTCTATTCGAACAACCACATATGTGGGCACAAATTTCTGTTCAATAGCGGCATTCATAAAAAATAGTTCCTACTCTAATTTCTCCCAAACACAATTTTTTTTCTTGTACTCTTTTGCTTGATTGTAATCAGATATGATGAATTTCAATTTTTTTAACACACACACACACATATGTATAGATTCAATAAGTTAGGTTTTCTAATTCAGACTTTGGATGGTCAATGCTCTATTCACATAAAATTCTGGTCAAACATCGCAGAAGACTGTTTTGCATTCTTCAGTCATATGGTTTGCCATACAAGATTAATAATTCGTGTTTAGGAGCAATTGTAGATCTGAATGACCAAAGGGCTTTGCTGGTTTTGAAATTAAATATCAGCGAGATTTTGAGATAATGCTATTCAGTCCCAAATTTGAGGTGTTATTCTTGCTTGTTTAATCTTGCTTTCGTACTGCTAATGCAAGCTAGTTGTAGCATCTGTAACAAAAATATAATCTGTTAGCTGTCAAAGAATGCAATTTTCCAGAATGCATTAATGAAAAATGATGAATATATTTGTGAGAACAAAACTTCTGTTATAAGTCTGTTTAGAGAAAATAAGGGATTAATGAAACATGTTGCAATTTTCACTGAGGTCTATTGATGGTTATCCTGGATGACAATGTCCTTTTCTCCTATTTTTACATGATTTTGTCCTTAATTCCCCTATTCTTCATGAAATTGCTTGCAACATGCTTTTGCTTTTGAACCCATTACCTATGCTTTCTTTCTGATATTCTGCATACGTTCATATTGTTCTATGAATAGGGTATACGTGAAGACTTGGGAATTCATCATATTGTTGTGAATGATTGGGACAGAGGAGTAGATGCAGATCAAAATGTTGTATTAATATCTGTCCCAAGTGTACTTAGTCCTGATTTGGCACCCCGTGGAAAACATGTTTTACATGCTTATACACCTGGAACTGAGCCATATGAACTTTGGGAAGGACTTGAGCGGAGAAGTGCAGAGTACAAGCAACTCAAGGCTGAACGATCAGAGGTATATAGACTGGTTAATTTTCTCCTTGTTAGCTTTTCCTAAAGTTTCTGTCGAAGTAGAAGCTTCTATTCTTTTAAGAGTCTGCTACTTGCGAAGTCTTTTAGCTATCACATAATGCAAATAAAATTGGGAGAAAATACGAGACACAATATTGTTGCAAACCTTTATGCTAGTTGGAGCATTTGAGAGCCGAGCAGCTTCAAATCGAGAAACTTTTATACATTTTTTGATTCCTAATCAACTTTAAATGCTAAAATTTTAAAGCAGGTACTTAAAACTATCTAAGAAAGTTAATGCTAGGTGCATGTTTAGATGCAAATGCCCTTTTTGTGTGGAAAAGCGTGACTTACCTCTAACTGTATAGTCTAGATCTTTGGTTGAATTGTGTGTTTGTGAAAATAGTAAAAACTCTTTTTATGTGGTGAACATAAAAAAATGTATATCCATTGTTTCTTGAATTAAATTGAAACGATGCTAATAGTCTGCATAACTTTCTTCAGAAAATAGTTCCTGACGAATTCTTTGAAACCCAGGTAATGTGGAAGGCAGTAGAGCGTGTGCTTGGTCCAGGCTTCAGCCGTGAGAAGTGTGAGGTGAAGTTGGTTGGAACTCCACTGACACATCAAAGGTTTCTTCGAAGGGATAGAGGAACTTATGGACCAGCCATAGAGGCAGGAAAAAATTCCTTTCCTGGACATTCAACTCCCATATCACAGCTTTATTGCTGCGGAGACTCTACTTTCCCTGGCCTTGGAGTTCCTGCAGTTGCTGCCAGCGGGGCAATCGTCGCTAATTCTCTTGTTTCGGTGTCTCAACACTCACAGCTTCTTGATGCCATTGGAATTTGATGTAAATATAGGTGAGTTCTTCATATCATCAACATTGTGCATAGTATTCTTTGAGGAATTAATTTCTATTCTAAACATAATGATGCACACTATTGTATATCAAGTTTATTTGGACAATTGTCGCTAATTAACTGGCAGTTGTTTTTACTTCTTCATATTTCTTACCATAGTTAATGTGTGAACTATGGTGACTAGTTCATCTATGTACGCTGTTTTAACAACAAAATTCTTAACTGACTCTAATTACATTCTTCTCCATTTTGACACCTCTGATGTCATCTTTTTCATACCAGTCATCTCATTCTGGATAACTATCCTTGACGAGGAAAATCACCGAGTTTGTGTGGGCATAAACAAGGATGAGATAGCTAGTTTGTCTTTCAAGTACTTCAAAAGTCCATCCACAACCGATTTTGGTTGATGCTAATAGGTGAGTTATTCGTGACATTCATTAAGTTACAAGTATTTCTTATCTTTTTATGTATGTATTTAATTAACTAACTCACAAAATAAAGTTTATAAAATCAATCTTTATTGTACATGAAACTATGATGAGATTATAATAATGAGATTTATATTACGTTTAAGTATTATTCTTAAATTATTTTTAGTTCGGTGTTTTTAACATTGGATATTTAAAAAGTTGAAATATTATTACACATTATGTTTTTTTCTTTATGACAGGGACTCAAAAATGAAAATACTTAAACAAAAATATGAGTATTTATTACAAAATAAATTCAGTAAATTGTCTCATTGTGAAAATTTCATGTAGAACATTATTTTATCTTTATGGAAAATTAAAATTGTAAAGATTGTATAAGTAAATATTTAATTTTAAATCTCTAAAGAATTAATACATTTTGATACTACTTATCTTTATCATTAGTAGCTCAAATGATAATCGTAGTTGGATTAATATAAAATTTATTATCCTGAAATAAATAGGAGAATATTCTTCTTCTTCTTCTTCTTCTTATATGATAATAATAATAGTAGTAGTAGTAATAATATTAATATCATCGTCATCATTATTATTATTACAAGAAATTATTTGCCAAAAAGAAATGACATTTTTAAAAATAGTTTTCAAAGGTAACGTTAAGAATTTATTACTATTGGTTAAATAACTAATATAATTAGATTGAAATATAATAAATTCTATATCCATATTTTACCTTTAATTATAATATTATATAATAAAAGTATGAATTATATGAAATCATCATACATGAAAAATATCTACGATATATTGTTAGATATAAATCTTGATCTATAGATATAAATTGTTTAAATGAAAAATTTTAATTAAATTAACATCTTTAATTTATCTAATAAAAATTAATTTACAACTGAAATTTACATTTACTAATAAGACATTTAAGAACCTAAGAGTCAGATGTAAAAGGGACGGAAATATAATTTAATTGTAAAGTTTGAGATGTCAAATATGAAATATTTTACTAATAGAAAATAACATTAAATTTTAGATTTCATTGGAATCTAATTAGTATGTATTTAAAATTAAGTAAAATCATAATTGATGTTTAATTGAAATTAACATTATAATTCAATTAAATTATTAGTCCTTGAATGATATACAAGAAGGAATGAATTGTGTGTGTATACTTTATGTAGATATACATAAATGTGTTCATTGGCTTCGATTTCCCTACAAACCAGAATGAAGAAGGTTATCTCTCCATGGATCCCAAAAAAGTAAGAGTTCTGCCCCCTTTCATGTTCCAAAAACAATTAATCCTCTGTTTGGCCGCTCAAATGTCTATTTATAGCAAAAATTAGGTTTCTAGAAAGATAAATAGTTGGATACACGGCCATCATAAAAACACCCATTTCGAATTCATACACGACTACGTATCTTGCAAGACATACTGAAATCTTCATTTTCTTGTATTTTCTTGTCCTATCTTCACTTTATTCGTCTCCTTCTTGTTCCACGAAAGGAAATGAGTTTGAACATTAAGATAATAACTCAGCGAACGTGTTTTTAGCTCATTTTAATTCTTATTAACTTGTACTTAAAACTAAATATGAACTAAAATAAGTATTTTAAGTATTTAATAACATTAATCACTAAGTGTTATATAGCAAATGTATAATCAAGTAAGCACGCATAAGTTACTTTAAATGGGATAAATGTGATTACAATGATGAAATTGCTAGCTGAATATAATAATTTATATAATTAGAAAAGGAAAATATCTTATAATGATTTTTTTTATTTGACTTGGTACTATTTTCAACATTTTCATAAAGTAATAAGTAAGAAAAGCTAAATAAAATAATTTTTATGTGTTCTCATCTCGTATTATTTAAAAAAATTATTGAGGTTTAACTATCTAATTATAGTTAAGTGGACAATTGAAGATGATATTTCAAGCAATTAATTATATATTTAGAAAAGCTTGATTGATGATCCAAGTTTTAAAAATTTACTTGAAATTGTTTGATTATTTCTTTTTTGGGGTAAGATTAAAGGCATAGTTAGGTTTAAATAAGCCTTATATGGGGTTGCTTAGTGATTGATAAAACCATGTGGTTAACTGAAAAATGTTTACTAAATGGCATGGTTAACTAAATAGTGAATTTTATTTTCTCTGGATTTTTGCATTATATGGTCAACCTAAAGAAACAATCAACTAACAAATGTGATAATGATTTATTAAACAATCATCTTTTGCCTAAAAGGAAGGACAGAGATCCTACCAATTGCTAGTTGGTTAAAAAGTATATAAAAAGGACTAAAAGAAAATAAGAGGAATAAGAGATACAAGTGTATAAAATGCATAGAAGGACTAACTCAATGGTGATACATATTTAGCCCTAAACAACTACCTCCCTGAGATCCACTCTCATTTCTTTATGAATAAAAGATAAAAACATAAAAAGAATAAATGCGCACAACTAATGTTAAGTGAAATAGTTGTATTGTTCTTGAGAGGTAAACTTTGTATTAAGAAAGAGTTTGAAAGTTCCATAAAGAACTATTTATGACTTAGACATGTAGAAATTTAATTTTAAAATAAAGTGAAATAAATCTCTTAAATTTGATCCTTTAAAGATGAGGGTCTTGGTGTTAGACTATTTAAAATGTCCCATGTAATTTATAGATTTGAGTCCTATGAAACGCACCCAAGATAATGGTTATTGGATATTACAGACTGGATCTCAATTGGGTCAAAGACCCTTTTCATCTCTCTTCCACTTACCAAAGAACGTGTCCTTTGGTCATGGTATATAAGTTGAAAAAGCTTATGAAACGATTGATCATTCTTAACCATTGAGAAAATCACAAAAGAAAGAAGACGAGAGGAAATAAAGTGTTTAACGAATTCTCTAACGAAACGAACACGAGATCATGGATACAGGTATGTCGAAATCTCTCGATGCTATAAATGATTTACAATTGGTATTAGAGCACGGTATTGCCTGATTAATTATTCTACCGTGTATCATTTTGTATAACATGATGAATGATTCTGTAGTTTCTGGCATTATTTTCCTCGTTGCAATGCTCAGAAATCGAATAAGAACTTTTGGGGATAATATATGATTGTGTTTTGAAGTTTTCGGTTTGATAATTTTCTGGATGTTCATAACATTCTTAAGGATGAACCGAAATATCATGCAATTCAAAACACTAACGTAATGTTTGGTTACTGTCTCTGTCCACTGGGGACAGTAGACAGAACAACATAATCCTGTCTCCAGCTACCGTTTGGTTACTGTCCATCAGTTTTTTGTCTCCATCTCCGATAGACAGAGACAACAAAATGTTGTCCCTCACAAACCGTAGGACAGAAAGCTTCTGT
>JAOSBK010000005.1:18762664-18773486 GCA_027568895.1 Erythroxylum shatona | reverse complement strand
ATTGTCCTGCTAGAATTGTTTTGACACTTGTGAATTCAATTACAGTCATATATTTCTGCTCACTTACTGGTTATCCATGTTATGTTCTATACAATGATTATTATTTGTGAGATAACAATGACAGAATTACCCACTTAAAGTTTTATGAGTTGAGTTGATTCTGTGATACATGGAAGGAATCAGGTTATATAACTTGTGACCGCCATGATCCCATCGGCTTAATTCAATTAAGGATGACTTGATCGATTCCATGTATTGCGTGCACTTAAAGTTGTTGGATTCCCAAGTCATAACATGGGCCAAGTGGGAGATTGTTAGACTATTTAAAATGTCCCATGTAATTTATAGATTTGAGTCCCATGAAACGCACCCAAGATAATAGTTATTGGGTATTACAGACTGGATCTCAATTGGGTCAAAGACCCTTTTTCTCTCTCTTCCACTTACCAAAGGACGTGTCCTTTGGTCATGGTATATAAGTTGAAAACACTTATGAAACGATTGATCATTCTTAACCATTGAGAAAATCACAAAAGAAAGAAGACGAGAGGAAACAAAGTGTTTAACGAATTCTCTAACGAAACGAACACGAGATCATAGATACAGGTATGTCGAAATATCTTGATCCGATAAATGATTTACACTTGGAACTTGATATCATTCTCCTTAAACTTGTTTTATTTTTAGGGTTTGAGATTAATTTGAATTTTTCCTTTCACTTATACTTTTTCCGTCTTCTTTTACATTCTTTATTGATTATCATTATCCCTTTGAGACCATCCAAAAATATAGGGATTTCACCTATAAAGAGATTATCTTTAAGATCAAAAACACTCAATTATTTTTATTGCAAAATCTCTACTTGAACAGTACACTGAACAAATTATAGACATTTTCAATGCCTGCATCCTCATCGAACTCATAACAACCTTTTTCAACTAACTAGGAAACCTACCCCATATCCCATTGTGTTGAACATCCAATTTGTAAGACATTAAAACAAATATCTTACCTTGGCCTGTACCAAATGAATTGAAACTCGTCTATTAAATCCTTATGAATAATAAATAAAATGACCATTTTTCAAGAGCTTTGGAAGTGCTCTAATTATTGCCAGAATCACATTTCTTAATGTAAAAGTTGTGCTAATATTTTGCATAAACTCTAAGATTTATTATTTTTATACCAATTTGCAACCACCCTTGACTTTTATAAGATGACATGATTTGTAACCTTAAACTTAGCTCCATTAGGTGCTCATTCGATCTTTGTTATAATATTGTTAACATGTGACAAGGAAGATGCCAATCTGGCCGTGTGAAAAAATTTGGGTGTTATAAAATTTATTATTTAGAGTTAAAAAATGTTGTTTGAGCACTAATATTTTGCAAAAGGTCTAAGAGAGGCCTATTATTATCTTTGGTACTATTTTATGTCCTAATTGGGTGGCCCAGCGTGTCAAGCCAACTCGACCTATCCTTATTTTTTAAAAAACAAATTAAAAACGTCTTTTTTTACAAAACAACATCATTTTTGGAGCTCTGATCGTGTAGAACAATTTGCATCATTAAACCATTACATTTCCATCATATCTCTATCACGATACCAACCCATGATACGTGATATGCCAATTGTGCAATTCTACTGTCAGAAATGTCGATATGTTATTTTAACGAAATTTACTATTTTTATTTTGTAAATATTTATTTACTTAAATTGTTAAAAGAAAATTATACATTTTTAGTTTTGCATGTGCAACTTTTTGTTAGCTTCATTATCAACTTCTCGTATCATATTTTTCTTGAATATTGTACAAAACTAAATCAATATCATCTAATTTTTATTAATATGTAAATAAAAATATAAAAGTATCAATAATTATCCAATGATAAATATTATGCAAAGAAAAATTACAAAATTATCTAAATTTACATAGAGACAAATTTTTTTATATACTTTCTTGATGATAGAGATGCAAATAGTATTTATAGATATAAGGATGGAAATGTAAAATTACCAAAAATTTACATGTATAATTATTACTTACAATGTGTAATTTTTTTCCAACGTATGAAATTTAATAACTTTGTATAGTAAAATTAAAAGTTATAATGATAACTGTACTAGAGAATAATTTATTACAATTTCTGAAATAAGCGAAGAAATTATTTGAAGTCAATTGCACTCTTTATAAGTGAATGTCAATTTTCTCTTGTTTTTATATTATATTTTAATTATTATATAATAAAATTTTAATATTATAGAAATGAGGCCTTGTTCGAGGAGCAATTTTCTTGGCCAACTTTACCATCGCACTACGTGTTGGAGTATGTTCATCAGATTCATAAGGCCTCGGTATGGCAAGGAAGAGCCAACATGAGCAATCAGCCGCAGAAGGAACAGTTTATAGGCTAGTGCAAACCTCTTCCCGGATGGGTAAAATTAAATACAGACGACACGTATAAATGATCATCCTTCTTTGCAACAGTTCAGGGGCATGGCTAGGAGGATTTGTGCACAATATTGGATGGTGCTCCTCTATCTCAGCCAAACTTTGGGGAGTTCCATCTGGTCTTAAACTTGCATGGCATCTGGGATATCGCCGGATTGTGTTAGAAGTGAATTCGCTAGTAGTGATAAATATTTTGTCATCCCCATCTACACGTTCAATATCCCTTGATCCCCTTATCCTATGCATCAATGAGCTTTTTACTAGAAATTAGGTCATTTTACCCCGTCATATTTACAGGGAGGGTAACCAGTGTGTTAACTGGCTTGCCAATTTTTCCGCTCAGTTTGAGATTGGGAGCATTACTTTGGAAAATACACCCATATGATGCCTTTCATTTCTCTTAGATGATATGTCGGGGATTTGTTTCCCACGACTAGTTCTGTAATTGTATCATTTTTTTCTTTCCCTTTCATGTAAAAAAACCTTATATTAAGTACATGTTTTCTAATAAATATGACAGTTTTTATAAATATATTAAAATATTTTATAATATACTTTAATTTTATAACATATATTAATTTATAATATGTAATATGCTTTGTTAAACTTTTATTGTATATATTAAAAAATATAACATATTTTTCTTTAATAATTTAAATAATTAAATATTGACAAAAATTATACAAAATTTTAAAAATAAAAGTTCATAACAATCAGGTCAACATTCATGTGACTAGAATTGCTTACCTAGTATATCAATTATCACGGGTTAATACCATAGTGATAAAAATCTAATACAAACTTTACGAAGTTGAGTATAAGAGTGTAAATTGTGTTATTTTCTAAATGTTAAGATGCAAATTGTTGACAAAGATATGTGAAATGTTTAGAGGCAAATTTGCATTTTTTCTTTAAAAAAGTTCATAACAGCCAAGTCAACCTCCACTTGACCAGAATTGCACAACAGACATGCCACTTGTTACAAGTTTATAGTGCCATGAGAGAGATATAATGAAAGTAAATGAAGTTAGATTTGAGGATACAGATCATGTCATTTTATGATCGTTAAGATATAAATTGGTATTAAAGATAACAATAAGGACTATCATAGACCTTATATTACGTTAATGGGAGAATCGCCCCTTTTTTCCATGTCCTAGTGAGTTATAATTCACACTCTAATCCTCAAATGAAGAGCAATAAGCTATCATTGGAGAAAAAGTCTCCTCCAATGCATTGTTATATAGCCCAAGGTATTATAGACTTTGGAGTTGTTATAGGTGATACAACATTAGTCATTTAGAGTATAAGCTATTAACTTGATGGCATAGTGATAAGAGTACTTCAGAAGTGATCAACTCACCAAGGAGGCCCACATGTGCACGATGCTACAATCTGAGATATTTGGATTGAATGGGTCTTGCTCGTTATTATTTTACTTTTCTTTATTATTTTGTTTCTTGATTAAGTGTGAAAGTGAAGATGTGTTATCTCTTGAAAAGTAGGGTCTTGTTATCAAATAACTTTGTATTTAAGTAATAATTCCAGACCAATAAAAGGCAGTGAATCGCAAACTTTACCTTATTAGCATTACTTTTCTTAATTAATTCTATGGCTTAATCGAGACCAATCATTAGTATCAGAGCCAAGCTATCATAGAAACTAACAAAGAGTGCATCGATAACTTGGAGACGAACCTCGGTTCTGTCCAAGGTAGTTTGAGCCATTTGGAAGTCGGAGTTGCGTATAAGTTTCAACAACTAGAAGTGACGTTGAGTAGAATGATGGAAGCGTTACAAAAGGAGGGGAGCAGTGGTTCGGGAGGACAAAACGAAGGCTCACGAACGATACATGATGACATTGATAGGCATGGAGATAATCAACAATCAATGTTCACATTGAAGACAGCAAAGCTTGAGTTTCCAAGGTTCTCCGAAAGTGACCTAACATAATGGTTGAACAAAGTCCACCAATATTTCAATTATTAGGCCACTCCATTGTCTTAAAGGTTCCTTTGGCTTCTTACCACTTGGATGGTGAAGCAAACCAGTGGTGGTTGTCAATCCAACAAATGTGTGAGGAAGAAGGGACTGAGATTAACTAGACCATAGTTGGAAAAGAGATAATGGTTTGTTTTGGTCCTACTGAGAGTGAAGATTTTGAGGAAGCTCTGTCACAGGTTCATCAAATTGGGTCTTATTGTGAATATCAACTAGAATTTGAGAGATTGCAGAATCATGTTAGGGGATGGTTGCATAAGGCATTGGTCGAAATGTTTATGCGTGGACTCCATCTTTCCATGGGAACAGTCCCTGAACCCCATGTCTACTAAACTTATCACCAAGAAAGTGTCGTTGACTTCACCTACTAAACACTTATCATAGGACGAAATTCGGAGGAAACGTAGGCAAAGGTTATACTTCATCTGCAACGAGAAGTTTGCTTCGGGACATAAGTGTCGACAACCTCAGTTACTCTTGATGGAAGGTGAATCAAGTTGGGATCTATATGATGAGAATGTCGAAGAGGAGGCAACATAGGTTTCTCTTTATGCATTAACATGATGGAACAGTATAAGCACGATGAGAGTGGATGCTTATATCGGACAACATAACCTCATCACATTGATCGACAGCAGGTCGACTTGCAATTTTATTAGCAAGAGATTGGCAATTTGGTTGCAGCTTTTTGTGACTCCTTCTAATCCCTTCATAGTATGAGTTGCCAATGGCTCTCTGATGACGTGCCGAGGGAGGTGCGAAAAGGTGTCATTGACAATCCAAGGTATTGAATTTTCACTTTCTCTCTATGCATTACCGTTGACTGGATTGGATATTGTTTTGGGAATTCAATGGCTTAAACAATTGGGCCTAGTTAAGTGTGATTGGAAGCATTTGACCATGGAGTTTCAGTAGGAAAATCGACCAAGGAAATTGCAAGGCATGGATAGGCAAGTTATTCAATCAATAGAGCCTAAAGACATTGAAAAGGAAGCACAACAAGGCCATTCTTTGTTTGTCTTATATCTATAATAAGAGAACAGTAAGATTGACCCCACTCGAACATGAAATTAATACTCTTGTCAGACTTTGATGATATATTTCAGGAACCTAAGCAATTGCCACCGCCATGTGGGATTGAGCATTGAATTATTCTCAAAGAAGGAACATAGACTATCAACATTTGATCCTACCAATACGTGTATTTTTGGAAAGATGAAATTGAGACAAGTAAATGATATGCTACAATCTGGTTTGATATGACCAAGTACGAGCCTTTTTTCTTCCCTGGTTTTGTTAGTGAAGAAGAAAGACGGTACCTGGCATTTTTGTATAAATTATCGAGCACTGAATGTAGCCACCATTAAAGATCGATTTTTGATCCTGATAGTTGATGCTATGATGGATCAACTTCATGGTGTAATTTTTTTCACTAAGCTTGACTTTTCGATAGGTTATCATCAAGTTTACAAATATTTGTGATGCCTCTTGGTCTTTTCAATGCTCCATCAACTATTCAAGAACTTATGAACTCGATTTTTCGTCAGTACTTATATAAGTTCATGCTTATATTTTTGATAATATTTTAATCTATAGTTCAAGTTGGTAGGCACATACTGATCATGTCCATAAGGTATTTGACATCCTTAAGAGAGAACGAATTTTTGTCAAGTTTAAGAAATGTGCTTTTGGAGTCAAGAACTTGAGTACCTTGGCCATATAATCTTGGTTGAAGGAGCGAAAGTTGAACAGAAGAAGATCCACTTCGTACTCAATTGGCCACGTCCCACGACTGTTACGAAGTTACACACCTTCTTGGATCTCATAGGATATTACCGCAAATTTGTTCACAATTATAGTATTATCGCTCAACCGCTTACTACTCTATTGAAAAAGGGAAATTTTGGCTATAATAGTCAAGCATAACATGCTTTTCAAAGCTTTAAATAGGCATTGACGAGTACGTCGACGCTGGCTTTACTAGATTTCTTGAAGACATTCATTATTCACACCGACTCCTCAGGTGATGGAATTGGAGCAGTTTTATCACAAAAAGGGAGACCAATCACATTTATGAGTAGAGCATTGGGATATTCTAAACATTCATGGTCGACTTACGCTCAAGAAATGCTTGCAATCATCGTTATAGTGTGTACGTGGAGACCGTATTTATTAGGGCGACACTTCCTAATACAAATGGATCACTAGAGTCTCAATTTTTTTATGGAACAATGGATTTTGACACCAGAACAACAGAAATGGATGTTGAAGCTCGAGGGGTTTGACTATGAGATTTTGTATAAATTGGGTAAAGAAAACTCTGTCGTGAACATGTTATCAAGGATTGTAGACCACCCAACATTACAAGCTATCTTTGTACAACACGTGGGGTTATGGGATGAACTTAATGAGGAGACAACTCAACATCTATACATGCAGCATGTTGGTAAATTGACATTCCATTCTCCTGGTCAACCATATTTGTGGCGAGAACAATTAATTTATTATAAAAATAGAGTTGTGGTGCCATTTGATTCTAAGTTAGTTCAATAACTCTTATGAGAGTTCCATGCTACTCCTATTGGTGGTCATTCTGGAGTCTTGTGAACGTTTAAGCAATTGGCACAATAATTTTATTGGACAAGGATGTATAAATCAGTGTGAAAATATGTGGCGGCTTGTGATGTGTGTTAGCATGCTAAAGCAGAAATGTTGTGCCCTGTCGGTCTTCTACAACCCTTACCGGTGTTGTGTCAAGTTTGGGTAGATATTTCCATAGACTTTGTTAATGGACTACCTCGTTCTAACGACAAAGACACAATTATGGAAATCGTTGATCGTTTAAGTAAATCGACCCATTTCTTGACGTTGTCCCATCCTTATACAGAAAGATCTGTTGTAGACAAGTTTGTGGAAGGAATAATCAAACTCTATGGGATTCCACGTTCAATAGTAAGTGATAAAGATCCTGTCTTTATTCGTAATTTTTGGAAAGGATTTCTTAAGATGTCTAGAACATAGTTGAATATGAGTTTGTCCTATCATCCTCAAAGGGACAGACAAGCCAATGTGGTTAATTGTTGTTTAGAATAATACATATAATGCTTTGTTCAACAATGACCATGTAGTTAGTGTCGTCTTCTACCTTGGGTGAAGTTTTGGTACAACACCATGTATCATTCGTCGGCTGGCATGACACCATTTCAAGCTCTCTATGGCAAACCTCCACCTACACTTCCATGATACGAACTTGGTTCATCCACAGTTAATGAGCATGATGTACAATTTTCTTCTCGACATTAACTATTTAAGGAGTTAAAGACAAATCTACATGCAACACATAATTGTATGAAATAGTTTGCGGATACTAAGAGACGCGATGTTCAGTTTAACGAGGTTGATTGGGTCTTTCTTAAGCTACATCTTTACTGGCAATAGACGGTCTTCCGATGAGCCTCGTAAAAGCTCGCCAAAAAATTCTATGGCCCTTTTTAAATTGCAGAACTCATTGGCTAAGTTTCTTATCGTCTTAAGCAACCATTAGGTTCTCTTGTCCATCTGGTTTTTCATGTTTCCCTACTAAAGAAGAAAATTGGAGAAACATTGAAGACCATAGAGCAATTGCCAATGTTAAACGATAATGGAGAGTTTCTTTGAATTTCGTAGACAATTCTGGATGAAAGGTGGGTCAAACAAAGATCAAAGTTTGCATCCACGAGTCTTTATTTAGTGGAAAAGATTACCACTAGAAAACACGACATGGGAGAACACTGATTAACTACGCCATAGCTTTCCTCAACTGAACCTTGAGGACAAGGTTCATCTTGGCCGGGGAAGTAATGATAAGAGTACTTCAGAAGTGGTCAACTCACCAAGGAGGTCCATATGTGCACAATGCCACAATCTGAGATACTTGGATTGAATGGGTCTTGTTCGTTATTATTTTTCTTTTCTTTATTGTTTTGTTTCCTGATTACGTGCAAAAGTGGGGATGTATTTTCTCCTAAAAAGGAGGGTTTTATTATCAAATAACTTTGTATTTAAGCAATAATTCCATATCAACAAAAGATAGTGAATTGTCTTGTAAACTTTGCCTTATTAGTTTTACTTTTCTTAATATATTTTACAACTTGATTAGGACCAAACATATGTGAGAAAGGAAGGGTTCTAAGGAGTGTAATGTAGCAAAGAGAAGAAGAAAAGTTAGAAAATGAAAAGACAATGAAAAGGGTGTTTAAGTAAGTGACACTTCTTTCTTCTCATCATAATAATAGCTTTTCAAAAAAAAAAAACTTTAGGCACCATGAATTAAAACTTGAATGCCAACTTTTGGAAATTCATTATTTGTTCAAAAGACTCAAGGATCTATGACACAACTAGAAGGATGATCTTATTTACTTAAATAACTCCTAAGTTGATCTAAAATTTGTTATTGTCAATTTGCGATCAACTTATAATCTTCAATTTAGCTTGTTTAAATATGTTAATTTTACGACACCAGCTACAACATTACAATGCAACAAATGCTAATTTTTGTAATGCAAAGACTCTAATTACAATTTTACATATGATTGTCATTTGCTATTTCAATTTTTTAGGGATTAAGTGATATAATTATTTGAGGAGTTAGGGATTGATTGTGTTAATTATCACTAATATGAATAGAAAAAAGATATAGAAACATCTTTAGAAAAAAGTTCTAAAGAATCCAAAAGGTTTAATCGATATAGCTGAATGAGAGTTAGTAGTTGAACATGGTTAACTATGATTGATATAAAAGAAAAATTGTACAAGAAAGAGAAGTATTTAAGAGGTGTGCTAAAAATAGAATTAAATAAAATTTTAAATGTATAATAAATAAGGATGATAATATAAATGAAGATTAACTCTTGTTACAATATTTTTTATAATTATTCATATTAGGTAATAATTTTTGAAGGTTTTAATGCCACTACTCATCCTAAAAAGTCTTATCACAAAATATGTTTTTACTAACAATGTCCTTACAAATTTAACATTTATCATATGGAGTTTATTTTTTTAACTTAAAAAATGCATTAACTTGACAAAAAACAATATACAAGCTTGGCAACTGATCACAGCGTCAAAAGTTTCTTGCTTAAGAAACAGCAAACTAAGACTCAAAGGTATCCAGGTTACTACTTTAATAAAAGAGCAGAGAGCTCTGGGAGTGCTTGCAAGAAAATTGTTTTAAAAGAAATTCATTGGTTATGATTAGTTGTCCCTGAAAGAAGAAATTGATTTTTATTATTAAATAAATTAAAATTGTTAATAAATTTATTTATATTCATAAAATCAGTATAATCATTTATTTTTTAAAATTATTATTTAATTTAACTTAATAAGAAATAATAAACATCTAAACATAAATAGTTAAAATTAATTATCATGTAAATGTTAAAATACATAGATATTTTTACTAACTGATTCTAATTAATATAGACAATGGTGCATCCTTCGCGGAAGACAAAGCAGAGGAGGCCTTTCATTATAAAAGACGAACAGACCCATTATCCACCTTAAGCTAGTTCGGTAATGTACGAGATATGACCGTTGGAAAGAGAGGGAAACGCAACGGTGGAATTATGAGACTCGGCGCGTTTTCTTTGTTTCTGCTTCCACCCATCAGTATGAGAGTGAGAATCAGAGAGGGAGTAGGACTACGATTTCCATCGTTCGTAATATTTCCGATACTCTGTGGGACTTCCTTTATCCGTAACATATCCGATACTCCGAGGGAGTCGGACTACGGTTTCCATTGTCCCCAATGTTTCCGATACTCTTTCTCTCATCTTTTCCTTCATGCAACCGGACTCATATTCGTACTCAGTTCTCATTTTATATTAATGCCTGCAAATTTCTTTTTCCTCCAAGTTTGCAAGAACAAGGGTTTAAAGTTTCTTCCCGCGTTGTCTCTGCCTTCCTTCCTCTGTATCAAAAGAAACTAAGAAACATGAAATATCCACCTGGGTTTACCTTCGATCCCTCTGAGAAAGTGTTAATTGGTTATTATCTCTTGAAAAGATTGAGCGGAGAGTTGACAGCAGATGAGAAGGCTATTGTGAGAGACTACAATTTGTACGGCCATGAAGAGCCCTGGGAGATTTGGCAGAGGTTTGCTGGCTCTGGCTCTGGCTCTGTTTCCACCAGAGATCTTTTCTTTTTCACGCCATTGAGAAAGAAAACTGTGAATGGTTCCAACATTATTCGCACGGTTGGTTCAAGTGGGGGTACCTGGCATGGCGTCGATTCTAGCACCCCTATTCATGATGAGGGGGAAACCAACTACCTTCTTGGATTTAGAAGAAAATTCAGCTACAAGAATCCTAGCTCTAGTCAGAATGGTTGC
>JAOSBK010000005.1:18747061-18759728 GCA_027568895.1 Erythroxylum shatona | reverse complement strand
AATCAAGATGTTGTGGTTTTGGAAAGTCATGATCAACCAGGAGGAGCTGCCCATGCTTTTGAAATCAAAGGATACAAATTTACCTCTATTCGCATTAAATTTAATTTTAACCATCTCCAGGTTCTGGATGCATTAGGCGAGTCTCTTCCTTGTGCAAAGTATGACTCTGGGATGGTGTATGTACCTGAAGGAGAATTTTTGTCGCGTATTGGTCCTACAGAATTTTACAAGGTGTTTTGCTGCACTATTATTAAAATGATTCAGCTATCAGATTCAAGTGTTGTATAGTTTCTTCTCTGCTTTTGAATGCCAAGAGTAGAAGACATTTGTGATGTTCACAAATTTTTTAAGATGAGTATAATTAACATTTCAAACACAGAGACAAATGCAGTGTCCAATAACAAATTGTTGTTTCCACAGCTTATGTCATTTTAAAAAGTGAAAGCGGTTTTGACTTCTATCTCATGCAGGTGTTAAGTAGTTACTCTTCTAATCCAAATCAAATCTCATAAGTAGTAGCTATAATGCAACACGATTTGATGGATCCGTTTTATAAACTGAAAAATTACAAAAGGCCCCTAAACTTAATTCTAAACATATGGAGTACTGTGAAAAATGCTCCCCCATACCATATATTGGTGCATTTTTGCCTATATTGTTACCATATTGTTTTGCTTTGATGTCATTCATAGCCAAACATGTAAAAACTTTTTTGGAAGCCAATTACCTAATGATGTCTTAATACACTCTTTTATGAGTAAACTCATTTTCATTTTTATTTAAAAAAATTAAAAGTTTAATTTAGTGGGGAAGCAACGGCAACTAAATAGCTAGTCATCCATGTAGCTTGTTGCATACTCTTTTAGTTTCATTAAGTGTAGTGTTTACCTCCACAAACCTTTTATACATGAGGTAACATTTTTAGTATGATTTAAGACTCGAATAAAACAATGGTGATTGGTGGGAATTCATATCTTTGTTCAGGACCTTGAGAAGTATGCAGGCCATGATGCTGCTCAAGAGTGGAAAAAGCTTCTTGTGAGTAATACAATTCTTTATTTTTCACTAGTTGTGTTCAGGTCAATGAGACAATTGCTTTATGGTACCTCTGGTCTCAAGGTGACCAAAATCCAATCCATTTTGCACCTCTATATGTTATGAGACTTCAAACTTCCAATTCTATCAGGGGTGATCTTGGTGTTCTCTCCACCACTGCTGTTAGATATGCTCCCTCACTGCTGAAGTCGTTTGTCCAGATGGGACCTCAGGCAGCTCTTGGCATAACAAAGCTTCTTCGACCTTTCTCTGAGATTGTTGACTCTTTGGAGTTAAAGGACCCTTTTGTACGGAACTGGGTGGACCTTTTGGCGTTCCTTCTTGCAGGAGTCAAATCTAATGGTATACTCTCAGCGGAGATGGTAAATACATATATCAGTATTGTTTTAAATTTCAAAAATTTCTAATGAAATTCTGATGCTTTCTCCGCAATGCTTACCTAAGATTTCCTATGGGCATAAATTTAAGATCATTGATAATATACAAGCGTTAAATTATTTTCTCTTCTTAAAGTTCATGGTAATCATACTAGAAGAATAATGATAGTTATGATGAATGTTACTTGAATGCCTTGTAACGCATAGGATAGACCTTATTATGTGTCCCAGATCGTTCATAAAAGGGTAAAAAATGAAGGAAATATGGAAGGTTCTATCATGAGTTCCGAAGCAGTTTTTGATGCTAAAACGAGCTCTAATCTTCCTGAGACAGTTGAGAAAGTTGATGACAGACACTCGGTTAACGACTTTCTTCAGTTTCCTTAAGACTTAAGCACTCCTAACAGGTCAGAGGATCTGTATGTTTAAGAATTACATAAGTAACTAAAGGAGATTTTAACCTTTATATAGCTTCCATATCGGACTTCCCCATCACAAGTCCGATATAGGTCTAGTCCATACTAATTGGGATCTATTTTTCTCCCGGACTTCGATCCATTAATTTAGATCATTTATTAGGCCATTTTATTATCTTTGTTAGAATAAAATTACGTGACTACCTAATAAGTTATTTAAAAATCAAAAATACAATTAATAATTGTCCAATTTATAGAAAAGGACAAAATTTTCCTACATTCTCCCCTTTGGAAAAGCATTAATTACAGTTATGATTCAAGTTTTAAAATTAGTTAAGTCACGCTAATATATTGGTACCAAATTTTAAAAAATTAAAACATTTGATCCAAAGGTAATGAAAGTCCAACATTCTGTCCTGCAGGGCTTTCGATACCAAAAAATATCAAGCACATGTATCATGTGATACAGGTTCAATATAATTACAAATATCTAATACCTCACTAAGATGATAGAGCGTGACAAACTAAAATGATACCTGTATGATCTAAAATGTATCATCTTTGTTTGTAGGTCTCTATTTCTCCAACTTTATGCTAAACTGCATGTGCTAAACTGCAGCAGAGAAATCATGTTTTCTCTCATTGAATGCTAAACAGCATTAGAGAAAATCTTTATATTCTCCAACTGAATGTTAAACTGTATTAGAGAACCTTTATGGGATTAAAAACTTATATCCCCTATGTCATGTTAAATTTATGGATATCATACTAAACTATATGTGTCAAAATGACATAGGCTCAAGGTCAATTTTTATATATACCCTATGACCTTTAAATGCCTAAGATCGACACAAATCTTAAGACTTTCATATGTATTATAACCATACACAAGAATAGTTATTAATGAGGATAAAGATGATCATCTATATTAATAAATAATCACAATGTCATAATACATCAAAATGTACAAAATTTTAAGGTGCAGATATAATGATCCATAACTACTGCTATCTAAGGACTTTAACACGCCCATACTAGATACATGTCTAACAAACACCAGTGGGTGAAGTCCTTTAGTCAAAGAATCAGCTAACATCTCCTCAGTCCTGATGTGCTCCATTTCAACGTCACCCTTCTGAATCAACTCCATTATAGTCAAGTACTTGACCTCTAAATACTTAGACCTTGTGATATTTTTATTGTTGTTACTGAACAACACTATAACAAGATTATCACAATACAACTGGATGGGTCTAGCTATCGTATCCACTACAAATAACTCAAAAATCAAGTTTCTGAGCTAAACTTCCTGTATAGTAGCTTCATAACATGCAATAAACTCTGCATGCATGGTCAAGGAAGTTACCAGTGTCTACTTGACACTCTTTCATAATACTGCACCATCTGCCAACATAAAATTGTACCCCAGTGTTGATTTGTGGTCATCCGGACACGTAGCGAAATCGAAGTCTGTATACCCTATGAAGTTTAAATTGTTGACTTTCCTGTATGTCAACGTATAATCCTTGGTATCCTTTAGATATCTCAACACTCGATTAACTATATTCCAATGGTTCATACCTAGGTTAGCCAGATATCGACCCAACAAACTGATAATAAATGCATTGTCCAGTATAGTGCACACCTGGGCAGGCTACCAAGTGCACTAGAATACATGACATTCTTCATAGCCTCTCTCTCAACTTCATTCCTTAGATACTATGCTAAAGATAATCTCTTACCATAAAAGATAGGTGTCACAACAAGTTTACATTCAGCCATATTAAACCTTTGTAGCACTCGCTCAATCTATGCTCTTTGTGAGAGGCTCAATGATTGTTGAGATCTGTCTCAGTGAATCTGCATACTGAGGACAAAAGATGCTTCACCTAAATCCTTCATGTCGAAATATTTGGCCAAAAGTTACTTTACCTCATGCAACATGGTCAAATCATTTGACGCGAGCAAGATATCATTTATGTATAATAATAGAAAGATAACTTTGCTCCCCCTGACCTTATAATATAAGCATCTTTCAACTTTGTTTTTCACAAAGCTGAATAAGGTCAAAACTTCATCAAACTTTAGGTACCATTGTCTGGAAGCTTATTTCATACTGTATATTGATTTAGTCAACTTACAGACTTTGTCAGTTACATCTTGATCCTGAAATCCTTTAGGTTGCTCTATATAAACCTCCTCATAAAGGTCACCATTCAGGAAAGCGATCTTAACGTCCATCTGATGTAACACCATATCATAATGAGCTACTATTGTCATCATCACTTTAAATGCATCCTTCGAGGATACAGGAGAGACGGTCTTCTCTCTGAGTGAATCCCTAACAAACAATCGAGCCTTAATTCGCTCAACTTGACCCTATGTTTCCTTCTTAGTCTTAAATAGCCACTTGCAATTGACAGGTCTATAATAAGGTAGATCAACAAGCTCCCACACCATATTATACCTCATAGACTGCATCTCATCTTTCATTGCTTCCCACCACATATTTGTATAAGGTCCAGAAACAACTTTGAAAAAAGTGACTAGATCCACAACATGTCCTATGTCATTATCTTACTCACCCAAATAGTCTATGTAATCTAGTGAGATAGCAGGTCACCTCTCTCTAGTGGATTTGTGTAATTGCATAGGTTTTTGTACCTCAGAAACCTCTTCTTTAACAGGTATAGGTTCCTGTACCTGCATAGGCACGGTACTTAAACCTACATCTACCAAACCTGACTGTATGAGAAACGGATACTAAATAATCACAATATCCTTCCTGCTATCTCTTGAAGGATGTGAAGATCCTCCTCATTATGAACATCGTATTCCAGAAACTTAGCTGTCTACGATTCCGCTATTCTAGCCCCTCCTTCTCTACAGTAAAATATGTAGCCCTTTGAGTGTTTGAGATAACCTACCAAATAGCAACGAGTGGAACGAGGTTGCAATTTTCTCTCATAAGGATTATATAACCTTACCTCAGTAGGGCAGCCCTACATACACATGTGTGCAAGCCTCGGCTTCTATCCAACCCAAACTTTAAAAAGCGTCTTTGGTACTAACTTATTTGGAACTCTATTCAAGATATACAATGTCGTCTTGATAGCTTCGTCCCAAAGGTTTTTGAGTAGATTGGTCTTGCTCTGCATTGACCTCATCATGTCCTTTAGGGTGTGATTGTGCATTTCGGCCACATCATTTTGCTCAGAACTACATGGTATAGTGAAATGAGCCACTATTCCAACTGATTCCAAATACCTGAAAAACAGATCCTTTTCTTATCCTACAACCCCAAGTCTGCCATAGTATTTCCCTCCCTTGTCAGATATGACTATCTTTATTGATTTTCTCAATTAGTTCTCAACCTTAGTCTTAAAGATCTTGAACTTATCAAGAACTTCAGGCCTTTCTTTAAGCAAGAACATATAGCTATCGCGAGAATAATCATCTATAAACATCAGAAAATATCTAGCATTGCATAATATGATTGTATATAGACCACTAATGTCTGTATGTATGAGGTTCAATAAACTAGAAGTACGAGTTGACCTATTTTTCTTTATCTTGGTCAACTTACCCCTACAACAATCGATATATGTTTCCAAATCACTGAAGTCCAGAATTGGGAGAATATTATCCTTTATCAATCTCTCAACCCTCTCACTGGAAATATGGGCCAGAAATTTATGCCACAATATGTATGATGTTTCCTTTATGAAGGCTCTCTTTCGAGTAACAGTTTAGCAAGGTAAGAAGAGGCATACATTTCATTAGGAGTAAGAAACATTATATATAATTTGTAGGATAAGAAGGTAGTTAAGATATGTCTTGTATTGATAGAAATATTTACAACTGAAGTATCAAATACAAAACGAAAACCTTCTTTATCCAAAACTGATATAGATATCAAGTTATATCTAAAAGACGATATATAAAACATGTCTCGTAAAACTAATACAAACCCCGTATCGAGGTTTAATCCTACAGCTCCTACATACAAAACCTCCACTTCTTTATTGTTGTCAACCATCAGCTTCTCCTCTCCTTTAATCGGCCTTCTCTTAGATCTTAAACCCTTCATTGTGGAAGCAACATCGTTAGAAGCTCCACTATCTAATCACCAAGAACTTGAAGTGGTTATAGCTATATTAGATTCATTAATCATAAGGGCCAAAGAGTTACCTGACTATTCCTAATTGACCTTCCATAGCTTGTACTTCTTGCAATCAACCTTAATATGCCGCTTCTTTTTGAAAAAGAAGCACCTCATACTCTTTAAGCCATGTGGCCCTTTAGCGATGCTGGCTATCCAGTTTGAATTCTTAGAGAGGGCTTAGGCATCTTACCCTTCCCCTTAGGTTGTTGGGACTTAGCCTTCCCTTTACCTTTGGCAGCTGCATACATAGTCATATGAGGAGAGCTCTTAATCTTCTCCTCCGCTGTAGCATATTGAGAAATCAAGGCATTGATGTCCTAGGTCTCATCCTGAGAGATGTAGGAAGTAGCCAACATCTCAAACTCTCGAGGGAGAGTATTTAGTGTCTGATGCACTATAAGATTATCAAGAATTAGTATATCAAGCGCCTTTAGCCTAGTCTGAAGGTGTACCATCTTGATAATGTACTCTCGAACACCTCCTTCTCCTGTATACTTCATGGAGAACAACTCCTTAATCAAGGTGCTTTGCTCCGCATGATAAGACACCTTGTATCTCTAGGAAATGCCATCCATGAACTCCTTCGCTACAGTCATATCTGGCAATCCACTTAGCAGATGATCTGGGATCAACTTTTTGATGGTCAAATAGCACATCCTATTTGACCGCTCCCAAACCATCATAGCCGCTTTATTAGCTTCTGAGTTGATATCTGTAAGTGGAGAAGGCCTCTCGATGTGCATCGTCTTACTGACGTTAGCCATCTCCAATGTAAACTCCACATCCTTCTTCCACTTTTTGAAATTGAAACCATTTAAGGTCTCAATCATGACAACATTGTTTACCAAAAAGGTGACTACAAGATAGAAAAGACAATGCCAAAAATCAATTTAAATATACGACAACATTATACTTAAAGCATTAAAGGAGTATCTTTATTGAGAATCCGATCACACATATTATGAAATACCTTTGGGCTAAATACATAATATATATACTTAGATCCCCATATAAAAACGATCAGAGTACAAGCCATCAACTCTCATGATACTACCACCTTTGGGTGAATAGATCATTTAAGCAACGACTTTTCTCTATCTAATGCCTTTATGAACATCTCAAAACTCTATATAAGGCCAACACCTTTAGGCAGAATAACCAAACATAAGGTCAAAAACATCCCCAACATATGGGCAGACCAATCCAAAATACTGACTTGAAAGGCTACTTTGGTGATTGCATTCTTATCAATACCCTAGAAAGTCCACAAACACAAGAGATACAACTTTATGTCATCCTCACATTCTGTATGGGCACAATGTATGTGAAAATCAGTTATAAATGAAAAACTATATTCACAATTAAATAATCACATACTAATACTGAAAACATTGTCTTTAAACTTTATTTGAGACTTTTATAAATAAAAAATATCTATGAAAGTGTCTATCGTACTTTCTTGAATACCGAACCTACCGCACGAGACATAAAACTTTAAGTGTTTCCCTCATGTGTAATTCAGAGTACAAAAATGCACTTAAAATTAGCTTTAAAAAGGCTTTAAAAACTTTTCCAAAATCCAATTACTAATGTAATAAATCCAGAAAAATTGAAAAAGCCACTTTAAAAATTCCTCGAACTAGGAAATTGACCCAAAAGGACACGGGGTCCCTTTACAAGAATTCTGAAAATTTTCTTTTCCTTTTTTGTGTTTGCTGATGTCAGCAGTACTATAGATACTACTGACATCAGCAGTACTATAGATACTGCTGACATCAGCAAAAGCGTGGAATAAAGGGCGCGTGTGTTACACGTGCGGGGACAGACGCATTCCAGATGCTGCGCACGAGCCCCCATGCGCACATGCTCATTCACTATATGATGCTTGCATTGCACATACCGACACATGTCTTGATCCTTGCAGTCCACGTGTCGAGTCGCATGTGCCTGCAGTTCCACACTTATAGGAGAGCGTGCCACGTGAGGAGCGTGCGTTGCATGCGCCATAAGCATTCACCAACGTGTAGTGCCACTTAGTGGCATGCGATTGGCGCGTGCAACGCATGTGACAATTGTACCACCACTCCTCCTGCTACTGTAGCACTGTCGAGGGGGTATGGTGTACAGATCAGACTATGCATCGCACCTTAAGGGGAAGGACAATTTTTGGCTTCCCAGGATGCCTTTTTTGCTCTTTTTGGCTCATTTTTGACTCGTTTTTCATAGCTAGCCTTATGTATACTACTTTTTACATAATTATATATATATAAAAACTGAAAATCGAATCAAAAACTGAAAAAAATCATAATGAATGGAAACTGAAAACTTTCATTTATGGCAACCCGATCATGTAACTGCTCTGATACCACGTGTAACACGTAGGATAGACCTTATTACATGTCCCGGATCGTTCATGAAAGGGTAAAAATGAAGAAAATGTAGAATACCTAATTTATGTTCCATCCTGAGTTCCGAAGCAGTTTCCAATGCCAAAACGAGCTCCAATTTTCCCGATACAGTTGAGGAAATTGATCACTGACACTCGGTTGATGCCTTTCTTCAATTTTCTTAAGACGTAAGCACTCATACCGAGTCAAAAGATCCGTATGCTTACAAATTACATATGTAATTGAAAGAGACTTTAACTTTTATATAACTTCCATATCGGGCTTCTCCATCACAAATCCGATATGAGTTTGATCTACATTAATTGGGATCTATTTTCCTCCCGAACTTCGACCTATTATCTAGATCATTTATTGGGACATTTTATTACCTTTGTTAAGATCGAATTACGTAACTTAATCGATAAGTTATTTAAAAATAAAAAAATTCAATTAATAGTTGTCCAATTTATAGAAAAGGACAAAAATGTCCTACATGCCTAGGTTTCTAAGAGGGTGATTTTTGACAGAACTAAAGTACCTGAAGAGTTCCTTTTTTGTTGTTCTCTTTTTCCTCTTAAATCCCTAATGAAGATACTTTTTATTGTACAATTGATGGACAAAATTAATCCAAAAATAATTCAGATAACTTTGTTTCCTTGGTCAAGCAAATCTAGATTACTTAAAAGATATAGCTCTAAGAGTTAAAAGTTTTATCACTAACTCAATTCTGTACCAGATGTTGGAAGTTAAATTGCTTAGATCTCAATTTTAGTATGTTTATGAGGACAACAACACCATCAGACATATGCACGCGTTACAAAATCTCAACGACAATTATGTCAACCTTGGCTGTTGTGGCTGCTGTCAACAATTGTTGGCAGCAACCTTGGCAGTCAACAATTGTTGGCTTTCAACAATTGTTGGCTGCCTAACACAGCTAAGGCAAGCCAACATTTGTTGGTTGCCTAACACAATTCTCCTGCCTAGAAATAAGCAGGAGATAAACGAAGATGAAGAGAGCATAAGAGAGTGCAAAAATAGAGAGAAAGAGAGGTGAGAGAGAAAGAGAGAAGGAGAGAAAAAAAATATTATGTATATTTTTGGGTCTTTTTTTTTTTGTAATTCTCTAGTTTTCTCAGTAGTAAAAGTCTTTTATCCTTGTCCATAGTTTTTACCCTAATTTGGGGTTTTCCATTTAAAATCTGTGTGTTCATTATTATTCCCCTCAGTCCTATTTAGCTGCGAACCTACTCTAATCCGGTCAATTTTCATAACAAGTGGTATCAGAGGGAGGTCAAAAAATTACGACGAATTTTTTGGCGAAATCCGTTCGGAGTTCCGGTGAGCACAGTGAAAGTTGATGAATAGTAACCTCAAAGCTTGCAGTTCTCAACATCGCTCTGGTTCTTTCCAACAAAGTTCTATTCATCCGCTCTGCTGCTCCAATTTGTTGAGGAGTGTATAGCTGTAATAATTAAGCTCTAAAGATCGTTGGTATCGGCACCATCAAGTTAAAACTGTATAATGAGACAACTTAGACTATTGAAAAAGTGCGCCATGTGGAGGGACTGAAGAAGAATTTGTTGTCTGTAGGACAACTGGATGATCTCGGTTTCAGATTTGAGATTCAAAATAAGATCATGAAAGTGATTAAAGGAGCGCTAGTATTTATGAAAGCAGAGAAGATTGTTGCAAATCTGTACATGCTGAAGGTAGTAACTTTGCAAGAAGGAGAAGCATCCATTGTGGTGACTAGTCCAGACCACAAATCTACAATGATGTGGCATAAAAAGCTTGGACATATGTCAGGATAAGGAATGAAGATACTTGCAGAGAAGAATCTACTTACAGGTCTCACAAAGGTAATACTACCCTTTTGTGAGCATTGCATTGTGAGTAAGCAACATCGATTGAAGTTCAACACATCAAAGTTCATAAGTAAAGAGATTCTAGAATTGATTCACCCTGATGTATGACAAGCACCAGTTATGTCCCTAGGAGGAGCAAATTTCTTTGTATCTTTCATTGATGATTATTCGAGAAGATGTTGGGTATTTCCTATCAAGAGGAAGGCAGATGTGTTTCTAACTTTCAAATCTTACCAAACGCGGGTGGAACTCGAATCTGGTAAGAAGGTCAAGTGTTTGCGCTCAGATAATGGAGGCTAATATACTGGGAAAGAATTTGATGAATTTTGTAAGCAAGAAGGCATCAAAAGGCAGTTCACTACAGCATACACTCCTCAACAAAATGGAGTAACAGAGCGGATGAACAAAACTCTATTGGAAAGAACCAGAGCGATGTTGAGAACTGCAAGCTTAGATAAGAAATTCTGGGCAGAAACAGTCAATACTCTCTATTATGTGGTGAATCGAGCTCCATCAACTGCAATTGAGTTGAAGACACTGATGGAGATGTGGACTGGTAAACCAGTGGATTATTTCAACCTCCATATATTTGGAACTCCAACTTATGTGATGTTCAATGCCCAATAAACTACAAAGTTGGATCCAAAATCTAGAAAATGTACTTTCTTAAGGTATGCTGAAGGTGTGAAGGGGTATCGTCTGTGGGATCCCACTGCCCACAAGACTGTTATCAGCATGAATGTTATCTTGATAGAAGATAAGGATCAAGAGTAAGTAGAAAATGTTGGCACTGTACAAGAGAATCCAGAAACTACAATAGTACAAATGGTTAGGAAAGTTGATCAAAATGATTCTTCTGAAGCTGCATCAAAGCATGAGGAGCAAGAACCAGTTAAATATGATGTTCTAGATACTCAGAGACCAACTCGCATAAGAAGAGCACTGAGCTGGAACTCAGATTATATTATGGAGAGCAATATTGCATACTGTCTTTTAACTGAGGATGGAGAGCCATCAACTCTTCAAGAAGCAATGATTAGTTCAGATGCATCTCAGTGGATGGCAGCAATGCAGGAAGAAATTGAAGCTCTGCATAAGAATAAGACATGGGTGCTGGTATCACTACCACAAGGAAGAAGACCTATTGGTAATAAATGGGTTTACAAGATCAAGCGAAGTGGTAATGATCAAGTGGAACGATATCATGCTAGATTAGTGGTAAAAGGATATGCTTAGAAAGAATTTATTGATTTTAATGAAATATTTTCTCCTGTGGTTCGACTCGCTACAGTTCGAATAGTTCTGGCAATGTGTGCTATATTTGACTTGCAGCTTGAGCAGTTAGATGTGAAAACTACATTTCTTTATGGAGATCTTGAAGAAGAAATTTATATGCTCCAACCAGAAGGTTTTGAAGAAAAAGGGAAAGAGAACTTGGTTTGCATGTTAAACAAATCTCTATATGGTTTAAAGAAGGGAGATGGAACATCAGTTTTGATGAAACAATCAAAGAGTTTGGTTTTATCAAAATGTGGATAGACCTTATGTTTACAAGAAGGTAAGTGGGAGTGCAGTCGTTTTCTTAGTGTTTTATGTGGATGACACATTGCTCATTAGAAATGACATTTCAATGCTCCAGTCTGTTAAAATATGGTTATGTAAGAATTCTTCCAAGAAGGATATGGGAGAAGCAGTTTATATACTAGGTATAAAGATCTATTGAGATAGATCAAAGAGGTTGCTTGGTTTGTCCTAATCCTCGTACATAGACAAAGTGTTCAAACGGTTTAGCATGGAAAATTCCAAGAGGGGATTTTTACCTACATCGTCTGGGATTTCTTTTTCCAAAAGCATGTGTTCTAAGACACAAGAGGAAAGAGATAAAATGAATGGTGTTCCATATGCTTCGACTATTGGATCGATCATGTATACGATGCTGTGTACAAGACCAGATGTTGCTTATGCTTTGAGCATAACAAGTAGATATCAAGCTAATCCCATTGATGGCCATTGGGCAACAATGAAAAATATCTTAAAGTACTTGAGAATGACTAAAGATATTTTTCTGGCCTATGGAGGAGATAAGTTGAGAGTTTAGGGTTTTTCAGATACTATTTTTCAGTCTAATCAAGATGATAGCAGATTCTATCACTAAGCCGTTATCTCAAAACAGATATGATAGACATATAGACGCCTATAGTATTCGATACATTGGTAATTGGCTTTAGTGCAAGTGGGAGATTGTTGGTTTATGCCATTACAACCAATTTTGATTGTACATTTTATTTTATAAAATTTGTTTTATTCAATAAAAGACATTCTTTATCTTTGTGTATTTTAATTATTTAATTATTAATCATAAAGATAAAATCCTTGGAATAATTGTTATGCAATTAGA
>JAOSBK010000005.1:18717541-18733314 GCA_027568895.1 Erythroxylum shatona | reverse complement strand
ATTTTCACTCCTTCAATATAAAACCATTGAAAACCTTTAGTTCATGCAAAACAATTTTCAAAGTATGCAAAACAATTAAAATCATATAAAACAATTTCAAATCATGCGAAACAATTTAAAACAATGCAAGTTATTCATTTTTTAAAAAATAATGCATGTCCATTTCATGTCTTAACCTACCCAATTCATGCCTAAACCTAGTCCTACACCTAGACCTAAACCTGTTGTTATGATACCATAACATGTTGGACCCCATTTCTAGAGCCCAACATCAGACATGGGATCATGAAGCTTGAGCATGGAGGAAGGCTTAAAATTTAGAAATTTAAAAGAAAAATCCTTTTGGAAGCAAAGGCATTTCGCCACGAACATATGCGAGAAAACTTCAATGACCCTTCGGTTCAATTTCACCGTAGCGACAAGTATAACTTCGCCACGGCGAAGTTGCCATGAGAAAAACATGATTTCCTTCGAGACAATTACGCTGTGGTGAAAACCCTATAGCAGAACCCATAACCCAAAACTACCTATCTTACTAAAAGCCAACTTAAAAACCTTCAACCACATTCATCAATTAAACCCAAAAACAAAATGGATAAAAACCTAAGCCACAAATACATCATTTGCTTCATAATACAAAAATACAAAAATATTCTTCAAATGCAACTAAAGCCTTAAATTCCCAAAAATCTAACTTAAAAATACAAAAGTATGCCATTTCGGAGTGAATCCGTAACTCTTGGCCTACTCGATCTCTTGCTCATCACCTGAATAGGGAGAAGAATGGAGGTGAGCTTAAAGCTCATGGGTAATAGATTTATAATCGAGAAACAAGAAAAACCCACCAAACTCATTGCCATTATACATTTTGGAAACTATAGTAATTTCTCATGAAAAATCACTAAACACTTATTTCTCAAAATTCTCAATTTATCAAACAATTCATGAGCAATTATAAATCATGTATGCATCAAACTTGTCAATAGATTATAAACACATAAACACATCAGAATGGTTTGGGTAGATCCATAAACATGATGCACTACACATTTTCACATAATGGTTCTGTGTAGTCGTAAACTTGAGGGAGTCCATGAAGGAGTTCCGTGCCACTAACGGGCGGGCAGGAGAAGCTTTTAACTTGGTCAACGTGCACGTGACATTCTTAAAGGACTACTACAAACCCACATAACCCATATTTCATAACTTGTAAGCTTGTTGCCCAAAATGGCACTTTTCGAAAACTTGCTTTTCATATACTTGATATATTTTGGAAACTATTTCCGAAAATATGATTGCGTAAACTTGCATCCTTTCAAAAAGAATCATTTTCAAAATCTTGTAAAAAATCATCAACATAATTCATGTAGCAAACATATAACAAATTTCACAATCCAATCAAGAAGCAAATAAATGCAACATCTATGATGCAATTGAAACCATTTAGCTTCCTTAAGTCAAAGAAAATAATGAGTGGCTTATTTACTCTATTATAAACATGTACCTACCTTGATTTCCTTGCTTATGGACTTATTTAGGGATGTCTTTCCTCTTGCTCCTCTTGCCTCTCTTGATTTCCTTAAATAATAACCAAAATTCCATTCAATTTGGTTTAAAAATCAGAAAGTTATACCTAAACAATTTTGGATTGTTCTTATGTTGAAATAATATTCTATGCTTAACTTCCATCCAAAATTTAAGATTCTTAGAGACTGAATTTAGACTTGATTCCTTCAAATTTGTATTCCTATGTCTCTAGTTTACACTAAATCAAAAATCAGTTCATTTGGACATCTACAGAAAAAGTTATGCCTAAAATACTAAAACATATTCTGTGCAGGAAAATTAAAGTTCGCCGCGGCGACACTAGGAGTATCCTGTCTTGGATGGGAAAAATTACCTAGTGCCCAGATGAAAGTCCTCTTTGACTACCATAAGCTGCTAGGGGTAGTAGAGTATGGTGTTGCGGATCTTGAGGAAGATGCAAGTGATGCACAAAGGACCTCTCACTGTGAGAACAAGAAGAAGGATAAAAAGGCCTTATATCTGATTCATCAAGGCATGAATGATGAGGTCTTTAAGAAGATAGCACTAGTGATTACGTCTAAGGAGGCTTGGGACATTTTTGGTGACAACATATCAAGGGGCTGAAAAGGTTAGGAAGGTGAGACTCCAAACCTTACGACGTCAATATGAACTTCTACAAATGGAAACCTCTAAAACAATTGCAGATTACATTAGTCGAGTGCTTGCTGTGACAAATCAGATGAAAATATATGAAGAGGAATGTAAAGAGTAGGCCAAGTTGGAAAAGATTTTGCGTTCACTCACACCCAAATTTGACCATATGGTAGTGGTGATTGAAAAAGCCTGTGATCTTAATTCAATGACAGTTGAAGAATTATCAAGCAATTTGCAAGCTCGTGAACACTGTATAAATGAGAAGAAAATTGAGGAGCCAATTACACAAGCATTTCAATCACAGGTCACGATCAAGGATGAACAAAGTGGTGAAATAAGAAGGAAGGCAAGTAGATCCCGTGGAAGAGGAAAAGGAAGAGGTAATTACTACTCCAATAACAAAACCAATCAGAATGATGACCTAGAAACATCAAACTCCAAACAACAACAAAATACTAGAGGTTGAGGAAGAGGTTGTGGGCAAGGAAGGTATGACAAATCTAATATTGAATGTTATTCATGTCACAAACTTGGCCATTATTCTAGTGAATGTAGAAACAAGCAATATGTTCAGCAAGCTTACTGTGTGTAAGGAGACGATAGTGAAGATATAGGCCATACTCTTTTGATGGTCACCACTGGAAATGAAATGTCAAACTATCACACTTGATTTCTTGATACTGGGTGTACTAACCACATGTGCGACAAAAAGGAATTATTTGCTAATCTTGATGAATCATTCCACACCAAAGTCAAATTTGCTGATGATAGTACTACACCAGTGATGGGAAAAGGGCATGTTCTTATCAGTTTGAAGAATGAAGATCACAAATATATTTATGATCTTTTCAATGTGCCAGGTATGAAAACTAATTTGTTAAGTGTGGGTCAACTAATGGAAAAAGGGTATATCATGTATCTTCGTGATCAACAACTCTCCATTTGTGACAAAAGCGGTACATTTATTATTAAAGCACCTATGACTAGCCACTGTATGTTCTAAGTTGATATTTATAGTGGTGTATATCATGGCCTTAATACAATTGTTAAAGATGAGTCTTGGTTATGCACTTACGATTTGGGCATCTGAATTTTCATAGCCTGAAAATGCTTGCTCAGAAAAATATGGTCAAACACATGCCTACAATATTTTATCCTGAACAGTTGTGTGAAGCTTGCACACTTGGGAAACATGATAGAAAACCATTTTAGCAAAATAACAACAACAATCATCCCATCCATTTAAGATTGTTTATTTTGATGTTTGTGGCCCTATGAACACCATATCAAATGGTAGCAGCAGGTATTTTTTTACCCTCATTGATGATTTCACTCGAAAAATCTGGATATACTTTTTATAAAGGAAATCAGAGGTTTTTGATTATTTTAAGAAATTTATAAGTGCATGTTGAAAAACAAAGTGGTAGATTTGTTAAAGTATTGTTTATTGATGGTGGAGGTGAATATACCTCCAATGAATTTAAAAAATATTGTGAAGAACAAGGAATAAAGCATAAGGTCACTTGTCCATACACTCCATAACATAACGGTGTTGCTAAGCAAAAAAACATAACAATAATGGATATGGCCAGGAGCTTGTTAAAAACAAAAAAATGCCCAATTCCTTTTGGGCAGAAGCTATTTCATGTTCAGTTTACCTCCTAAATAGATCTCCAACAAAAAGTGTTCAGAATGTCACCCTTGCAGAAGCTTGGAGTGTTATCAAGCCAAGTGTAAAACATCTTAAGATGTTTGGTGCTATAGCCTATGCTCATATTCCAGCAAAGGCAAGGGGAAAGCTAGATGATTGAGCTAAAAAGACCATCTTCGCAGGCTACAAGAATGGAGGATAGAAATTGTTCAATCCTATGACAAAGAAAGTGATTGTCAACCGAGATGTCACTTTTGCTGAAGAAGAAGTTTGGAATTGGAACTTAGATCATCATAAAGACTCTCGGCTGAGTGTGATCTCCATACTTCCTGAAGAAGTAGAAGTTTCAATTATAAATGGGGAAGACTCAAGCTCTACCCAAAGGTTTTCTTTGCCGACATCATCAACTACCAATCCACTTGCTATGATTATTAAGAAGTGCTTTCTCCAGTTGTACAAATGGAAACTATTAGACTCATAATTGCCTTGGTGGCAAAAAATCATTGGAAGATCCACCAAATGGACGTGAAGTCTGCGTTTCTAAATGGGCTTGAAGAAGAGGTGTTTGTCAAGCAACCTCTGGGATTTATCAAGCAAGAAAGTGAAGAGGAGGTGTACAAACTAAAGAAATCCTTGTATGGCTAAAGTAAGCACCAAAGGCTTGGAATAGGCGAATTGATTCATTCTTACTTGTTACCAACTTCAACAAATGCCCATCTGAACATTCTTTATATGTGAAGGTGAATGACTCTGGTAAAATGTTATTGGTGTGTTTGTCTGTTGATGATTTGATTTTTATAGGTAATAATTTAAAAATGATTGAAGATTTCAAAAAGTCCATCATGCAAGTGTTTGACATAACTGATCTTGGCTTGATGTCATATTTTTTGGGCATAAAAGTAAGTCAAAGCAATAATGGTTTATCTCTAAAAAAAGTATGTTGCATAAATTTTGAAGAAATTCAATATGCAAAATTGTAATCTTGTAAGAATCCTAGTGGAAGTTCGTACAAATTTGTCTAAGAATGGAGAAGGAACTCCTTTTGACTCAACTTCAAGCAATTGGTGGGAAGTTTGAGGTATCTCACATGTACCAGGCCTGATATCTCATATGGTGTTGGCTTGATTAGTAGGTTCTTAGAGTCTCCTCATCAATCTCATATGCAAGTGGCTAAGAGGATTTTAAGGTATCTAAAAGGTATTCATGATTATGGCTTATTTTACTCTTCATCCAGAGATTGCACTCTTGTAGGTTATTTTGACAGTGACTAAGGTGGAGATTTAGAAGATCGAAAAAGTACTATAGGCTATTGTTTTAAATATGGCAACACAACTTGTTCATGGTCCTCAAAGAAACAATCTATTGTAGCTCTCTCAACATATGAAGCAAAATATGTAGCTGCTGCAACTAGTGCATGTCAAGCCATATGGTTATGTAATTTGGTGAGCCAAATTGGTGCTTCAAAGGAGGGTCCTATAAAGATCTTTGTTGGTAATACTTCTACAATTAAATTGGCAAAAAAATCCAATCGCACATGGAAGAAGCAGTGATATTGACATGTAGTTCCATTTCTTACGAGATTCGGTTGAAAAACAAAAGATTGAATTGAAGTATTGTGAATATGGAAACCAAATTGCTGACATTATGACTAAGCCGCTGAAATACGATGCTTTTGTCAAGTTTCAACGCTTACTTAGGGTCACTCCAAATTAAAATTAAATGAGGGATGTTAGTGTTAGTTTTGGTTCTGTTAGTTGGTTGTTAATCATTGGTTGCTCTTAGTAGCTTAATTTTAGGATTTCAGTTGTATTTTATTTATTATATATAGGACAACCTTTTATCTACCTAAGTCGGTTGCTTTTAGTAGCTTAATTTTAGGATTTCAATTGTATTTTATTTATTATATATAGGACAACCTTTTATCTACCTAAGTCGTAGCCTTTTCAGAATACAAAAGTTTTCATTCTTAATTATTGTTGCTCAGTAAAAGCTATCCTTCTGTACTACCTATTAGTTATTTTTCTTTCAATCTACAAATGTAACAACCTTTTCATATAGCTACTCAATTATGTTGTTTAAGGACACAATCACGACTTCGTTTTCTTGTGATGCTCGTTTCCATGCCATACTATCCATCTCTAATCTCTGCAACCGATCTTCAAGCTCCGTTTTTCTTTTGGTGGCTTGTACTATCTGCTTGTCCCTTAGTTTGATGAAAGGCAGTACATTTTGTTCAAGACTACACAAAAATGAAGGTTGTCACTTTCTTTGATCTTCCAACAACAATCTCAGTCTTTCATCCTGAATTAATAATAAATAACCAAACAAAGGGTTTTACATGGCAGCCCAAAAAGGAAACATTGAAGAAAAGAGAGGAGTCTATGTGGATGTAGGCAGCGAAATTGTGAAGGGTTGCAGTTGAAAAAAAATAAAGAAATGCAGTGAAAGAAAGATTTTTATATTTTTAAAATAAAAATAAATGTTTATATTTAAAATAAATGGATCCTACTTTGTCACATTGTCAATGACATGATATAATAGTCAAAAAAAATAGTAAAAAAATGTGAGATTAGTACTAACCTGACATTTAATAGAATGATTTAAATTTTCTGTTAGGATAAGATATAATTTTATCATTTTTTAAATGTTATGGTTAGAATTATTCACTCCAAAATATTTAGGTTAAATTTGTCAAAATTTAGAATCAAAAGTTACAGGATCAATTGTTTTTGTTATTCCATATTATCTTATTTTATAAATATTTATCTATCTATTTTTAAGTCTTATTTATTAAAAAATAAATTGACAATCATAAAATAAGATAAGACATGGAATAACAAGGAAAGGTGATTTATTCTCCCATCACGTCTACTTTTACAAGCCGTTTGGAAACCAATGAATTGGATTCAATTCATTAATTTTATGTAATTGAATTCAATTCATGCATTTAGAATGTTAAAAAAGAGATGACTTGAATTTAACCATATAATTGAATTTCATTTTCTTTATGAATTCAATTCACATCTTAAATGAAGTGAATTGAATTCTGAAGTGAAGAGCCAACTCTTTTCAAAACATTAAAAAAATTCAAATATATACATCATAAATATAAAAATTACTACAAAATATACACACATTAATTATATAACATTTTTAGTTAAGGATAACAAAGTCATATAAAATTGTTGAATTTATTTTTATTGTATTCCAAACAATATAATTTAATTTAATTATGATATTTATAAATTTATTTCAAATATTGTAAACCGAGTAACTAAATCTATTTTTTTTGGTGAGTTTAATTCGAAAGTTTACGTATATTAAATTAAAAAGAGGGTTTTAGTTGCTACAGTTTACTTCTCGGAGTGAGGACAGCAATTTTGGTTTCTGATTATCTTCTTCAAAAGACAAAGCAGTTTCAGGTACCACAGAAAGCATCTTTCGTTCGTCTCTTCACTTTCTCTTGTTAATCTCCACTCTCCACAAAGAAAATGACTTCAACAATGCCCCATATCCATATGCTCACCGTAATTGACTTCTCTTCGCCTTCCCCTTCAAAACCCACCTTCATCTCTCCCAGAACAACGCTGTTCTTCACTAAAGGATTTAGTAGAACGACGCTTTTTCCACTTGGTCTGATGACTCGAACACCCAGATTTTCCATGTCAACACATGCTAAAACCAACCCAACTGGTGAGCAGAAGTGGACCCATGAAGGCTGTGTCACCGAATCCCTACCTAATGGTATGTTTCGGGTGCGCTTAGACAACGAGGACCTAATAATCGGATATATTTCGGGTAAGATTAGAAAGAACTTTGTAAGAATATTGCCTGGAGATAGGGTGAAGGTTGAAGTCAGTCGTTATGATTCTTCAAGAGGACGTATTGTTTATAGACTTCGTAACAGAGGTACTGGTGATGATTAATTTTTTTTCCTTAATGTCCATGTTGTGGACTAATTATGTGAACTATCTTCTTACGCGCTCTTAATCAATGTGAAATTTGTGTTCTTGTTCTTTTCTTACTGGAATTGTGCTATTGAAGTATGCTAATTCTTGTACGGTCTGATGGACTCCAGCTTCGTTGCTATTTTTCTAGGTTTTTGAGTTCCATCATTGTGTATATAAAGGGCTTGTATCTGATGGAAATTTTTTGGAGATATATTCCTTTCTCTTCCGTCAAATGTTTATTTGCTCGGAATCTGTTGCAACTAAAATTGAAGAAACCATAAAATCATCTTGGACATGAAAAAGAAGAAAATTGATGTAGGCATAGAGTATTCAGGTAAGAAGTTAGATTGAATATTGATGAGTACTGAACTGACAAGTTAAATCATCTTCAAGCATTCTTCGCACATTCCAATTGGTGGGAATTTGTTTGACCTCTTTTCTTCTTAGTCTTCTTCTGAAAGCTCTAAGCACCTTAAATACAAATGAAACGTTTATGTGTCCTTCATTGCTATATTCTGGGAGTCAGAAGTGGGGAAAAGTTGGTTTAGTGGGTGGTGGTATGCTGGCTTTGTATTTTCCTAGCATATCTCTGTGCATTTTAATAGATGTGAAATATTCACTTGTTCATTGCTATCGTTATGCATTGAGGTGAAAAATCCATGGCCTCTGACTACAACAACATAACAATCACCTTCAGAATAAGCTGTGAGGTTATGCGATCTTTTGTTGCCTCTTCTGCACTTCCTACCGTCTGTGAACAAACCTCTCATAGGTTCATAGATTTGTTCACTCAATGAAACTACAAGTCAGCTAATTGATAGCGATTACAGAACGGTTATATGATTGGGAATTATATTTTGCAGTTGTTAATGCACTGATTGATGTTGAATTTGGGGCATTCTTGTTGATACTTTTGGTTAATGGAGGCTTGAAAAGAGTTGTAAGTTGTGAAGGGAGATTTTAATTTCTAATGCTAATGGGCTAACACTTGCACACATTATCTTAAGTTTGAGCACCTCTCGTTGGTATTGTCAACAATACGTATAATCTTTTGTACCCAAGGATTAAGGAATGGTGGCTTAAAATCCTCTACAGTTCCAATTTATGTATGCTATTTAGATATAGTAACATTTTGAGCTTATTTCAGTGCTTACACTTGGTGGCAGTCTGGATATAGGATTCATCTCAAAGCCATTGATGCTTCCTTTTCATGGAGCGAAATTGTTCTATGGTTGAAAGAGATCAAATAGATTTTCTCAATAGGCTTTCAGTTCCATAATGTTCACGCATAGTAATTGAGCATCTGCATTTCTTCTATTCGAACTTAACTGAACTATAAAACCAGAGGACTTCTACCAAGTGATCGTTGGACATCCTTTTCCCATTAGCTATAGTCGTCCTGAGGGGATGAGTTCTCGGGATCTTATTAGGTTCTGACATTTTTACAAGCGTGGAATTTGTGAACTATTGAGTGCCATCACGGTCCAACATGACAACTACATCCATTTTCCAGCCCTGCCATGACATTTCTAAGTATTTGAAGACTCATTTCCTTTCATTGCATTGATAGAAAACGTCCATACCTACTTCCTCTACTATTTTTCTTTTTTTTTTGGGAAATGTTATCATTAATTTGTCACACTCCACTTTGAGTCTGTAAGGTTACTTTGATACTTGCTTATAATTATCAGATAACTATTAAACATTCTCTAAACGTATGTATTCAATACATCATTGGTGAATAGCTTTATCTATTCACTAAGTTCTTTATTAACATTTATTTTATAAAAATAATTTCTTTTTTATTCTACTAAAAAATCGTTGGAAACTTTTTTATATATTTTTTCTATTCTATTGGTTCTTTTGATAATAATTCACCTTCATCTACTGATCCCTGTTCATTACCTTCACTGGAACCTGATTCTAGCCTACCTATCAAAAAAGAAAATTTGGTAGAACAAGGCAGCCTCCCTCCTATTTGCAAATATTATGATCGTCAGCTTGTATATACTCCTAAGCAAGTCTCTTGACAATATTGTTTTAGATACTCCTCTTTCGCTTACTAGTGTTCCTTCTCATCACAACCTTTCTCCATCGTACCACACATATGCTTTATCCATTTCTTAGATTCCGAAAACAAAATCTTATCACCAAGTTGTTCAGTACAAGGACTGGCTACTATTCTATATCTATATCTAGCCAAAAATTGAGGATTTGTGAGATACAAACTCAAAATGTAGGCATCCTAATTTCTATGAACGTTTTTTATGATTATACTTCTTATAACAACTTTGATAGACGTCGGATGCAGTCTGCTTGCATTTTCATTACCTTTTGTTGAATGAGTTGAAGATTTGCTATTACAATTTTTATGTCCTGTTAGATCCATTGGATGCTGCTTAACTTATCGATAATTATTTGTTTTGATCTATTTTTGATGGTTTTGGCTATTTTCACCTTTTCTTTATCGGAGAGTCAAAGGTCATATAAAAAGTTGTCACGAATATTTCATGTAATTAAAGTAGTTTCTTTCCTACCTGTGCTTAATTTATGATGTATTTATTTTTTTTATTAAGCCTTTCCCTTATCCCCATTCCGACATTAACTCCTAATGGCTAAACCAATTCAACCCTAACCCTCCGAGACATCAAGGGCAAGGACCAAGGAGTGCTCCATTAAAGCAATTTATATTTAAGTATTTTATTTAATTTTATAATATTAATTTAAAATATTTTAATTTTAAATTAATATAAAAATATTTTGTTATTAAACATAAAAAATTTTGACACCGAAAATGGCGTTGTGATGATTGGATTTCCAAGGACCAAAAACCAGGGCATTTGAAAGAGGTAAAGTTATGTGAGCTCTTCTTATCCGATTTCCAGGGAGGAAGCTCTTCGTTTGCAGTCGTAAATTTTACTACTTTCCTACTAATATGAGAAAAGGCGAAGCTAGCCCAATGCTCTAAACTTTGTGATACTGCTCGTGATGTTCATTGTCTATCCAGGTTTTGTTTCTTAAATCAACAACCTTGTTAAACTTTTGTTTTGTCCGAACTGAACTTCGCTGTATAGAGTATACTTTTTCTATATCAATTGAGCAATGTGCGATATGAAGACTTATAGCTTAGGATAATAGTGGTATTCATTTATAGAATCAAAATTTGGAGCTTTTAAGTTTCATCTTGCATATGGTTAGAGAAATAATGGCCAATGTTGTGTTTATAGATTTGAATGCTCTGAATAAAGACCCCTTTGATTGTTTTGGGTACTTAACAAATGTGAATAAAGATTTTACTTGGGAGAGCGGCAAAAGGTAACAAATGAATGTCCTGCGCTGGCAACTAATATCCCATTGAAAGCAAGCTGATCAAGAGTAGAATTGCCACCAGAGAGAGGGGTGTTGTTGGTGCAAAAGCTTCTGACAGATACGATGCGGACTGGGTGCGGTGGGACAAACTTGGTTCTTTCTTCTTCACCATGTGGTGGCCGTGGCTTGTTGAGGTTGTGGAAGAGTGGTTTAGGGGTTTATAGTTTAGTATTTATTTTTAAATATTAATTCGATACATGAATACATACATATGTTGTTAGGTATGTGACGAAGATGTTTACGTATTTATTTTTAAAATTAAGTAAAATTTTAATTTATTAAAAATTTAAGGAGGAGTGGGTAAATACATAATAAGCTGAGCTTAACTGGCGCTATTATAAGATGAGACAGAAATATCATCAAATACAAGTGCGCAGCCTCCCTCCAGTCTTTTTTTTTTTATATATATATAAATATACATATTTATATAATAATTTATGATAGATATAAAATAATTGAAAATTATAATATGGGAATGGGTAATGATAATGAACCCTGGTCTGACCTGGTGTTGACTTGCTTTTGTAAACCATTCAAAAAGATATAACTTTGCACTGTATTTCAGATAAAATGAACGGAGATGTAGGAGTAGGAGTAGGAGTAGGAGCAGGAAGGTTCCCAAGTATTTCTTCTCCACATTCCCAAGGATTTTCTTTTTATTGCACTAAAATATATAATATAACCAATAACAAACAATCAATAAAACAACCTTCTCATCTCGTCTTCAGTATTCTTGTTTATTTCCTTCATCTCTTTTTCTGCGTTATCATTACATGTGTATCGTTTTTTTTTTAATTAATTCCTTACCCCCATGTAATTAAATTTCTTTTCTTTTCTCCCAAGCAATGCGCTCAATCTTTTGTCTTCTGTTTGGAGTTTGATTAGATTTGTTATTTCCTTCTTTCTTTTTTATTTCCACATTTGGTAATGGGGTTTTGATTTTAATCGTTTCTGAGACAAATTAGAGATACCCAAAAAAACAAAAAAGATGACGAATGAAAGCGGTGGCTGTGGAGACTGAAGAAATGGGATGTGGATCGGGACGTTCATCGCCCAAGAATAGAGTGAAGTTTCTATGTAGCTATGGGGGCAAAATATTGCCCAGGCCCTTGGATGGACATCTCAAGTACGTAGGTGGTGAGACTCGTGTAATTGCCGTTCCTCGTGATATCAACTTCTCAGGTTTATCATTTATGCATTGCAATCCTCCTTTTTTTGTGTGTTTATGTTCTTCGCCAGGAAAGGAGTTGGAATATTAGACATTGAAATGAAATCGCTTTTGTTGTCATTTGAAATGGCAACTCGGGTAATAATATGATAATGCACCCTAAAGAAAGATTGGTGTGTGAAAAATGAAAATGCAGAAAAAGAAACAAGCTTAAATCTTTAGCTAGTAATCGGATCATATGAAAGAGGCAAAATGCCTGATCCATTATTTCGCAGTAGTGGTGTTCGTTGTGGTTTATCGATCATTTATGCTTTGACTTAATCGTCTACCCAAAGCTGATCCTTGGCATAAAGAAGCCAAGTTGCTTGTTTGTTATCTCAAGCTGGATTTTTGCTATGTAGAGACAGACATGTTTCAATATTCTGTCTAAGCTCTCCACCGTTTGCAATTATTTATGCTGCAAAATTTTACTTGAATGTGTCATTTACATATCATCTGCTAGGTACGGGTGCCATTTCATTTGGTATAAGATCTTGATCAGGAAAGGTGGACTAAAGACGTGTTTTTATTTTTATTTTTCTTACTTCTCTTCTTGTTGCGCAGAGCTAATGAAGAAGCTTTGTTTGGAACTTGACGAGGACATGATTCTGAAGTATCAGGTTATGCCTGAAGATCTTGATGTGTTGGTGTCTGTAAGATCTGATGAGGATCTGAAGCACATGTTTGATGAACATGAACGGCAGGAGACTGAAGGAAATCCAAAGCTCCGTGCATTTTTGTTCCCTTCGCATCCTCCTCTTGTTGAGAACCAACACGCACCAATGGATCCATACACAATGGAACAACGTTACATTGATGCTATCAATTGCACATTTCATTCGAGTCCCTATTTTAGACTCCCTCGAATTGTTGCAAACCGTCCCAGCTTCAGTATTTCTGCCTGTTCTTCTCCACAATCTACTTCCCCAGAAAGTAACAATGTCGACTCTTTGCATCGTGAATCTACTCTTATGAATGGGAATGGCCATCATAGTAGTCGACTCCCTCCTATGCATAAAGTACACAGTTCGCCCAGCCTATGCAGTCTTAATACCTCATTTCACCAGAGTAATAATATTAACAATCACCATCCCCTCCAGCATTATCACCATTATCATCAGTTCCACCGGCAACATCATCCCCTTGACTATCTGCCTTCAAGACCATCCCAAGACTCTCACAGATTGGCCCCAGGTTTGTCATTTGGACGGTATGATATGGGAAGAGCTCCCATCGCATTCGCACATACTCCAAGCCAGTACTACTCAAATAGACATAATAATAATATAGGAACTGGTAATTCCAATTTATATGGGCACTTCGATGAGCACATTGCTTATGGGTATAGGACGATTGATAGATCAGATAGTCCGCCCGCTGGTCCAAGGAACAAGGTTCTGGAATAGGCTGCTCCATTTAGTTGAAGAGACCGATACTCAAGGAAGATATTGTTTAACGTTTGGACACATACATTGTAGAACTTATTGACTTGTTTTTGGGTTTCGAAGGCTTTGGCTGCTCTTGTTTAAGGCAATAGCTTTACCTAATTTAATTTGTTTTTCGCTTTTTAATGTAAACTACAAATGATTTAGTACTGGAAACACTTTTATGCGTTTTTGTCTTCTATTCATTATTTCTATTTCCCTTACCATAAAAAGGTAGAACATCAAGAGAAAATATGTTCAAAAAAGGATTAAAATAAAATCCGATTGGTGTCTTATTTATAGTTTATGATGATTTGATGTACATCTCCGCATTCTTACCGGTGCCTACCTTTCTTTAATTGGTTTTTTCTTTTCCTCTTTTTATTTTCTCCAGAGACACAGTCATTATTTACTCTAAATTTCATTCTTTGAACAAATATCAGCATAATGTATTCTATTTCTCAAGTAAGATTTAAATGTCAATAATATGATAGGATTGAAAATTACATCACCGATCATTCAAACAAAATCATTTATAGATTTAGGAATATATGACATTTTGATGAATAGATCGATCCTGAAGTAGATTTAGTATTTCTCGGATCATTTACTGTATTAATCATCATCTCATTTTCATTATATAAGTACTTTGTATTTTACAAGTTTTTACATAGAAGGTGGCCCTTTGTGAATACATTTTGATGTAGACTCGGATTTGCAATAACGTTTTTCATTTTTAATCTTTGAATCAAATTAACTTATTTTTCTGTAATGTCCTATTATATCTAATCATTCATAATTTTCTATCATTCTAAGATTGAAATCATTAACACAATTCTCTAAAATTAGAAATCGAGTAAAAAGGGTATTTCAATTTGAGGATCACGTAGCCTCATATTATCCTCATTAGTTGAAAATGCATATATGGTATGATTTATATACTACAATATTGACTCTCTTTTATTATATTATATTTCTTTCCTCAAATATTGCACAGATGATAGTTTATGCATACCTAATACCAAACTCGACTTCACTTGTATATTTATTCTATCCATATTTCAAAACTCTCATTTGACATATGAAGACACATCAGCCAATTGTGATAAGCTTTAAGTTCTTATTTATCACCTAAATAAATTATTTAACACTTATCTTGTCCCATTTTCACAAAGAAATAGAGGTGATCACCTGTGTGAGAAGGTATCTCATCTCTGTCCAACATACTTCTTATGTTTACATCTGAATGTTCAACGCTCACTCTAACATTTATTAAATAACTAAAATCTCTTTTCAAATCAAGCCTTCTCATTTTTTCTAGATTTGATTTTTATTTAAAATTCATTCTAGAAAATGTTGTTTAATTCTCAGATGGACACATATTGCATCAAATATTTGATGATCAAAAAAATATCATTATTGATAATAAGTACTATAAATATCCATTATACATATTCATTTATGTTTGTGTTACTATGTCTTTTTTTTTAAAAGTAATTGAATTAAGCCAAAAGAGGCATAATAAGATGAATTACAATCTCACTAAGAGGATGAGAATTCTAGAACCAAGTTAGAAAGTGATGCTACTTAAAATGCTAATATTATTATAAACAACCTCCTTATACCCCCATATATTAATACAATTTGAATCTAGCGAGAGCTTGTCATAAAATAAGTTAATGTGCAATCTAGTATAATTTAACAACTACTTTGTGAATGTCTTAAAACTCCTTTCTGTGTTGCTAAAAATTCTCTTGTTTCCTTCATCCTATATGTTGAGCATAAGGTAAGAAGGAGCAATGTAGAAACACCATTTATTATCTTTGCTAATATGATGTAAATCCAAAAACTAAGTGACAAATTGTTGCCAATCATTAGGGGAGTTATTGATATTAACATGTAACATCCCATCTTCCATAGGAAGGGTTTATTGGTAATTTGGGACGGGTTAGGAGTATTGACTTAGGTCTCGGCATGAACATACAGCATAT
>JAOSBK010000005.1:18688387-18709103 GCA_027568895.1 Erythroxylum shatona | reverse complement strand
TATTCAACTGTGAATCAATTAATTCAGATTCTAATAATATACATGTTTCCCATACATCTCTATGTATATGTATATTATTTACAAAAGAATCTTGGTACCTTATTATTAGATGTACAATGCTCATACAAATAAAACCTAACTTTTTTATTTTATTAATAATAAATATTTCATTACAAAAGAAACTGGAAGAAAATTAAGTTATATGTAAATACACTTGCTTTCCAGGGCACTATATTTACAAAACTCCAACAATCTCCCACTTTCCCTAAAGCAAGTTTGACATATCCCTCATTTATATCCCTGTTAGATGACCTCTTGTTTTTGAAAATCTTCTTGATCTTCCAGATTGTATCTCAAAGCAGGAACTCTAATCACTTTTTGTTTATCTATTATTTCTAAGGTCGCTTCCTTTTTATTTTTATCCCAAAATTGTAAAGAATTATCATAATAATTTTGTCTTATTTTTTGTTTGACTAATTCTAGTCCTTCTTTTATAGTCTTTATCTGTTGATATTTTTTCTATAATATTTTCTAGTTTTAGTAATGGTTTTTAGTTTGGAAAAATCAGTTTTTCTTTATAACCTACACCAAGCTAGGCTGTGCGAGGTTTTAAAAAAGGAGTAATTGTTAAGACAATGAGCTATTATCAAATGACCACAAGAAGTTTTGAAATTGATTTGGTGTTTAAGAGTATTAAATAAAATTTTATGGAATCACTGAAGAAAGTCATTTCCAAGAGGAATATCAATACCAATATCATAGAAATAAAAGGGTGGACATTTGACTAGAAATAAGTTGACAAGAATTTGAGGTTGTTGTATTCCAGTATATAAATGTATTTGATGATTAAACATATCTAAACCTATGATAGGTTTTAAAGTTTTATGATAATGTGATGGGAAATAAGTCAATCTACATAAGCAAGAACTTGCTCCTCTAACTATATATATAAGCTGCAAAATATTCAAATCTATATTCTTTATAAGTAATTCCAATAGGAATATATATACTAGTTGTGCTAGTCAATATTGAGGTAACATTCTCCTTTTATTTTATAGTTTGAACTTATCTGTTTATCTACTCGTATTGAGTTATTATTATATCTAGAACTACTAAAAACACCTATTTCATAATAAGATAATCTTGGTAATAATCTATTATTAGAAGTTAGTAATGGTTTTTGTTGTAAATCTAATGAAAAATTTGTTTCAAGTTCCTTTATATTTTCCATACAAGGAGAATAAATCCTTTCTACTTCAGAAAATAATTTTGAAAAAACAGTAATATCTTTATCTACAAAACATTTCGTATGATGTGTATTAGATAAAGCATAAGTTATCATATAGGTTATAGAATATGGCCTATTTCCATCTTTTATCAAATCTTTCTTTTAAAATCTTGGATTAGAGAAAGTGTTCTATCGAAATCTTTATCTTGTATATTATAAGATATCTTAGGATAAATATTAAATAAAAGTGTTTGTTATTTAAGATTTCCTCTAAGAATTCTCATACATGCTTCTCTTCTATTCAAAATTCTATCATCAATAATAACAAGATTTATGGGGCTATCAATTCCTTTTCTAAAATTTGTTATGATTATCATTTGAATTGATCCAATGTGAACCCATCCTATTTTATCATGAATTTCTTTAGGCAAATGATCAAGTTTCTAGAAATATCTCTTTTGGATAACAAAGGAATCATTATTTTGTTAGACATAAGACTAATATCTAAGGCTTTTTCTCTCACATTAGGACCATTAAACATATGATGTTTTATGAATTTTAATTTGATTTTATCTAATAAGGTCATATTAAATCCAGTATAGGAATTTATAGAAAACATAGTATTCTAAATCTTTTTAAGTTTTCTTCTATCAATCAAAGCTTCTTAACTGTATTCACCATGTTGCAAAAATGTTTCTATTATATTATCTGTAATTTTTTTATCGTTTTGGGTATTAAAAGATTCCCCTATTTCACTCATTTATAGCAAAATGAGAGATTTCTTCATATTCAGTATCAGTAATTATAAAAATACTTTCTTTAGAAGAACAATCTTGAAAAGTATTGACATGAATAAAATCTTCCTTTTCTATCATTATTTCTATATCATCATCTATTTTGATTTTCTTTTTATGAAATCGTTTAGGGCAACCAATAGCATAATGTCCTTTTTCCTTACAATAGTAACACTAACATTCAGTTATCCTTCTATTTTCTTCTATTTCTCTTAAATACAGGCTTTTTAGGTTTATATCCTTCTTTTATTTTATAATATTTGGCTTTACATCTTTTAAAATATCTTTTCTTTACGTATTTTTCTTATAATTCTTTTTTTTATCTTTTTATAATAATAAGGACTATGACGTCCAATTACAGTAGGAATTTTTAAATCATAGCAACATAAAGAATATTTCTTTTTTATTCCTTTACTTTTCTTTAGTAATATTGTTTCATCACACCATTCACTTAGTTTATCTTTTAAGAAAGAAATTCTTTTTCCAGGTGTACTTACGAATCCTGGGTTATAAGTTGCTTCTAATTTACTTCCCCAAAGATTAGGTATCTTTGAATAAAACATCCTAACTACATTTGTGTATTATCTACCTGGTTATAAATATGATAATAACAATCTAAGAAAATACAAATATATCTATCAATTTCACACATATCGCACAATTGGTCTTTGTAAAGCAATAACATACTTTCTTATAGTGGTATCTTTTAAAATATTTCCTTCTCCAATAAACTCTAATCAAAATGCTTTAGCAGCTCTAGCTATTAGGTTACATATATCCGTATCATTATTAAATATAGAAATTTTAGAGTTTTGATCTAAAATTTTCCAAAATCGAAGTGAATTATCTAACAATGTTTTTTTCCAAATTTTTTTTTTGTTTTCCATAATCCATTTTATTAATAGAAACAGCTACACGAAGAGTAGTTTCCCATTTATCAATTGCTTCTTCTATATCTTGTATACAATCGATATCTAGATATATTCCAAAAGAATTTATAGATTCTGTTCTCATCTTGTCTATTAGAGTAAAACCATTTTCATCTTTAGTTACCATATGTGTTCTAGTAGATCTACCAAAACTTTGTGAAGGAAATATAGGAGGATTTTGTAAGGTACAAGGGATATTACTTATAGTATGATTGAAATGAACTTCTTGTTTATAAGTATCGGGTTTAATATGAACTAAAGTTTCAAAGTTTAACCTTTCTATATGTTTATTTAATTCTTCTTTGTTTTATAAAAAGCTTTCCATTTATGTATGATTAGGAGGTATTTTCATTTGAAAAATTAGATCAAATATTTGTTTCTCCGTCAGATTTCTATTAGACTCATTATCTGTTTCTTTTTGAATTATCATTTTTACTAAATTGTATAAATTAGTAATTTGTTCGTGGAGATTAGAAATGCTTAAAAGTACAATTTTCCATAATATTTTGTCATTTTTGGAATTTCAATCATATCAGTTTTTATTTTTAATCATTCGGATTTAATTTTTAAATATTTATCTTCCTTCATTTAAATGATCAAGTTTATAATGGTTACTTAAAAAGAATTTCATTCTGTAAATCTTTACATTGTTGATATTTTTTGTCTCCCTTTTCAACTTTTGATTTAATTGATTGTACAGTCTTTTTATAACAAATAACCATATTTATTCGTAAAATGTTGTACTTCGAGTTGTGCTTCTACAATATAAAGTCACTCATATCTAATATCCTCTCTCTAAAAGTAATTTCCGATTTCTAGAAAAACATTTTCTATTAACACCATTGAGTTGTACACAAGATGTTTTCATTTGAGAAAATATGGTTCCAAATTCTGTAATTTTCTAGAGTTGTAATCCATTCTTCTTTTCATAGTTGATGATTTTTTAATTGAAATGTCAATAGATTTAACGATTGTGCAGCTTAAACACATGACTTTATCAAAAAGAAAGAAAACTTTTTATCAATGGAAGTCCAATCACATATCAATAAACTCAAAAGATTACAGAGATGTGAGCTTATGGCACAACAATATCCCTCTTTCTTGATAAAAAAATTGGTAAAAAGCCAATCTGCACTCTGTGTCACTATTAAGAGTTGGACATTCTCTGTTCCTCGATTCACCAAAATTGTCCACTAGTGTAGTAACCCAAAACACAGGCCAAATTCTGGCAAAATCAATTTGTTATGCACATTTCTTCAAAAAGAATTCTACTGTGTCTCATTTGCTGTCGGTGAAATCTGCATCAATGACGTCTCCATCTGGTCCCTTGCTTGATGTATCCTGAGGCCCAGGTTCACCACCTGAGGTAGGTCCACTACCTGATGCTCCTGGTTGGCTATAGAGGGATTGCCCAAGTTGCATAACTTCTTCATTGAGTGCAGCTATAGCATCCTTCATTGCTTGGGTTGATCCCTCTGCAATTGCATCCTTCAGTTCCTTTAATTTTCCCTCAACCTTTTCTTTGACTGTGCCTGGGACCTTGTCTCCTAACTCCTTCAACTGCTTCTCTGTCTGGTAAACAACTGAATCAGCCTGATTCTTTGTGTCAATAGCATCTCGCTTTTCCTTGTCCTCTTTAGCAAACTTCTCAGCATCTTTAACCATCCTCTCGACCTGCATAATTCATTCAGTTGTCCGTCAACATTATACTACCAAGAACACATCTGATAAAAATTGTTAAATATTACATTTTAATTTAATCTCTCGCAAGCACATTAATCTCCGCTATATAAGATTAAAACCGAGGCTCCAATTCCAAAAACAATCACAAAGTTAAGCACTTGCTAACAATTTGTATGATAAAATGACAGCAAATAACATACCTCGTCACTGGGTAAGGTGCTGGCACCTGTAATCGTTATATCTTGCTTCTTCCCAGTACCTTTATCTACAGCAGTGACGGAGAGGATACCATTGGCATCTATGTCAAATTTAACTTCAATTTGGGGAACCCCACGTGGTGCTGGTGGGATACCATCCAAGCGGAAACTTCCAAGGGATTTGTTGTCCCTCACAAACTCTCTCTCACCCTGAAGGACATTAATTTCAACACTTGTCTGTCCATCTGCAGCAGTTGAGAACACTTCAGATTTGGATGTAGGCAGGGTGGTATTTCTTGGGATTATCTTGGTCATAACACCTCCAAGGGTCTCCAGACCAATAGACAAAGGGGTAACATCCAAAAGCACAATGTCACTGACATCTCCGGACAAAACACCAGCCTAAAACCAAGTAAAAATAATGACCATATTAGTGCCACTCAAATCAATCCATAATTTGTGGAAAAGACTACCCTCATTGATATGTAAATTTCTTAAAGCATCAGTCCTTAACAATATCACAAAACAAGCATCCACAACTCAAAAGGGGTGAGGCCAACCTGAACTGCAGCACCTAAAGCGACAACTTCATCTGGATTAACAGTGACATTGGGCTCTTTCCCTGTCATCTTCTTTACAAGCTCCTGTACAGCAGGAATACGGGTGGATCCACCAACAAGTATCACTTCATCTATATCTTTTAAGGAGAGTTTAGCATCCCTTAAAGAGTTCTCAACTGGGGTTTTAAGCCTATCAGATAAAATTTAGACATTCATTAAATCAGTGCACAATCATCAAACATCAGTTTGTATCAAAACATCAAAATCTTGAACATAAAGTTTCGTGTGCGTGTGTGGATAGCTAAGACAGTGGGTCAATTAACACATTTACATAAACACCACGTAAGCCTTATTTCACAATAGTACAAACCTGTCAAGTAGGTCGGAGCATAACTCCTCAAACTTAGCTCTTGTAAGGGTGGTCTCAATGTGTTTTGGGCCATCAGCAGTAGCAGTAATGAAAGGCAAGCTGGCACAGAACAGCAATTATCATAAAATGAATTCCAAAATGTTCCAAGTGGCATTGCTGGGTTGGGTGGGGGTATTGACACGGAGGAAAAGAGCGAGAGAGAGAGAGAGAAAGAGAGATTTTACCAACCTACCTGATATTGGTCTGAGTCAAAGAAGAAAGCTCCATTTTAGCCTTCTCTGCTGTCTCAGTCAACCGTTGAAGTGCTTGTTTATCCTTTAAAAGATCAATACCTTCATCTCTCTTGAAGTTTGCAGCAATCCAATCAACAACTCTCTGCATAAGGTGAACAAGTGCCAAACTGAAGTCTGTTAACACCAGCAAGGAAATCAAAGCTAACGGACAAGAAAATCATTACAAGGTATGTTCAAGAAAATGCCAACCTTGTCAAAGTCATCACCACCCAAGTGTGTATCTCCAGAAGTTGAAAGAACTTCAAAGACTCCATCACCAACCTCAAGCACTGAGATGATAAAGCAACCATTTGAATGATATACAAATTACTACATTTTAATTAATCAAGACACTGAAAACAATAACTCAAATATCAACTGCAGTACCAGATACATCGAAGGTGCCACCACCAAGATCAAAAACCAGGATGGTTTCATTGTTCTTCTTTTCAAACCCATACGCTAATGAAGCAGCTGTGGGTTCATTAATAATTCGAAGAACTTCCAGGCCAGCAATGCGACCAGCATCCTTCGTTGCTGTTCGCTGGGAATCATTAAAGTAAGCAGGGACCGTTACAACAGCTTTAGTTACTTTATCATTCAAAAACTTCGAAGCATCATCCACGAGTTTCCTCAGAACCTAAACACAGAAGTTTAGTGAATCTTCAAAATCAATCATAAAGATTAAAGTCAAAACAAATCCTATAACTCCAGTTTAGTTAAACTTTAAACCTTAAAATATAAATATTTCGATAACTAATTAGTCAATCAATGACCTTTATAGTAATTCCTTGTACCACATTCAACAAGTATCATTACAACAATAGCATCCAGAACTGGCAAATATCATTCCCGTTAAATTCCCAATAAGCACCTGATATCATTCACCTAAGAAGCACCAAATTAATGAAGAAGTGACAAATCTCTTGCAACAATTTTTTATAAGTAGTTCTACTTGTTATCCACAACCCAAAGGCAGTCCACACATATTCCCAATAAGGAAATCAAGAATAACCCTAAAACAAACCACTGGAGTCAAGGGACCAGCTCGAACTCGACTTAATATATAACTTCACAAGGGCAGCAAAGCATAGACATGTCTGAAAAATATTTAGTCAACTAAAAAAATAAAAAACCTAACAGTAAAAATAAGGTGTCAAAACTACAGCACCTGAGCAGAAATCTCTTCAGCAGCAAACTGCTTGCCAATAGCGGGACAGTCAAGCTTAACATTACCATTTTCATCCCTCACCACCTTGTAAGAGATCTGCTTCGACTCCTCATCTACCTCAGACATCTTCCTCCCAATAAACCTTTTCACCGAGAAGAAAGTGTTCTCCGGGTTAACAACGGCCTGCCTTTTAGCAATCTGCCCAACAAGCCTATCTCCATTCTTTGTGTAAGCCACAACAGACGGTGTCGTTCTCTGTCCCTCTGCGTTTGTGACAATAGTCGGCTTCCCACCCTCCATAGCCGCCACCGCCGAGTTAGTGGTTCCGAGATCGATTCCAACGACCTTCTCGTTCACAACCCTAACAGGGCCACCACTATATCTCCTCCTTGACGACCCTGCACTAGTGCCATGCCTTAGAAAAGCTGAAGTCTTGAAGCTGCCCAGATTTTGACCGAGGAAAACGGATTTTGGCACAAATGAAAATTTGGGGGTTTTGAAGGAAGATGAAGATAAACCAAACCCTCCTCCAAGAACATGAATCTGAGCCGTTGAGGAGGCCATTTGATTCTAACAAAAACAAAGAGCAGACTTGTTAGTTGCGTGCTGTTTCTTGAGAAGATAATATAAAGGAACAGAGACGGGCTTTGGGGTTCATGGCGTGAGAGAGAGAGGGCGAGGGGTTGGTAGTAGTGACACGTGGCCCGATTCTAGAATATTCTTGGCCTACCCGTACTTGTCCACTATTTGATTGCTTGACCTGCCCGGTTGGAAACACCGAGGCTGCTCTGTTGTTGGTCGGGCAGCCGCATCTGTCTCTACTCTCTACTAGTTCTTATTGAAGATATAAATATAAAAATATTTTAAAATTTAAAAAAATGTTAATTATTATAAAAATAAGAGTAAATATATCAATTATAATAAAAAGAAAAAAATAAAAATAAATATGTTTATTATAATAACAATAAAAAAGAATTTGTTCCTCATTCTTAAACAAGATATTTACGTAATGCCCGCACGGGTAGCTTGGTTGGTCAACTAACAGGGTCAATTGAAACAAGGTCTTAGGTTCGACTCTCGGTAACGGGAGGCAGTGAACCGCTTTGTTAGAGGGCTGATCAAGATTAAACCGTGGTTCAATCCCCCAGCGGTGGTCGGGCCTGCGACTGGGGGCCTTAGAGTTGGAGATTCAACCTTTTGGAACAAGATATTTACGTAATTATTAAAATAACTGCTACTATTTTTAAAATTTTTATTTTGTTTATATGTTGTCTAAATAAGCATGCAGCGATACATTCGCATATCATCTCCACACTATTTGTTTATTGTTTTTATAAGCAGAGTAGAGTAGAGCAGAGCTTCAAAAGAAGAATAAAAAGATCATTCATATTAATGCAATGAATTAGTTTGCCCTTTTTACATTTAGTGTGTATTATATTTTAGTACTATGTAAGTACTCTATCGAAAAGTTCCACAAATAATGTCATCCCTTATTGCATTCTAGACCATGCACATTGATTATATTTATTCAATCTCTTACCCTATAAATCTTTTTAGATAAGTGCAGTTACCACTTTTATAATATAGGCTCTTAAGCACTAAATCTCAATCTCACAGAGATTATAAGTATTAGTAGTAACTCTTTTTTATTATATAACTGACTAATTAAGGTGATGACGAGAGATTAATTTCAAAACTAAAATAATAAACTAAGGATAAATAATCACAATTGATTAATTATAATAAAGATTAAACAAAGAAACAATTAATAAAGATAGTGAAACTTAAATTTTGAATCCCCTTGAGAATTTCTAATTCTTAGTGCTTCCTTAATTCTCTGTTCAGTATTGTTGCCTATTTATTTTACTTACATTAGTTTAATTTTATTTTATTAAAAATTCAAAATCAAATAATAAGAAAAAGGTAATTATTAGTAATCACTGTCTTTATGATAACGACTCGTACTTGCCAATATGACAACACTTGTTGAGTGTACTGTAAAATTTACCTAACTCTGCACACTAAAACTTATAGATATAGTGAACTGAGATCATATCTATAGGGAATATTCAGTTGATTTTCTTAATGAAAACAATTGATGCAAAGGAAATAAAAATGAAGGTTTTGGTTTTTATGCAATTAAAAAATAGCAGAAAAATTAAACTAGCAAAAACAAATTATAGCAAACAATTGAAAATGATAAAAGTGTCAAATATGTGTAAAGTTTGGTTCTAGGATCAATCTTGTCCTAGACATGATTAATCATATCCCATCATTCTAATGTTTTCAGACCCCTTTTCAAACTATCGATCATGAAATAACAATATACTCTGCTACTCTCGGTTTTTCCTTAGGCTGTTTTTAATTAAGAGACGATCATTAATTAAACTTAACCATCGACTAACCTAGGATACGATCTCTAAATTCAATTTAACAGTTGTATTATTAAGTGAAAAATGGATCAATATAGGAAGTAACCTTACAAGTTCGGGTTATCTAACCAAGGTTACATTGTTCCTAACGATTCAAGATCATTACTGACTACTAACAAACATCAAATTTAATGATTACATATTATATTCAACATTCTAGCAATAGGTTCGTAATAGAATAATCTAAATAATGTATCAAGATCATCTTTACAAACCCAATTCAATAAACACAAAACAACAATAACAATCCAAAAAGAAAGATTCAACCTTAATAAGATGAGATAAGCTTAATCGTGAATTGGGTGTCAATTTCACCTTCGAACCGGTGTCGAGATGGTAGCCTTCCATCTTTTCTATTAATCTCGAAGAAGAATAGTTATTGTTGTGCAACACCCCACTTTCATAGAGTATATACCAGAACATCCTGAGGACATTCCAATAAATAACCTATAATAATGGCATGTCAGAGCAGTCATGTTCTCTTATAAGGCATCATAAAGAAAGACACAATAATTAAAAACCTAAAATTCCTCATTTCATTTCTTAAATAATACGCACATTGTAACTTTACAAAACATCCATATGTGTACATTATAAAAACAAATCAGAGTTTACATCTATATATACCTAACACACTACATATACGAGGAATTATACAAAAAAAATTTATATAAGTTCTTCAGTCTCAACTGACCGACCTTTGAGTAATGTCTTCTATCCAAAATCAATGATTGCTTTCTTCTTATTTAACTTAGAAACTATTTCGTCTCTCTCAAACCCGAAATGTTAACATTGCAATTTTGCTGAGTTTTGCGAATTCAGTGAATTAACCATCATCGATGGTTCACTCATATCACTTAATACATAATCCATGCAATCTCATAGTTCATATGATAACAAATATCATCATGTAGCATTGCAAAAACTCTTGTTTCATAATTTCCACATTTCTCATTCAACATAATTCAACAATCAATTTAAATCATTTGAAACATATGTTAAGTCAAATTGACTTCACGTTTAATAATTTTGTTAATAATCGAATAATAATAATGATTAAAATAAATGAATTGTTTTGATAAGTGTGTTAAGCGTGCAGTGAGAAAACACAGAAGAAGCGCCAAAACACAGAAGAAATTTCAAAACATAGAAAAAGTGGACAAAACACAGAAGAAGTGCCAAAACACAAAAGAAGTTCCAAAACACAGAACAAGCGCCAAAACATAGAAGAAGTTTTAAAACACAGAAGAAGTTGCGAAACACAGAAGAAGTTTGAAAACACAAAAGTAGCAGTTTGAGTTAGTTACAGAACTCAACTAAATAACGGTTTCTACAAGAAGCAAAAAGCAAGAAGCAAGAAGCAAGAAGCAGTTATCAAGATTCAAGAAGCGGTTGGAGACTTAGGCTATAAATATTAGTCATAGTCAAAGACTGAACATCCTTTAATCTTTTAGCTTACAAAAAATTCTGTATTCAAAGTGCGATATACGAGAGCAAATACTACTATAACAAAAGCTCACAATATCTTTCTAGTGAGAAAAAAAGGCTGAGAGCCTAGAAAGGCTAAGATAGCTAAAAGAATACTTAGTATAAGAGACCTGAAGAGGCTCTGGAAGGGAGGAAAGAATACTTGAAAATTTGACAAAGTATAGTAAAAACTCAGAAAGATTCTTAGGACTGGATGTAGCCTAAAGTTTGGGGTGAACCAGTATAAAAATCGCATCGTCTATCCTCTAACTCTTTACTCTTAATTACTCTTGTTCTTATACAAGTTTATATAAGTTATTTGCGATTTAACTAAGTAACTATTTGGTATTCATTTAATACTTGAAAAAGTTTCTTTTTCAAGAAATATCAAAGGTTTTGTGAATACACAAAAAGATTACACAATTCAACCCCCCTTCTTGTGTATTTCGTATATTGTACGTGAGTTCTATATTAACGTGTGATTTACTTCAATTGGTATCAGAGCTCGATTTCCAAGAATCACCTTTACATAGTGAGGACAAAGATCCATGGCAGAATCACATGTTTTTATCGCTAAAGGTGCCTCCGTCACAAGACCTCCTATGTTCAATGGTGAGGACTATCATTATTGGAAGGACAAGATGCGGCTTTTCATTGAATGCACACACGTTGATCTTTAGGACGTCATCGAGAATGGACCATACGTACTAGTAGATGATGATGGCAATACTATTCCACGTACCAGATGGTCAGCCGATCACAAAACGAGATTTCAACTAAATTCAAAGGCCAATTTTTTTTTGAGTTGTGCATTAAGCAGAAGTGAATACAATAAACTTCATGGATGTGAAAATACGAAGGAGATGTGGGACACCTTATCCATCGCACATGAAGGCACAAATCAAGTAAAGAAGTCCAAGATCAACATTCTTGTACACACTACAACAAATTAATACAATCCGCGATGTTTTATTAATAAAACGTCACGGATTGTAAAGACTTTTCGTGACGTTTTAAAAACGTCACTAAAAGTTTACATTTTTCGTGACGTTTTGTATAAACATCACAAATTTATAACATTTTTTGTGATGTTTTTTTTATTAAAACGTCGTGAAATAAAAAGTGTGACGTTTTGTTGAACAAAACGTCGGGGTTGATTTGTTTCTTAATGTTTAAAATTTTGCTAGTAGCGTTACTTTCCCACTTTCTTCTCTGACGTTTCTTCTTCGCTGGTTTTTCTCTAGTTTCTTCTTTCTCTGCTTTATGTTGTCTACGAATCAGTTCATTATGCCTCTTTCTAGGAAGGATAATTTATGCATCACATCTATTTTATTTGTCTCCACCTTTTCTCTGAATTAGACATATATGATGCTAGAAGAAAAAGTGTCTTTCTGAATATTTTAGCTTGAAAATCCATTTAATTAACTGCCCTAATCGGAAGATTTCCCATATCACTGAAACTCAACGATGACGTCGTCGAAACGATATTACAAAGAGAAAATCGCTCACCGGAAGTAAGTGATACGGGTGTCCCAATACTAGTTTTCGATTTTTGTTTTTATATTTCTCTAGAAAATTTTCATTGATCAAATTTGTATAGAGAAGAGAAAATAGAGGAGCTAGAGGCGCCTAAATATAGAGACCGTGCAAAGGAATGCAGAGAAGACCAAAATCCCGATTATGAACCCATAGAATTAGGTTCCTTTCACGCCGTTGCTCCTCCGAGCACCGTCGACCTGCGATCAGCCGACGCCCACAAGATCTCCATTGAAAATAGCAAGTACCTTGGAGGTCGGTGTTTTCTTCTTGTTCATTTTCGTTTGCAGGTATCTCTCTCTCTCTCTCTCTTGGTTTTTTGTTTTCGGATTTAATAATGAAAATGGAGGAATGAATTTTCAGTTGACGTGGTTGGTGAAAGGTCTCGATTATGCTTTGCTTAACAAAGTGAGAAGTGAAATTGACAAGAAGCCTGGTTCTGAAGAGGACGCGGAGGGGAAATCTAGGTAGTTTACTGCTTTTATTTGTTGTTTTAAGTGTTTAATTCATGGATTAAAAAGCTCTCAAGTTGAATTAAGAAGCATTTGTTTTCGATGCTATAAAATGAGCTAATAGTAATGGTGCCCAATGTAACATACATATCCAGCTTTTGTTGAATCTGTTTTGAGGGCAAGATGATTTAATTTCTTTCATTGCTTGACATTACTGCTCTTTTTTTTTCTGAATTTCTATGGATATTAAGCTTACCTGCTGGTCTTACTACTTGTGGTTTATCAGAGCATCTAAGGAAGACCAACAGTTGTCATTCCGCACTGCAGCTACAAAGGTGTAACAGCCTTTTGAGAACATGTCAAGCCTTTTAACTGGTTGAAATTTGTTCACTATGTTGCTTTCATCATTTACTGACGGTTAATTTCCTTGTTTCAGTCAGTTTATCAATTGATAGTCAAACCAAAAACAGTGATCAAGACAAATGAAATGTTTCTTCCTGGTCGAATGTCATTCATCTTTAACATAGTAAGAACTTTGCTTTCTTTCTTTTTTAAATTCATATCTTTGTCCTATGCCTTTTCACTTAATCAATTCTGGAGCTTCTAGATTCTGGATGTTAAAGAATTTTGTTCTCAACTTTTTCCTTCATTTGGTTTTATCTTGTCACATCAGTTTATAGATAACTATTACTGTCAGAACATTAAGTCAATGATGCCAGCATTCTGTCTGATTTCAACTGTTATCCGTCGATAAAATAGTTTAAAAATCCGGAAGCCATGTTGAGTATTGGTGTTGGACAAGCTAATCTAGGGGTTTGCCGTAGAATATGATCACAATATATCGATGTCTTACATTCGAAACTATTGGTAAGTGACACTTGTGGTTGTAAAAAGTGGTACAGAGATGTCATAATGTTGACTCACGAAATGGAAACCAAGAACTGCAGATAAATTTTGGGATTAGGCTGCAAAGATATGAACTGTGTTAAGGGTGAGAAATGATTTTGCATGTCATGATACTTATCTGTCCTTTGGCTGACACCGTGTTATTAATGTAGAATTGTGGACGTCTCCACCCCTCCTTTTGTTCATTTATCTGTTTAATTTCTCCTTTTAGGCACACTATTATGGTTAGAATGTTAGTTCGGAATATTTTGCATTGTATTACACATAAGCATGAATTTCTTGACTTTTTTGCTTTATGCTTTTTTTTTATTTTGTTTATTCTTTTGCTCCCTAGGAAGGTGTATACTCAAATGATATTCCAACCACATTGCACAGGAGCAAAGCTGACTGTCCAGTGCCAGAGGTTGTTATTTTTCCCTTTGTCAAAAGTTTTATGTATATTCAATTTGTTAACTAAGATCATATCTCATCTTAGACTGTAATGTAGGAAATGGTAACTGTTAGTGTTGATGGATCGGTTCTGGACCGAATTGCTAAAATTATGTCATATCTGCGCCTTGGCTCATCTGGGAAGGTCCTGAAGAAGAAAAAGAAGGAGAAAGATGCAAAGGGTAATTATCTGAATGGTTTCTCTTTTGGAATATGTGATCCACATCATTTTTGGTTTATGAAAGGCATGTTTTTCCTAATTAACTAACTTTTGTAAGATATCTATGATTTTGAGCAATTTTGAAACATAGCATTATTATGCAACACCCAGAGCAGTATGTGTAGTTTTATGTGGGTCCGTGCTTAATAACATTCCCAAGTGATGCAATGGACAAAATGGTCCGAATCGTAATACTGGAATTCATATTTCAAATTTGGATCAGTTTCTTTGGAGTTGTTTGAAAGTTTTCCTCACCTAAATGTTGTCTCAGTGGTATATTTCACCTGATGAAATTTGTTGTCATAACATTGGGTAAATTCTCATTGAATCATATATTGGCTACCAAACTGACCAGTTCAATACTTTTAACTTGTCTGCCATGTTACTTATATACTTACTAGATTTATCCTGTAGGGAAAGTTTCAGCTGTTGGCAATGGATATGATGACCAAGATAAGGCACCAAAACCCAATGGTCCAATTTCAAGTAATAAGACTGAAAGGGAAATTCTGCCCCCACCACCACCACCTCCAAAGAAAAATCTGCCTGATCCTCGTGAAAAACAGGGGCCAGTTGTTGCAAGAGCTGAAGAGGATGACATATTTGTGGGGGTTGGAGTCGACTATGATGTTCCTGGAAAAGAAATGAGTCAGAGCCCTATTTCAGAGGACATGGAAGAATCACCTCGAAACAAGGAAAGAGTTTCTTACTTTAGTGAACCTGCTTATGGCCCAGTACCACCCTCCACGTCTTCTCGGGAATGGCAGGACCTGGTAAGTAGAATTTTTTGATGAAGCTTGAGGTTGAGTTTTAAATACCGTTAATTTACCTCTTGAAATTACAGTTACATAGTTTTGGTGCTTATATTAATGCTTGTTTGCCTCTCTTTGATGGATTCTCTTTGGTGATCTTCTCTGATCGTTTGATTCATTCAGAATGGGTATGACTTGATGCAAGCACAAGCAATGGCCGGTGCCTACCAGGGAGAGTGGCAGGACTACCAATATGCTGATCAACTGGCATATCCTGAACAGTATCTGCAGGAAACAATGCAAGCTTATGACCTGCAACCGGGTTCAAACATACTACAGGATCCACGCTTTATGACTCAAGAAGAGAAGGATAGGGGTTTGGGTTCTGTGTTTAAGCGGGATGATCAGAGGCTTCAACAATTGAGGGAAAGAGACGCCCGAGAAAAGGATCCTAACTTCATCTCAGAGAGTTATTCTGAATGTTACCCTGGGTATCAAGAGTACAATCACGAGATTGTGGGCAGTGATGACGAAGATGACTTATCAAAGATGGATATGGGTGGTCGGGTAAGCAAATAACATATCTAGCTTGCTACACTATTATTTTGCTGATGAATTTACGGTTATGTATGGAATGTTTTGACTATTTCTTCTGTTCAATGTTTACTTTTCAATGCGAAACAAGTTTTATTAGAAACTTAATTCCATTTGAATTTAAGATGAACCTTTGGCTTCGGAATTCATAGCTGGTGCTAATTACTGGCACTGACAGGCAAAAGGTCGTCTCCACCGATGGGACTTTGAGACGGAAGATGAATGGGCAAAGTACAATGAACAGAAGGAAGCAATGCCAAAGGCTGCTTTTCAATTTGGTGTGAAGATGCAAGATGGTAGGAAGACACGGAAGCAAAACAAGGACCAGAAACTCAATAATGAGCTGCACCAGATTAATAAAATACTCGCAAGGAAGAAAATGGACAAGGAATCCAATGATGGTGGCCATTATGATGATGATATACAAATAGGCAAGAAGCAACGAATCTAAAGCCTGGAAAGATTTCTGACGCCCTCCTAAATATTATCGGCACCAAATTGTTGAATCATAATTTGTATTATTGGTTCGATATCTTTGTTTTGCAAGGGCATCAAAATTGTTTGTGGGTGGTAGATGAATTTAGCAACAACTTGGATCTGTAGAGATTTGGCAGTCGTAAATTAATATAGTGGGATTGGCCCTGGCCTTGGTTTGTCGCTGTTTCTTTAATGAAATGTACTAATAAGTTGTAACCTCATGATGGACTATGAGCATGAACATAAGCAATTTGCAATTAATATCAAAACTATAAACACCCTGATGAACACGAAGCAAAACTCCCCAGACTAGATAACATTTTGCATGAGACTGTTGAACGGCATCCCACAGAATTTGTTAGGACAGTTGGTACAACGTCCAAAGTTCGTATTACTAAGAAACCTGTTGTCCCTGTAACGACTCCTACCTTCTCTTTTGGAAAGAGTCTTCAGGGTAACAAAGGGACTAAAGCAGTATCTGCGAGCTCTTCTTAAACCACCCTTTAGAGAAACAATCTTGAATTCGTTTCCTCTTCCAGAGGTTGCTCTTGGAGCCAAAACCATTACTTCAAATTCTGATAATAGTGTTGCAACAAATCGAGTCACAGGAAAATCTGCTATCACTTCAGGCATAACCTCTGTGGGAAACAAAATATTCTTTCTATTCTAAAACGCCCACTTTGGGAAACAAAGGAAATACTGAGAAATCCCTTTTGGGGAACAGCGGAACTAGTGGGAAATCTGCTGTCTCTTCCGGGGCGGCCCTTTTGGGGAATGAAGGAACTACTGAAAAATTTGATATCACTTCAGGTGTAACCTCTGTGGGAAACAAGGAAACGACTAGGAAATATCCCCTGTTCTAAAACGCACATTTTGGGGTACAAAAGAACTACTGAGAAATCCCTTTTGGGGAACAACGGAACTACTGGGAAATCTGCTGTCTCTTCCGAGAGGACCCTTTTGGGGAATAAGGGAACTAGTGAAAAATCTGCTTTCGCTTTTGACACCATCGTTCCGGAAAAGGAAGGCACTAAAAGCAATGGTTCTGGTGAAAAAAAGATGGAAGTTTTTATTAGTGATATATACAATGAAAAGGATCGTTAAACTTCAAAATCCGAAAAGTTGTTTTCATTTGTTTGCTGAATCTGCGTTGAGGAGAAGCCTTAGAAAGAGGCATTTTCAATCAAAAGGCTGTGCTCACGCTCTCTGTAGACATTGCCAGGTCCAATACATGGCCTCAAAGTTTTTTTTTTTGAAAAATGAAATTGAATTAAGAAAAGAAATGGGTTTTTGGGACAGCCATTATCTTTTTAAAAGGATATCATAACCTATACAAAACGGCATCGTTAACAAAGCACACATCACCGTGTACAAAGCTATGTCAAGTATTCTCAGATGTTCCTAAAATGAGAAAATAACATGCCGCTTTCGTGATTTTTCCAGACGTTTCCAAATTAGGGTTCCAAGTCTTCTTCATCCGCTAGCGTCTCCAGATGATAATGGAGGTAATCGATTCATGGCTTGATCTTTGTAACTAAGGCTACTCCTTTCGTCTTCACTCATTAACTTCTTATGAATCCTCGAGGGTCATCCTACATGATTGGGCTTCAGCTGCAAAGTCGCTCCTCCCGCCATCTTGGGCACCCGCGGAGGATCTAACTTAAGGGACTCATGCAGGATCTAACATAGCCTCAAAGTTGCAAGAGAAAATAGTTGATGTTTCATGTCCTGTTCCTGATTGTAAAGTATTGCTTATGGCCTTATTTGGTGAAGAGTTAATCAGCTCTTTTTTAGTTGGTTGACTCATTTTAGCATATTAATTTTGTAAAAAAGCTTATAAGTTTGTTTGGTAAAGAGCTGGTTGGGTTGGTTGATTCAACCCAACCAGTTGATTTTCGACCAGCTCTATCAGCTGATGGGATAAAACAAAATCAGCTAGTTGGGTTGAATCAGCCAACCCAACTAACTTTTTACCAAACAGTCTTATGAGCTTTTTTATAAAATCAATAAATTAAATTGGGTCAACCAGCTAAAAAAAAGCTGATGAGCTCTTAACCAAATAAGGTCAATGTCTCACTTTCTCTTGTCTTGAAACTTTGGTCAAGAAGTTTGGAAGAGGTAACTTTAGTGTAATAACTTTATCGTACTTCATTTTATATTGAATCACATTCATAGTTTATAATTATTATACCTTTTGCACTCTTAATTCTTTCTTTGATCTCTCTTTGCCCTTAGTTTGTACATGCTCTGTGCCTGCATGAGATTTAAGTTCAAGAACAACGTTATTCCATAGTTGGCAACTAGTTGAAATTAAAAGGAAAAAAACAATTGTAAATCATGTTTCCACTTTGTTTTAACAATCCTATTAAAGTTTGCAATTATTGATATGCAACCTGTTAATTTTGATATCTATTTTGTACTACTGGAAATACATAAGACCTTTGGAAATGTTAGTATGAACTTGTCCAAGGTTTTGAACATGTAATACAGTTGGCATGTTTGCATGGTTTATCATAATCTTACTTCTTTGGCTTATTCTCTTTTTAACGTTATTTTCAAACTTCTAATTAACCTGATTTTGAGTACACAATTCTTGCTGTGCATTCTCTTATGGCTTTGCAATAATATGGTTTAAGGACTTTTAAGGATTTTTGTTAAACATAATCTTGATGCTTTCAGGTTGTGAGATCAAGTTCAATTCCTCAAAACATAAGGGATCAATTATATAAAGACTTGCCCAAGTTACTTTCACATAGCGAAAGACAGATGCCCCTGTTGGGAGAAGTAGCCTCTATGGGAAGCCCATCACGCGTATTAAGGTAGCTATATATGCTTCTGATTGATTTTTTTAGTTATCTGTGCTACTGATTGATGGTTCTAGTTGTAATTGATTTAACGGAACATCAGGCATGATTTAATGAATGCAATCTGAGATTTAATGAATGAAATCTGAGATAGATTTAGTTTCATTAAATGAAGTATGATAGTAGTTGAGGTTTATATGAATTTTGTGCAGTCGAAAGTTATTGTAGCAGTTAGTAGAAAGTAGCTACTTTTTATATTGCATGCATTTAACTTCATTTATGACTTCGTTGATTACTCTCATCTACTCCACTGCCTATTACTGCCTTTAAAATGGAAAAGTTAACTTACATTACTTGATTAGTGACTCTGATTCTTAACCGACTCTTTGTGGGTTCACTTTGATCTTACCAATGTTGTCTTCATTTGTTTTCGTTTGTAAGTTTTGTTCTTTCTATGTTCTGATCTTACCTCATTTGATTGAAAGGAGGATTGTTTATGTTTTTTGATTGAATATTGTATTTTTGGGTTCTTATTGGGTTTGTGTGGGTACTGTCTGTTAGCTGTTTATAATTACTGAAATCGATTAAGGTTTGGTTTACTTTATTGCTTCTAATTAATCAAGGAAAAGTTTTTTGAGTGTTAACCTGGGTTGTATTAAGTGTGAACTTACATTTTCATTTATAGTATCAAGATTCAAGGATTGTTTCTTAAAGTTGTTGCTGCTTCGGTGTTAGTGCTTGGATAGTTATTGTACCATCATATTATTATCATTATTGACCCTTTTGTGTTGAAGCCTTCAATTCTGACTATATTTAGCTTGTATAGTCCTAAGAGATTGGTGAGCTTATGTTTGTTTGTGTATACATGGATGAATTTGGCTCCACTTGCATTTGTTTAATCATTTAAACAAGCACAGAGGGTGAATTGCTCTTAAATTAGAGGCATTAACACTAACCTTTTCTTTTAACAGAGCATCAACTTGAAAGTTTTGTGGCCAAGATATACAGTTGGCGAGTGGTCATTTTTCGTTCATAACGTGTGTCAAGACTCGGGAGTAGAGTGGTAAGGATTAGAACTCCGGATTTGTATTTGTTAATATTGAAATGTATGTCACTAATATAAAGAGTGTATTTGTATGAATTTAGCAAAATGTAGAAGATCATTTCATGTGATTTTTAATATTGAAACAAATTGATTTTTAAGTGCGTTGCATGTGATTGAAGGGGGTTTTAAGTGCGTTGACAATAGTTTTCTTATATATATATGCACAGTATCACATATAAAACAATAGTTTTCATGTATGTATATATATACAGTATTGCATGAATTAATAACATGATTTCACATATGTATATATGCACAGTACCGCATATAAAACAATAGTTTTCATATATGTATATATAAAGAGTATTGCTTGAATTAATAGCATGATTTCATATATA
>JAOSBK010000005.1:18671133-18681906 GCA_027568895.1 Erythroxylum shatona | reverse complement strand
ATTGAGTGAACCATCGATGATGGTTCCTCACTGAGTTCGCAAAACTCACCCAAAATTTGCAATTATTTTTCAGGACTAAGAAGAATACCCCGTTAGGCAATGAGCGTATGCATTTGCTGGTTAGTGAGAGAAGTGGTCGGGATCAGTTCGCGTTTGCGTTAGTGTATTTTTATTTTCTAAATTTTTGTATTAATGATTAGGTCAATTTGTAAAGTCAACAAACTGAAATAAATTGTATTAAAAGGGCCCCAGTGGCCAATGTACTTCTAATGATTGTGTATGTTCATTGTTTCCGCATTTTGCATGGTTGTGTTTTAAAAAAAAATTTTATACTGAATTTTGACCGAGTGATGTAGCACGCTACCCTCACAGGGCACGGACTCGGATATCATCGTCGATGTCGGGTTCGGGTCATGTGGGAGTGGGGTGTTACAGTTTTTGTATGTTATGTACATTAGGAGCAATAGACAATTCAAGTGTGGGAAAGGCAATTAATTAATTATTTTATTTATTTTTTTATAATTATCTTTAAAGGAAACATTTTTTAAAAAATTTCAACTACAAATGTCATAAGTATTGAAGATTAATCAAATTTTAATTTACTTTATTAATTTTGAAATGGCTACTTGATTTACACTCTAATACTTTTTGTATAATTTGGACATAAATTTGAGTTAGAAGTGAATTCTTTCTAAGCATTTTCAGCATCATACCAAAACAAAAAGAAAATATATGTGAATCAATGAGCATTAAATAAATTTACTCCACTGACTTTAAACTAAGTAAAAAGGTTAAAGTTATAGAATAGTGCTAGATTTAGGTTTTATTTATCGAGTTATTAAGCCAGTATAGACTTTTTTTGTTCTCATGTTAGCAATAACTTATACAAAAATTCTAAGGTTTTTATTTAAAAAAATAGAGAGGGTAAGTGGATGGGCGAGAAGTCAAAAGAGCTTAAATAAAGCATCTTTAAGATTAAAAAAATGAGCAACTTTGGGGACAAAGAATGGAATTCCATCAAGATTCAATTAAAGAACTTTAAGATTTCAAGAATTCATAAGAATGACTTCTTATATCTTGCTTTCTTTCTTGATTACTATCGGGTTTCTTTTTCTTAACAAGAATTAATTTGGGATAGACCTAGATGGATGAACATTATAAATACTATCTTGGATTGATTTTTTTAATTTAACGAAAGACCTATATTATCTTGTGAATTATTTACTATTGAATTGAGAATTTTAACTATATGAAGGAAATTCATATAGCTAATTAATGTGTTCTAAGGAGTTGAAATTAGGAAGAAATTTCAATCAATTAAGTTAAGAATAAGGGTTGTATGCCTTGAGAAAGAAACTAGGTTAATAGTTAAATCAAGATAAATATCAAGCTTAGAAAGGTTCACAAGGGGGTGGGGGTTGGGGATGAAGTGAATTTAAATATGTTGATAAAAGAATTCAGTTACAAGAAATCACTTTTAAGGGGTTCTTCTTCAAATACACCATAAAACTCAACAGGCACTACATTTTAGCTAAAAATACTAGGAGAATAAGTTAAGTTATAGTAGGGTTAAAGGTCCTAGATTCTCTATGAATTTTCTAGCCTTCTATTACATTTTCTTACAAGCCGATTGACATTAACTTGCTTCCTTATGCTTGCTATTGTTAACTTCATAAGAGTGGATAAGCTTATTTCCTTACTTGCAAATCTTTTGGAATTTATTTCCTTCCACATCTCTTCAAAATAGGTTAACATTGTTACCATACATACTTCCTTGTCTTCCTTAGAGCTTGAATTTTGTTAGAGAAATGTATTCCTTTAACCATCGAATGAAAATATCATGAATTTAAATGTATTGATAAAAGAATTTAGTTATAAGAAGTCACACTTGAGGGGTTCTTCTTCAAATACACCATAAAACTCAGTAGGCACTACATTTCAACTAAAAATAATAGGAGAATAAGTTAAGTTACAGTGGGTTAAAGGTCCTAGATTCTCCATGAATTTGCCAACCTTCTATTACATTTTCTTGTAAGCTGATTGATAGTAACTTGCTTCCTTATGCTTGCTATTGTTAACTTTATAAGAGTGGATAATCTTATTTCCTTACTTGCAAATCTTTTTGAAATTTCTTTCCTTCCACATCTCTTGAAAATAGGTTAACATTGTCACCGTACATACTTCCTTGTCTTCCTTGGAGCTTGGCTTTTGTTAGAGAAATGTATTCCTTTAACCATCAAATGAAAATACCAGGAAAACCATAAGCCTCTAACATCATCCATAGGAAATCCTAACTAACATTATCAAAGGCTTTATGAAAATCAACTTTGATAGTGCAATTTGGGGTGGAAATAGATTTGGAGTGCCCTTTTAAAATTTCTTACACAATTAAAACATTGTCACTAATCTGTTTTTTACACAAGTAAGCACCCTGATTGTCATTCATTAGAAGAGTTATAGCTTTTTTCAATCTAGTTACAAGGACTTTGAAGATGATTTTGTAGAGAAAGTCGGTGCAGGTAATAGGTCTAAAGTCTCCAAAATACGAGGGATTAGGACTTTTAGGAATTAAACATAAAAAGGTTTTATTGGTTTCTTTAAGTACACCACTAAAGAAGAATTCATGGACTGCCTTCTTAACATATTGGCTTGTGATATTCCAAGACTTTTAGGAGAAATATCCATTGAAATCATCAAGCCCTAGTGCTTTCATGCCATCCATACCAAAAACAATCTTCAATTCCTTTATCAACCACAGGACAGTTGCAAAGATAATGTTACAGTTTACTACGAAAAAAATTAAAGCATTAAAGAACTTTTAGAGAAGGTAAAAGCCACAATAAAATTGCATCTTTTTAAGCCTCTAACACCAATCAATATCTTTAACACATACAACAATACAAATTCTTAATGCATCATACTATCACCTTTAAGCAAAGAAAGCTTTGAAAGAATAATGAACTTTGAAGTATGAAACTTAGAAGAATTATTATAAGGTGAGACTTTGCAAGTAAAGTAGTTCATACAAGGATGGAAATCTTCAAGGCAAGTTAACAACAAACATAGTGTTAGAATTTATTTAGGGCCAATGGTTGTCTTCTTGCTCTTATCCACCAAGTCCTCATTTCAAGAAAGCTACGGAGGAACATGGTAATTTTAGGTTAAAATAAAAACGGATTATCTAATTATATTTTTAATTTCGTATAAATTAGCTTACACAAATATTTTTTTTAATGTAGAGGTTTATATATCAAAGAATCTTATTAATGTGGTACGCTACATCAGTACGTTAGTTATAACGTTCGTGATATGATAGTTTTGTAATAAATTAAAATTTTAAATATTTTATTAATGAAGTAAAATTAAGAATTCTAAATATAATTTATCCTAAAACATATAACATATAGCAAATATCAGATATTCATTCTAAAATTAACTTGGAATTTTAATAGCAAAGATCTAGAATTTCTAGGATTGCATGAGTGGAGCAAACGAATTGGGCATACCTTTGTACGTACACCAGACAAGGAATAAGCTAATGCATATTACGGAAAGTAAGACATTGGCCATAGGACTTTGTTAAAACAGAAGAATTGAAAGTAGTGACTGGGCTTGGAAGAACAGAAGATCTTTCGTATTTGTTGTCGCAAAGCCAAGGTAACAGAGGGGGCCGGAAGGGAAGTAATTTAATCCAATTTCTGTGAAATTTACTTACGGACAACGTTTTTACGCAGACAGAAGAGAACAAAACCCAGATACAAATAAATATCCACGTAGGCTCCGAGTAAATGACATCCGAAGCCATAGGTTCGGGAAACACAGCTGGAGACAGGCTGTCACCAACAAAGTCCCACTCACCTATTCCCCTTCTAACTACGTTCCCTCTCTCCCCCGCTCTCCCTCTTCCTCCCTTCACTTTCTCTTTCTACATATTTTCCGCTCTCTCTTGTTCTTCGTGAAAGTTATTAGTTTGGGTTTTTCGATCTCCTTTTGTCAGCCTTAGATTCTCCGTCTTCCGTCTCCGGATCAGGTTTTCCACCCTCGTAAGTTCTCCATTGATCTGCTTTTCTCTTTTTTTTTTCTTTCTTTTATTGTTTCACATTTTATTGGTGATTGACTTCCGATTCTTGTTATTTCATGTGGTTTAATGATTTTTGCGTGCCTTCTTTTATGTGCGTTCACTGTTAATCAGTTTACTGTTTTAATTTTTCATTTCTCAAATTTTTTTCTCTTGCTGAATTCTTTGATTGGTTAATGGGAGTTGTTATTTGGCTGGTTTGTTCACTCTGTTGGCAAATGCGTTTGTTTGGTTGGACGCTGAGGAAGTGAGGCGAAACTTAAAAAAGGGTTCAAGTTGAGAATTTTGACTTCTGGTTTGTATTTTTTTGATAAAGGAGAAAGGTGGAAATTTTCAATTGGAAGATTGTTTATGTGGTTTCTTGTCTTTATTTTCTTCTTTACATTGGCCTTTTGGGTTGCATTTTGGAAGTTTTTGAAATTTATATAACTTCGCTTAGGCAATAGTTAGGGATTAGAAATAAGAATCGACTTGAACTTGTATCATCTGTGGAGCCCCACGTAGAATGCTGATAAAAGAATTTGCCAATTCCTTTTTTATCTTTTTGGTATAATGGCGACAAGAATAATTCAACTGAACAAGGCATTATCAATTCTACTACTTGGCTATCTCACGAGGTTGTTTATCATTTATATTAGCTTTATTCCAAGCCACAGAAACTTGGAAAATGTGGAAACGGGAATTGTTTTTGAGGTTCACAAACTGAATATTATCTGTATTTATGCTATTATATGAAACCAAATTGTTATTTATATGATCATAAAATGTGCATCAGTATATCCTATGTGACTTCTTAGGAACATCAAGAGTCTTCAAACTTAAAGGGAAGTATCTTTTTGCGAATGAAAGAGATGCATTCCTTCTCCTTTGGATTTAAAGGCGGAGGAAGCCTGTCTAAACATACATTGATTAAAGGAAATAAGTAAAACTTTTCTTCTGGTCTTTTTCTATCACTTTGTGATGCACTATGCTGCTACTAACTTGTGATAGCAGTAATCTCATTAGTGCATTATTTTCTTTAATGCTTTTACTTCTTGTTTCATATTGTCTTATAATGCCATGTTTTGTGGCACAGCTGCAAATATATTTATTGTTTCTTGTTTTATGTAATATATGAGTTTGTAGGCATAAGTTGTCTCATACAGAACACTGATTGAAGTAAATACAGTTCAAATTACATTCAGGTGATGTTTATGGTGTTTACATGGACTTTTCATCAATATATGGGTGCAGGCAAAAGTGCTGTTTGTCTGGGTGATTCTTATTGGCAATTGATGAACAATCTTTCACGTACAATTTTGGAAGCTGCTGTCATTAAGAATTAATCCCAGGAAGGAAACGTATTTACCACCAGAGGAGGACCCCTTGTATCCATGCTGGCGGAGAGCATGCGTGGAATTTGTCTATCGGGTAATGCCCCTGACGAGTATTGCTGCCGATGCATTCGGTGTGGTGACAATTTGTCTAGTTGCTCTTTTGATCCTTTATGGTTTGCTGTGCATTGCCTACTCATTCTACTTCCGCTATAGAGTTCGTAATCAAGGCTTTGATCAACTTAGTTATTTTAGTGGTCCTTGGATTGTTAGAATTACATTCATTTTGTTTGGTATCTGGTGGGGTCTTGGTGAAATTATACGGTTAAATTTGTTGAGGCGCAAAGGAAGAGTGCTGAATGCCCTTGACATAAAATGGCAGGAAACAGTATGCAAAGGTTATATAGTCTCAAATCTAGGGTTTGCAGAACCCTGCTTATTCCTCACCCTTGTGTTCCTACTGCGTGCGCCCTTACAGAGCATGAATTCAGGAATTCTACGTCAAAAATGGAATGTGAAAACAGCAGGATTTGTCGCCCTCTTTTGCCTCCCAGTTTTTGTTCTTCAACTTTTTATTATTCTAATTGGACCCGAATTGCGCAGGATTAAGAGACCCTTGCCACCTTATTTTACAAGAACAGCTACACCGTTGAATCAAAATGCAGCGGATGTTATTGCTCTCTGCACTTACCCTTTACTGAATACCATTCTCCTTGGGCTTTTTGTCACTGTACTAACTATCTACCTGTTTTGGCTTGGGAGACGGATTTTAAAATTGGTCATAAACAAGGGTCTGCAGAAGAGAGTGTACACATTAATATTGTCAGTTTCAGGCTTCCTTCCATTAAGGGTTCTTTTACTTGGACTATCTGTTCTCTCGAAACCTGAGCATATTTTGTTTGAAGCTCTTGCTTTCTCAGCTTTTCTTGCCTTGTTGTGTTGTGCTGGGGTCTGTATTTGCATGCTTGTATACTACCCAGTTGCAGACTGTTTAGCGTTGGGAAATCTTCATGACTTGGAGACTCAGAGAGTAGTTGTTGATGATCAGAATGACACTATATCGCTCATTGCTAACCAGAGCCATCTTGGAGAAAGCAGTCGAGTAAGCCCGGGCAGGAATTCTGATACTTCAACAAAGCCTGGGTCCATTTCTTTCCGAGCATATGAAAAAGATGGGAGTTCAACAGTGCAATATGTGGAACTGAGCCTCTTTTCTCCTAGTCGAGATGCAACCCCACCAGGATCACCTCCGCTTCTTGGTTGGCCTATGCGTCACCAGAGAGAAGCTCATGGGGCATAACTCAGGATTTCTGGTGAATATCAATTTTGTGGTAAAGGATAATGATTGTAAAGGGATAGTTCCAATAAGGATTATTACTCTTTGGTTTGTTTCTTATTATCGTTAATCTTAGATATAATGTTTCTGGGTTAATGAATTTTATTTCTTCTGTAACATTGTTATCACTGATTTTTTGTTTGAGTTTTTTCTCATGTCTGTTTCCAAACATATCTAATGAAGGCGTATATTCTAATTGAATAGAGAGACGTGTGATGGTGTTGAATGCATTTTTTTTTTTTAATTTTGTTTCTGTTGGTACCCTTCTCTTTGGATGGAAAGCATTGGTGTTCTTTACTAGTTTTTTGAGAACAATAATGTGCATATTTAACCATTCTTTGTGAAATCGCTCCCATTCTTGTACAACTTATAACATGAGGACGGGACTTGTTCACCCTCTATCCACTTGCGGGCGTGAGCTGTTCTGATAAGTATGATGCTTTACAAATGCTAAAGCTGACCTGGAACGAGCTGTTCCGATAAGTATGATGCTTTACAAATGAAATGCTAAAGCTGACCTGGAACGAGCTGTTCTGATAAGTATAATGCTTTACAAATGCTAAAGCTGAACTGGAACCCCGAAAGATCAGTGCTAAAATAAGCGTTGAATCAACCAACAATCTTTAGTATGCTCAAATTTTCTTGTCATTTCACGGAATTTTTACGTTCAATTTGAAAATTTAAGTTATAGCTTTCGAAATTTCATTTTTAAAAATTATAATTATTAAATTTTCAACAAAATTAAATGTTACTATAAAGCTCCTTTAGTAAGTAAATTTATCAGGAGACGGAGTTCGTAAATATTTTAATTTCTTAGTACACTGAGAAAAAGAATTTTAAGTCATTCGCCACCGGTACTCTCCACAATAAACTATTTTATATAATATCAAATTGTATATTGGGATTTTATTCTTCATTTCTTAGAAGCATTTGGTTTCCCACATCTATTCAACTCTTGGGGTCAAGGAATGCATTACTTCTCCTTCATTCAATATATTTATCAGTAGTGAAGCTTCTCCAACCATCAAAAGATCTACTGGGGATCCCATTTATTCACCCTTTGTATTTAAAGTGACATATCAGACTCATCCACCACAACATTAGGAGGGATAACAATTTCAAATTCTATAGTAAGTGCCAAGTTATTCAACGTCACTCTTTTGCTGGTGATTTTCTCCTTCTCCATTGAGTAGATAATGGTTTAATGCCCTACTTAGTCCGCTCACTCAACACTTTCAATATGCTCTCTGGTCGGTGCTGTAATAGAGGCACCTATTGCTCTTTAGCTAATGCTTGCCACTTGGCTCCATAGCTTGTTGAAATAGCTAGCCTATGCATTAAATCTCCCCCTTGCACTTGCATGGAACTACCAATAACCTCCAAAAGAATATCCTACAATGATTGTCAGCCACTTTTGTGGCATGACACGCTGGAGAATTGAGCATTACAGCAACAAATGTCTCCCCTTTACAGGTTGATTGCAATTGATCTCTTTTGTGCTTGGTAAATTACATATCTACTACTCCTCTCACGCCGTGCTATCCAAGAAGATAACTAAGGACATTGAGAAACTCCTTAGGAACTTTCTGTGGCCTGCACATACATTTAGAAAGCGTTATGCAAAGGTTAGTTGGAAAGGTATTTGTTTCCCAAAATTTTAAGAAAGTCTAGGTATCCTTTCAATCTCTTGGTGAATAAGGTAATGTTTGCCAAGAGAATAATGAGAATTCTGTCTGATATTGAATTACTATGAGTTAAATGGATCTATGATTGCTTCTTGAGGAAAAAGAACTTATAGCACTTTCCAACCTATGAGTGATTCTTCTTCGCTAATCACTACAAAAAAAAGTATACAATCTGCGACGTTTGACTGAGGAAACGTTGCAGATTGTATAACCTTATCGTGAGGTTTTTGAAACGTCAAGGAAAGGTGAAGGTTTCGGCGACGTTGTATTAAAACGACGCGGATTTGAAGAACTAATTGAGATGTTTTACTATTAAAACGTGGCCAAATAAATATTAAGACGTTTTTATGAACAAAACGTCGCGGAAGAGTTGGTAAAGAAATTAAAACTCGGTCGTTTAACTAATTAACGTTGGGTTCAAAGGTTTCTTCATCAATATCGCGCCTCCCACTCATCAGACTACTCTTTGCGCTTTCTCAACGTAAACAGATGCCTTCAAATCTCCTCTCAACGTCGCCGCCGTTGCTCCTCCACATGCATTGATTCCTAAGGTACATTTCGATGCCCACTGCTCTTTTATCTTCATGTTTGATTTGCTAAAGCTCGAACTTGGTGTGGTGGGTGGTGGTTGTGGTGGGTGTTGGGCATAACGTTCGAAGTATATATACTGCATGTTTAAACGATTCTTTGTCGGGTGTTGTTTGAAATGGCTTTTCCAATGGGTTTTTGCTAGTTTCAAACAATATTATCAATTCTTAGTATTGGGTTTCTGGTATTGTACAGTCTCCAACATTCAAACTCTCCTTTTCTCTCATCCATATCCCTTCTTAATTTATCGCTTCATCAGAAGCAATGTAATCTATTAGCTAATTAATTTATGTAGCTTAATTTAGTTTGTAGGCACAACGTGTATCGAAGTTAGATTTTGGATGAAAGAAAGTCACTGTCAAGTTGTACTCTAATTAAAAGAAAATGTCTTCCTCGAATTATAATTTTCATATCAATAGATAACTTTTCTAACTCTTGTGGTTAACTTCTTTAGTTGTTGTTTAGGTAACTAGTTGTAATACGTAGATGCGGTTATTTTTATTAGTTTTATGGGAACTTGCAAGACAAATCATGTATGGAGAGCTTACATTAGTTTGGCTGAAGGATGTCCTTATGGAGACACTCCAACACTAGAGGCTATTACAATTTAAGATATAGACAAAGGAATAATAAACCAACACTAAGGCTTTCAAAGTTGATCCTCACATCTCATTTTTGAAGATTTCTTCCTAGATTATAAGTTTGTGTGTTAGAAAACATGATGTTGTGTGCTTGCTTTGCTGCCAAATTAAGCTAATATTAAGATCTAGCTTTAGAGACATAATCACAATATATATTGATAATTCAAATATACATTAAAAATGTTAATCCAATGCTAGGCTGATGATAGAGATTTCAATTATGGACATTGATAAAAGAGTAGTAGGATGTGCTTCTCAGGACTCACTTCAGTAATAGAGTTCCACTTTTATTAATATGCATATATAAAACCTTATTATAATATTTTCATCTCACTTTTTATATACAGTTAAGGTGTCTTGTTCCTTACAATGTAATATACAGCCTAATTAATATAATTATTAGAATTAACTGAATTTGTCATGAAAGTTGGATACATAATAAGAAAGCTTACTTGACCTAAAAATGATTGGTTTAATACAAAAAGTTTGTTAACTTGTGAACTTCACTTTGTATACTCTGATATAATTGTACACCACATTTTCATTTGTTCATATGTATACTTGTTTATTATTGTATGCAGTGGCAATATCATTGTTGCTATATTTTGTTATCTGTCTATCCATCAGTAGTTTCCTTCTTGAGATGAAAATATTTTGTAATGTTTGCTTCATTGCTCTAGCTCATCATTAGTTGGTGTTTTTTCAGAACTAAAGACTGGCCCCCTTAAGGATTGCAAAGGAATATTTTTGAAGTAAATTGAGTGCTGTCATAGATTTCAACATAGAAGTAATGGATCTGGTATGAAAATTATGCATTTTATCTTATGCATTTCCAAAGATTTGTACTCTTATCTTGTGTGGCAAAATGCCTTGTTTTGTTGTAGTGTAAACTTTTCCTTTTCTATAAATACTATTTACGTTTTTGTACTTGATTTTGAGGAGTACTTAGGATTGTAATCCATGACTTTAGGATACCATCTTATCTGCTTAGGATTTGCAGTGTATTAGCTACTACACACGGTACTATTGTTGGACTATTGAACAACTAGTTATAGCTACTCAGCATCATAAGGAATAAGTGTGAAATAATGAGATTATTGGTCACCCTTTCAACAAAAAGGTTTAAAATCCT
>JAOSBK010000005.1:18649434-18665198 GCA_027568895.1 Erythroxylum shatona | reverse complement strand
TGACATCAAGATTATGTCGCAACTTAAGTGTTCTCCAATATGAGAGTTCAAAGAAAATACTCTTTTTTCTCCAATTTTCGAGCAATAGAGCATCTCTATGCTTTCTTTTCCTTACATTTTTTCCAAATTTCACCTGTTTAATGAAAATAGTATAATAAGAAAAAATAATATGAATAAAATATACACATAATTTAAAATCAATCAAATTTTACCTGAGAAAATTGATTATATTGTTCAACAACATCATCCTTTGATAATTGTTTTGGTGCGCTTCGATTTTCTTTGGTACCATCAAATGCTTTAGCATTTTTCCTCCATGAATGATTAGTTGGTAAGAAGCGACGATGAACAAGATAGCATGTTTTACGTCCATTTTGAAGCCTGTGAGAAGATGTTTCAAGATTGCAAACAGGACATGCTAACTTGCCCTTGGTGCTCCATCCTGATAAATTACTATAAGCTAGAAAATCATTTATGGTCCATAATAAAGCTGCTCATAATTGAAAATTACTCTTTGAAAATGCATCATATGTCTCTACACCTATCTCCTAAAGGAATTTCAACTCATCAATCAACGACTCTAAGTATACATCAATATCATTTCCAGGAGCTTTCGGACCAGGAATTAAAAGTGACATCATGAAATAAGGATCTTTCATGTAGAGCCATGGTGGAAGGTTATAAGGAACTAACACAACTGACCATACATTATAAGAAGTGCTCATATTCCCGAATGGGATAAAACCATCACTTGCTAAACCAAGTCTAGCATTACATGGGTCTACTGCAAAAAAGGGGTGCACGGTATCAAAATTTTTCCAAGATGGAGGATTCACTGGATGTCCCATAAACTCATTATTACACCGTTTTTTCCTTATGCCATCTTATATCTTTAGTAAACTTAGATGACATGTATAATCTTTGTAAGCGAGGAGTTAACGAAAAATATCGCAACACTTTTTGCGAAATCTTTTTCCTACGGTCATACTCATTAATCATATTCCCATTAGTCTTCCATCTATATTCACCACATGTTGGGCAAGATTGAGCATTCTCATATTTATTTATGTAAAGTTTGCAATCATTTACACAAGCTTCTATCTTCTCATATGAAAGCCTTATATCTCGAGAAACTTTCTTACAATCATTATATGAGCTAGGAACTTTATTACCTTTAGGAAACCATCTTTTCGTTATTTGAAGCATTCCATCAACTGCATTTGCACCAATCCTGTAAAGACATTTCCAATTGAATAATTCAACAATGAATGATAGTGTGGAAGATTCCTCATAACCAGGATATAACTTTTGCTCCAATTCTCTCAATAATCTATAAAACTTGGTGGCTTCCTTATTTGGACTGGTGGGCCACCTCTGATAGAATCATTTGCTTCTTCATTTAGATCATAAAAACTATCCCTCACAATATCTTGTAACATATCACGCATTCCATCATCATTTTCACTTTTATGACTCTGATTACTATCATTTTTTTCATAAAAAAAAGATTGTAGAACCTCTCCATGATGGTACCACTGCTTGTAGTTTCTATTTATCCTATTTAACATATGATGTTCATAAATTGATTGACTTGTCCTAAATAAATTATTGTTGCATTTTTTACAAGGACACCGAACTACTCTTCCTTCACCAAAATGTCTAAATACAAAATCTAGAAATTCATTAACTCCTTTTTCATATTGTGGCAGTGCTCTATTAGAAATTTCAATCCAAGTTTTGTCAATTATCATTGTCCTACAATACAAAATAATTGAATGGGTTCAGCAAAATTTGACAAAGAACTTGCTAAGATAGGGAACTTTATAAGCATTAATATTTTCCAATTTAACATTGACGCATTACTAAGAATAAATCAAAATCCACCCATGAATAACCCAGTCTAGGTTAGCTTAGATACCTAAATAAGGCAAAATAAAGAAGGTGATATATATATATATATAGAGAGAGAGAGGGGAAAATACCTTATGTTGTTGTTCAGAGGTGGCGACTCTGTCACAACACCCTCACCAAACGTCTGCATTTTCATGACTAAGAGGAGAAATTAATGCTTGCCTCTCTTGTCCTCCATTGCATCACTCGACAGATCGCCCATCTCTTTATTCTTTGTTTAATTTTTGCTCCACCTCTACTTTACATCTCTTAGCCACGCATTGGTTGATTAACTAAACATCTGCGTTTTTGTGTCCAGCTAAAGTCTGTTAGTAATCTATCTACTACGTAGTCGTTTCTCCTGTCCTCAGTTACGTCATTTTTGCGTTGCCATTTTGCTTCATTCTTCTAGCTTGCATTGCCATCTGTTGTATGGTTTGTTCTTGCGTTTTTGTGCCTCCCAACACAAAATATAAAAATTTAATAGCGACACCTATTTTTACGTAAGGAATTCGTAGTAATTGTCAGACAGTAAAGATGGTGGAAGAAGATGAATCGTGAACAGTCGTGTTATTAGTGGTGTGAATAAATTTCTTCTTCATCTGTGCAGTTCTCCACTCTGCTTCATTCTTACAGTCTTCTTTCCACATATTCCAATTCCTTAGCTCAAATACTAACAGGTAAATGGCCATTGTTGTTTGTTTAACTTATTCTTCTAAATCTTTTATAATAGCAGTGGAACAGAGGTAAATAGCAGTACAACAACAGTGGCTATGGAGGAATTTACTTTAATTATGCTCTTTTAACTGCCTCCTTTTTCATTGTAGAACATTGAAAAAAAGAATGTGTTAGAAACTGTTGGAGAAACAAAGCATGGGTTCATGTACTTCTGATTCTGTCCTTATTTCGTGAGTATACTGTAACATTGCAATTAACCTGATTGCCTTCATGCAAATTATGTTGTTATCTTCAATTGTTGGTAGCTATTTTTAGCTAAGTTCTAGATGATCTAGGGTAAATATTCTTGTCCATGCCTGACAACTTTCAATTCATATCTTCCCATTTCTAGTTGCTACAATAGAAATGCTATATTTTCTTATAGTATCCATTCCCTCCTCTTTTCTTTATAATCTTCTTTAGACAAGCATTCCATGCACTAAAACTTTAATTGATCAATGACTGGATGGAATTTAAATGTACGTGGAAAATGATAGTTCATCTCCTTTTGTTGGTTATTTTCAGCAAAGTTCACTCTTTAGATTTTTGATTTACAATTCTACAAAACCTTAGGTGTTATTAAGTGAATTCCTTGTCTGATGTTGGTTATTTCTAGCAAAGTTCAGTCTTTAGATTTTCTCTTACAATTTCTTTTAGCTGTTTATGTTTCTTGTTCCTAATATATATTTATTTTTAAATATTTGAATTTGATCAGTCTATTTTCCTATTTTATTTCCTAGAAAATTGCTTTCTCATGCCATTATAGAAGTCTCTCCTTCCTCTCTTTAGATGTCTATAGCTTTTTCTAAATGTCAACTTAATGCATCAATAAAATACCAGAATGATAATCACCTTTGCTTTTTAACAAGATATCAAACAGAGATAGATGTAAGGAAGCAACAAATTTATTATTTGAAAGCAGTTGTGATATTCCCAATTAGTCTCCCAACAAGAAGTTGGAGTAAAGAAGGAAAGTTGCACTTTTAAGAATAAGTGGATACACATGCATAGTCATAGCACATCGGGAAATTTACAGAATTGTTTTCTCTTACAATTTGTTTTAGCTGCTTATGTTACTTGTTCCTAATATGTATTTATTTTTAAAAGTGCAAGATGGTTAAACTTGGTAATTATATGCAAAACCACAAGACAGTTAACAATGGTAGATCTTTATCAAATATCGATGATGAACAAAATGGTCCTAGTATGGTAGAGGAGTCAGAAGCTATAGAGGCTCTTAATCAACAGTCTGACGCTACAATTGGAACTTCAAAAAATGCACCTAGCCTAGAAGGAGAAGTTATTAGTACTGGTAACATGATCTTCAAAATTATATCATTGTACATTTAAATTTTTAATATAATATTTTATATATCTATTAATTAGTTTTTTAAATAGGAAATGTAAATTCCAAAGAAAGTGGACGAGGACTAACAATCAATGCTAGACTTGCTCAGAAGAAAGCTGAAGGAAAATAGATTGATGTTCAATTTCCTCCTTTGTATTATAAGGCATGTGGGAAGCATACCAGCCTTTTCAAATCGGAAGTTACTATATGCATTCGGCAACTTGCACCACTTCATGTCTCTAGTTGGAAAGAGATTTTTGAGGATGATAAGATGGCAATGTGGTTATTTTTAAAGGTATGACACTTTTTTTTAAAATGCAATAGTGTTTAATTTTGTTGTTGCATTGAATTTGCCTCATAATTTTCCTAAATATATTTTTTTATGAATTTTAGGATAAATTCAATTTCTCAAATAAGGTGCAATCTTATGTGATGCAATAAATGCATGTGCAATATAAAAATTGGCATTATCATTTGCGCAAAAGCTATCTCAAGAGTAAAAAGGCCAAAGGCAGCAAGGTGATTGGCATTGGTTGATTGAGAATAAATTGGAGACTTTAATACTTTAAAATTTAAGTATTTTAATTTATTTTGTTAGTTGTTTTCTTTTATTAAAAACAAATTAGTTATGAATTTATAAGAACAAAGTGAAACAAACACAAGTAATAAGGGAAATCAAGAAATGAAATCAATTTCTAGTACAAAGTCAATTGTACAAATTGCATATGGAATGGTAAAGTTAAATTTTATTTACTTAAAATTATAATGATATTTTTCTTAAAAAATAAGTTCCAATTAATCATTAATTTCCTTTGTCTTTTCTTTTTCTTTTTTAGAAAGATAAAGATTCTGATGAGTGGCCCGACGCTGTTAAAGTTTGGAAGGTATCGCGACAAAAGCCAAATGGAACTTGGTCTGTTCCAAATGGAGAAGAAATAATGGTATGAAAGTATAGTCAAATTAGATTTTTTTAAAAAATAATTTTAAAAATTACTTTACTAGATTTTCAAATTCTATCTAAATATGCAGAATAAGCTTCAAGAAGAGGGAGAGAAAAATAAAGAAAAGATTTGGTCTACACCTCTACCACTCGTTGAGCATTTCGGCCTTGTTCTAGAAAGAAAGTCAAGTTATTCACGCTGGTTAGGTGTTAAAGGAATAACATCTAAGTCCCAAGAAAAAAGTGAAATTCTAGCCGAAGTTGAGGTTGCAAAGAAACATGCAAGTGATTTAGAAGATGAAGTTGCAAAACTTACTGAAATCACAAAAACACAAATGAAAAGATTCAAGCTCAATATGAGAAGATTCAAGCTCAGGATGCAGGTATTGAGAAGCAAGCCACATAAATGAATCAAATTTCAGCTGTTTTTGTACATTTGGAAAATACCGGAGTAATTCCTAGTTTGTTACTCAATTCTTCTGCCTTAATTGAAGATCCATCAAGCGCCACAACATCAAATACCCTAACTACTCATGAAAGTTTATAAATTTATAATATCTATAATAGTTAGTATCATTTCTTATCATTATCATTATATTATTGTAAATGTTAGTACTAAATTTATAGCTTAATATTTTATAAACTAATTCACTAATTTTATTTTTATTTGTTTTGTAGGAAACAATTCAACAGTAAACTTCATCCTAAAGAATAGCCAAGAAATTTTACCTTAGAGAGTTTTAGCTTAAATTAGTACGTAGTAGTTTGAGATAATTATAAGAAATAATTTTCTTGCATATTAAATTTCCAATTTAATATATTGGAAATTAGAATTTTATACATTTTGGTGATTTTTATATATTTATATATACTAATAATTTTTATTTGCTTGTCTGATAATATCTTGGCACTAAAAATCTGTATCATTTTTGACAACTTCTATTTTATGGCCACCAATGCAAAAATTTGTATCGATTAAGTAAATAAATTGTTAAATTTAATAATATTATTTGAGACAAACACGAACACAATATTAGTGATAAATTTATTATAACATATATTATGTATTTAGTGACAACATTATTCATACTTGTGACGAAATCTTTTACACAATATAGACACTAATGCAAATTTCTTTTATAGCTAATGTAATTCCGTTGATAAATTGATAGTTTCATTTGTGATAATAATAAACATAGTTAGTGATAATACTTTTTGTAAGAACCAATTTTCATTTTTGTTACAAAATGATGTTGACATTATTTTATTAAAATATTACTAACTATGAAGCAATGGACGCTGATAAAAAAATTATTAGTGATAAATACTTTGTCAATATTTATAATTATTTTAGTAGCGATAATGTTGTAACAATAAAATGAAGTCCTATTACAGCTTTATTCGTTACTATTTTATATTATCTGTGTCAACAAACTTGTCATAAATATATGAAGTTGCTGTTACCATATAATGTTGTCACATATTTCATATGTTTTAGTTTCGACACTTTTGTCACAATATAATGAAGTATTATTACAACTTTATTTGTCACTATTTCATATTATTTATGTCGAAAACCTTGTCATAAATAAATACAGTTGTAGTGATCATATAGTGTTGTCATACATTTGATAGGTTTTGGTGTCGACAATTTTGTCACAATAAAATAAAGCAGTGTTATGACTTAATTCGTCACTATTTTATATTATTTGTAACAATAAACTCGTCATAAATATTTAAAGTTATTATGACCGTATAGCTTTGTCACATATTTAACAAGTTGTAGTGTCAGTATTAGTGTCACAAAAGCCTTGCATAATTGTGACCATTGTTTAAATTAGTCACAATTTTATTAAGGACAGAGGTATTTGTGACGGGAGGTGACGACTTTAAATATTGGACATTATTAATAATAGTGACAAATATTACTCCTTTTAGTGACAACTTTTTACCTTTACTAAAAATACAATTTCTTGTAGTGACTTCATAGATAACCAAATACATTTGTTTTATATTTGTTTTGTTTGTAATTAATTAGAGTGGAGAGATAACTAGTTTATATACACTCTTCTGTTGACATTAAATCTTGTACGTCAAGTACTAAATTAATAGTTAAAATTTAATATACTATTAAATGAAGGAAAACCATAAGCCAAGTTTAATATGGGCCTACAAAAAATATGGGTAATAATACTAGGCCATATATTTTTTCTCAAAAAAAAATAATACTAGGCCATATATTTTACATCAACTTGATTCGTTTCCCCACTCCTACTTATTCTTCCGCGACTTCGATATATGCCTTGTAGCCATAAGATGCTATTGATGCCTTGGAAGAAATATTTGTGAATCTGGTAACTCCTGATTATTTGTAGTTTTCAAATTCTGCATGAGTTGGCTAGTAACTATACTATTAATTCAGAGATGGCAATGGATGAAAAATTAAGTTCCAGTTAACAGATAGATCCTAACTCATATTTGAGATAATATCTCGTAGCCGGATTTGAAAAAGTTGGTCGGTTTTTTGAGATAAATTCGAGTCACTTTATAATTATATGCTTGAGTATAAGGAGACTAGGCTAAATGGTTTAACAAAAATGAGTAATGTATTGTTGAGGTATATTTTTTCTTTTGTTTTTTGTTAATGGCGATTAGGTTGCAGAAGCAGCAGCAGCAGAGACGTTACTTCACTAGGGTCGGGTGGCGGAGTAGCCTGATGGTAATGGGGCTCTAAGAAATTAGGGGCTGTTTGGACATTACCACATCTACAAAACGTGAAAGACGAGCCCAGACCACCTGTCCCTTCGCGGCAGCTCTTTATAACACAAGCCTCAATTTCCGAAGCCAGCAGTCAGCTCCTCCACAGCCAAGAGAGACAGCGATAGGCTTAAGTTTCGTGGCACTCCGTCTACCGTTATAGGTATGTGCTGCAAAAGACCCACCATTTTGTCAGTGCTCACGATTTGTTGTTCTATATATTGAATTATAATGACGAATAACTCAAATCGGTACTGGGAATAACTTTTTTCCCATTTTCTTTTCAATCTGAGTATATTATTCGTGTCGTCGGCTGAGAGGGAGTTTGCTGTTCCTCAACATACATCCATGGGTCTGTTCTTTCTTCTCCTTTGTTCTAATTCGATATAGTTAAAAGCAAAAGTTTATGGGATAGAAGATGAGTTTAGGCTAGTATGTCATTTGCTGAAAGTTTTCTATTGAGAATTTGTTAATGATACGTATACTTTTAATTTGGTAGCGAAAACAATAACTAACACCAGTACATACTCTTATGTATAATAGCACTGGTAGAAAAAGGAGGATGAGTTACAATTCAAAGTGCAGGTAGAAAAAGGAAGATGACTTGCAATTCAAAAGTGGGTAGCACAGAGGTTCACGTGGCCTCTCCCACATTAGATCCCAAATCTTTTTTAAACTTGTTAAATATTAAATATTTTAACTAACACATGCTGTCAATATTCAATAATGATACACATGGCTGGACCATGTGTACCAAGCACATTTCCAAATACCTTATAGTATGAGGCTCAAATCTGAGCCCGAACCTGGACTTCTGATTTTGATATACGCCATTCAATTGGATGACTAAGTTACGTATATACAGCAGAAGGCGGTCCCATATCTGTATTTGTTTTGTTTTCTCTTACATGACAAACAACTTTTATTATGGCTGCAGTCATTTTCACGTGGAAAACCCCAGCCCATTCGCTGTCTCCCAGGCCCAGCTGCTAAGGTATTTACCAAATGCTGTTACATAAATAATGGACCGTGCGATTCATTGTTAACTATTAAGTCCATATTTAATTCGCTATTTGGGAGTTCTGTATTTTTCTACTTTTTTTTTTAGTTTTTTTAGTTTTTTAAGTTCAGTCAAAGTTTTTATTTTGGTTTTCAACTTTCAAAACTTATAAAAATCGTAAAAAGTCATAATTCGATATATCATTAATTACATATATATTAATTTCTAATCAAATTATTTTTATTTTTATAATTACTTTAAACTTCATTTTTTAATAATAAAATTTTTTAATTTAATATTTTTAATATATACTTCATGTTTAAAATACATTTAATAGATTAATAAAATAAATATTATTCTATAAATATTTTACCTATTATATTATTTATTTAAATAGTAAATCTTTTACTAATAGTTATTAATGAATATTATATAAAATATTAAAATAAAAATTAACTAATTAATTAATAAAGAAATTAAATCTTTAAATTCTATCTACTATTTAATTATTAATGATTAAATAATTTTATTCAAATTAAAATTAAAAATAAGAAATAAAAAATAGAAGGGAAAGTAAACGATCTTTGAAAATATCAATCTTGTAAATCATCAATTGCTAATTAATACTCATCTTCATATCACATCATGAAAATTCCATATCGTATTATCTCTTCTCTTTCAGTTTGGTCACGTCCTAGTTCCATTAATTTGACTCTTATTTAGACATAATAATGCAAATTTTATCAATTTATAGTAAAATTAAAAAATTTCACATGTCTAAGACAATCCAAGTGAATTAGTAAATAAATGATTTAAGAGTATTTTATAGTTATGAAAGTTTGTATCTATTTATATAACTTCTTTAATGTGGTAATTATGCAAGATTTGGATATAAGTTTGTCGTGACTTCTTTTAAATTTTTTGAAATTGGAAGCCTGATTAATTATATTAAAAGTGAAACCACTGCACATGGACATGGCACAAGCCATAACTGAGAAGGTTGTGCTCGGAGTGTGTAATCAAGCAAATATATATATATATATATATATAAACAAGTTTTCCGGGATTCTATAGATCCCACAGTTATTCTTTTTTATAAATTTCCCTTTTTACAATTCCTAAACCCAAACCCTAACAGTCTCTTTTTTTTTATTGCAGTTCCTTTTTTTGTTTCATTTATGAGTTTAAATTTCGTAACTTTTTCCAGATTGGATCGGTTTGCGTTGAATCAAATGACGGGTCGCCGGCTGAATCCGTAAGAAACATCACGTCTTTTTATCTATTATTGTCAAACGATTACATATTGAAGAAGTGAATTCAGGAAAAAGAAAAGCATTTTCCACTTAAATTCGAGTAACAATTAAAATTTGACTTATCAAAATATAGAGAGGACAATAAAAAATGGACTATCTAGCTGCCATAATAAGATCCTGTGTATTGGTGATGCTGCGCATAGATACAATTAGTGGGATTAAAATAATAAAATAACATATTCTCAAAACATTTCTAGCACTGCTATGATAGCCTTCAATTTGCTTTTCCGAGAAATGAGCAACTACATGACTCTCAATCTAATAGTTTTTATGGTGTAGTATACACATCAACAAATAATCTTCATAATATAACAAAAGCGTTTTAGTGCCTGTTTGGATGGGCTTATATCAGTAGAACTTTTCTAAAAAGAGCTTTTTAAAAAAGTCAGTTGACTATTTGGCTGTCATTTAAAAAAGAGCTTTTCTAAAAGAGCTTTATATAATAGACTGTTTGGCAATATAAAAATAAAAAGCACTTTGAATTTTAACTATATTTTATTTTATAATAAAAATTATTTATGCATATAAATATTATTTAAAATATATTAAACAATATGTAAATCACAATATATTAATTATTGTATATTTTTAAACAATATGAAACATAAATGAAAATATATCTAACCAAATCTTTCGTATGAATTATAATATAAGTAAAAATAATATTAAAATTAAATATTAAAATATATATAAAATAAAACAATATTATATAGATCCCAAAATAAATGTAAAGATGAGTTTGTGAGTATTGTAGAAATTATAAGTAAAATATAAGAATAAAATAGGCTAACAAATATATTCATTAATTGATTTGAAAAATATATTTGAAAAAGTACTTTTAAAAAAAAAACTCTAAATTTGAACTTCTTAAAAAGTATTTTTTTTAAAAAAACTTTAAATTTGAATTTTTTAAAAAGCTGTATTTTTATTACGAATAAAATTATATCTATTAAAAATATTTTTTATTTTATAATTAAATAATCTTTTTTAAAGCTTTTACAGAAAAAAAAATTGCTTATTTTTTTCAAAGCCTCAACAAAACACTCGATTAACTCGAAATGAGCTATTGAATTCATTGTCGGTATGAGCATCACCGTTTAACATACGTAGTTCCGTCGTTTCATTTGGAAATCGAAGTCAAACTAAATCAAATTGCCCAGCAAACGACCAAACCAGTGGGGATCCACAGACCGAACCAGCATTTTCACTGATCCGACATGAACCCATCGAAGCATGGCTACCACTAGTTCAGCTAAGAAGAAGGCCATTCGTCCATCCAGGTCCCAATCCAACGCTCCAATGGCTTCTCCTTTCAATTACAGCAAACTCCACTTGATTGTTTTGCTCATCTTCGTGACTGGCGCCATTTCCATCTTTGGCGTTTCATCGACCAGACGGAGGAGTTCTGCTAATACCTCCTTCCCTCAAATCTATACGATTAAGGTGCTCAACGAATTCTATCACGACCCTAAAGCGTTCACTCAGGTAAACCCTCTATCGTGATCCCATGGCCTCTAGTCCATGAGGACGGTTGATGGAAATTTGATTTTTTTTTTGGGTTTTTGAATTGTATTTTTTTTTAGTGAAAGGCTGTTTTTTCATTCCATGGGGTCTAGATCCGCAATTCATACATCCCTGTAAAAGATTACTCCAAATTACTGGTCAAAGGTTTATGCTTTCATGTAGATATTTTGCATATGTTTCATTACTAGGCAAATGATGTTGTCTACTTCTGAGTTTCAGGGACTTCTTTATGCTGGAAATGACAGACTTTATGAGTCAACTGGCTTGTACGGTGAGGTGAGAGGCATAGAAAGAGTTTTTAAACACGCTTTTTAGATTATTGGATGAGCTCTCTGATTATTGCTTTACATTGCCACCATTTCAAAAGATACAGACATTTAAGTTTATCATACATTTAAAATTATGGTTTAGTTGGTTTTGTGTGGCATGTGATTGGTGTAATTCACCTATGTTCTACTTCCGTGTTTCAGTCGTCGGTTCGGAAAGTGGATCTTCACACTGGGGAGGTGCTGTACCCTCATCCTCCATGAGTAATACAATCATATGTTGAATTTATGTGCTTTCAAGGTTCTAGTAGTATTATTTTGCTAATACTTAGACCATGCTGTCTAGTTTGTTATTGCTGAAAATGCAATAGTTTGGTAGGATAAGACAATTTGTTCGTAGGCCAGTCCTTCCCCCAGTAAGAAGTGCTTTTGTTGGCGAATTGAGGCGCTCGGTAGTCTCATAGGGCTATTAATACCCACTTTTGAATCTTGCTTTGTAATCGCCCTTAAAGGCTATGAAAATACATCCGTACAAGAAGAGAGGGGAAAGAGGTAATGTAGTATAAAATGGGCTTGGGCTTCAGTCATAGTTAATCTTGTGCTAAGCAATATATTTCCTTTAATGCCTACTCTTGCCAATAATGAGATTATAATATGAGAAGAAGCAAGATGTCTCATTTAGCATTTGGCATTTACAGGTTGAGATTCTTCAGATGATGGGTAGTAAATATTTTGGGGAGGGCTTAACTCTTCTTGGCAACAGGTTTGTGAATTGACTCTGCCACTATCTACATTTCTTTGTAACATCTTTTGGGGGCATTTTCTTTATTATTTTCCTGTTTAAGACTGTCAATTTGATGAATTGGGATAATCTAGTCCAAAATAGTATAGAGTCTTTGTGCTAAATAACAATTGATTTTTTATCGTTATCTTTATGCACATCTGATACCATATTCTTCCACTGAATTAAACTTGCCTCTTAAAGCGTGTAGGAACAGAATTATGAAGAGGTTATCTCTTTGTACACGAAGTCCATCAAATGGCTTTACCAATATTCTTAGAGCATCTATGTTACTGCCTTCTTTTTAGGACCTTTCATCCATACTCGTAATCATAAATTCTGATATATTGAAAATTTTTGGCATTTCACTCAAACACTCACATGAAACTTATGTGTCCTTGTACACACAGTCAACAGATATTTGGCTGAGGAGTATAAATGTGATATTGCATCTTGATGCTGTGGGATTTTTGATATTTCAAGTCATTGTTGACTCATTTGTCTTGTTTCAATTCTTGTTTTATCATGTATAAGAGCCAATTTGAACTATATAATGCTAATATAGAAATTTATGCTCTTTTGTAGGCTGTTTCAAGTAACTTGGTTGACGAAAACTGGTTTCATTTATGACGGAAAAAATCTGACCAAAGTTTGTTCTTCACCTGTTTTCTCTCTGTTACATATGTCTCTTTGCTCATATTATGGTTGTTAAGCCTTAGGCATATTTAAGATGTTATTTGAACTTTTGTGTGGGTTGTATAAACACTTTTCAGATGCTGCTACAAGGCTATGCTAGGATACAGATAGCCAATGCTTTACTATATTTGAAATTTATACAATTCTACTGCATGTTGAACTGGAACTGATCTTATCATTGAGATGTAACTGTAATTGTCATCATTGACCTAATTATTGATATTTCGCTTTTTCATGAATCTATGTTCTAAATTTAGTTGCATCCCTTTTCTTCTTATTCTGGTTAATAATTTCATCCATGTAAGCTTGTTGCAGATTGGGAAATTTACTCATCAGATGCATGATGGTTGGGGACTAGCAACTGATGGAAAAGTTCTGTATGGCAGTGATGGAACTTCAACTTTATATAGACTTGATCCAAAGACATTTAAAGGTCTTTTTATTCAGAACACCAATGTGTTATATAATATAGTTAATTGGTGTCACCCTTTAGCACTTTGATCGAGATGACCAATCTTTTTGGCTTGTGCACATGAGTGTGGCTATGAATTTCTGTTGTTTACTTGTCTTAATGCTACGTTCTTTTAACCTGGTCAATGCAGTGATTGGAAAAAAAATTGTCAAATACAATGATCGTGAAGTTCGCAACCTCAATGAACTAGAGTTCATAAATGGTGAAGTTTGGGCTAATGTCTGGCAGGTACAGCTTGACTCCTACTTGTATTATTTTCACTAGTTTTTGGAGCATTTGGAAATAAGTTCTTCCGAGTGTTGAATGTCACAATTAAAGTGGCTCTCGTTTCGACCACTTATGTTGGTGAAGAGACTGAAATTCTGTTCTGAATGGGAATTCTAAACAGCTTTTCAGCAACTGACTTTACTGGTACCATCTACCTGAAAATCTCTCTAAATCTTGTGTTTTTAACTTGTAGACTGATTGCATTGCAAGAATTTCTTACAAAGATGGTCGTGTTCATGGATGGATTCTACTTGAAAATTTGAGGTTTCACTTTTCATTTACTTGTTAATTAGTTAAGATTTGTTTTTAAGTCGATCACAAAGCAGTTCATTTCTTTTTATACCCACTTGAGAAATTGCAGGATCATGACTATCTCTTTTCCTTTCATGTTTTACAGGAAAGAATTGATAGCAGCTGGATACATTGTAAGCATTCTCCTCATGAATTATGCTGCTGCTTTTTTCTTTCAATAACAAAATTGGCATTCCTTAACTGATTTTTCAATGTTTACTTCTCCATTCTAGCACATTGATGTGTTGAATGGTATTGCATGGGATAGCAAAGACAACCGCGTATTTGGTAAGCTTCTAAAGCTAAACTCTCTGTTTCTCCTGATCTAGGAATTGCTAGTTCTGCATTCTATTGAAGCAACTTTCCCTGTTCAGAGTTTCTTGTCCTTGGCCTTCCCCGATTTTGATTTTCGTTCTATCTTCTTACAGTTACTGGAAAACTGTGGCCAAGGCTTTACGAAATCGAGTTACTTCCATTGAAAAACGGTTATCGAAGGAATGAAATCGAGCGGCTATGCATAATCTAAGAAGCTGCACAAGTGGAAATTTTGACATACCACAAAAATAGCTGCAAAGTATTCAGCCAAGAGGGTAAGTAACAACATTCTACACTGTAATATCTTGCTGAATGAACTCAGGATGGGAATTTTAAATATTCTCTTCATCAATATTTATATTCTTGATGTCCCTGTGAAATTATATTTTTAGAATCACAAAATTGAACCAGAGAAACAGTGTTGCATCACTTTTTTCTGTTTAGACAAGTCCTAAGGTAGCAAAATTTCTTGTAAGTTCCAACCCGAACAAAAGGTGTAATGATCTCTGAGTAATATCTCCAAAAGAGACTCGGATAAAACAGACATGTTTGTGAAGGCCTCAGCTTCGCAACACAATCTCAATATTGGGGTCAAACTTTTTATTAAGCCCATTATCTTCACTTAAATTTCAGATTTTGTTTTTTTTGGAATGGAAGATTCGCAGCCGTTATTCTTTGAATGCGTATTTGATAAATTTTCGGATTGATATAGTAATTTATAAATTATGTCAATCAAGTATTTTGCATTAGGCAAGTCCTGTATGACAAGCTCAATCAATAGAGCGTAAGTAGGAGGATTTGAACACAAGACTTTTTATCCTCATGTTTTCTTATTTAACAAACTCGACCACCCCTTAAGAGTTAGAACTCTTCAAAACGTTATTTTAGTTTTGAATTTTAAATTTATAAACAAAACGAGCATGATTTTGAAAAATTAAATTAAAATGACATCATTTTGATATAAGTTTTAACTACTCTAATCATTTGGGTTAGCTTTCAAACATAATTTCAATCTAAAGCCTAATTAATCAAACTTAATTTGGTAATTACATGTTCGACTGAGCTTAACATAATTTGCAAGCTTAACTACCAATGCCGTGAAATGAAAAGAACCAATTAAATCGATTTAATCATGAAAATTATAAAGTTGGTCAATTTTTTGATTTAATTTATTTTAATAATTTTTA